>JARFJB010001339.1:320000-757500 GCA_036346205.1 Vesta saturnalis
AATCAGGTTTTGTGTATTACTTTCTAAATTAGTTAATGATCGGACCGCAATAGCCAGTTTATATCCAACCATTCATTGTAAAGAACCAGCGTCCTTTACGGATGCTTTTTAGAATAAATTATTCGCGGACCATCCTATATCTAAAATTTCAAAAGTTTACGCGATATTACACCATAAATAATTCATTAATCACCGCTGACGTGTATTTCTAAAAAAACAAGTAAGTTTTTGCACGTCAGAATAAATGCAACCAATCCCATAATGGCATCCCCCGCACGGTAGCCGCGAAGACGCCCACCGATGCACCTTTATAAACCCGCTACGCGCATCTCTCAGAGATCTCTCAGGGGATCATCTCGAAGAAGTTCGCTCTCCGTTCATCATCTATCACCACCTGCCCGATAGTGACCGAGACCGCCACGCCGTTCCAGATATCCAGTAGCTGTCCGTAACGATTGCTTCGTGTAAGCACCGACCTGCTAATCGCCGCAGAAGAGTCCATCGCGATCGTGTGATAACGCGCACCACCTCGCACCGGGCTATCTAAAGTTTAATCCCGCACTGCAATTGATAGACACGTAAGTTGTATAGTTATAATATCTGACCATTTGCAATCAAACACTACAGAACGTAAATAACGACGGGCTTAGTCTCCAGGAGTTATAACGTTATCATTACATCAACACATACATACAGAGCGTAACGAAGGGGTAACCCCCACGTCGCCTGACACAGTACACATAGAGAAAGAGTGCTACGCAGGGTAGATCCCGACGTCGCTCGCAAACACTGGAGGGTGAAGGTTTGATACAGGGCTGTAAAGACCTACGACCTTTTTATTCTTAGTTTACCAGGTTAGACAGGCTATTGCCTTACGTCTCCTGATTATCACTAAGACCCCGCTAATACACCTACATACAATACATATAGACAAACACACTAACCACACACGGTGTCCTTAATCGCAGGAGAAAATATAAAGAAACCTGTTGCATAAAATAGTATTCTGAATAACCATCGCGAGATACCTAGTGCAAGACCATTCTTAATTGAATTAAGAATATACGCCAGAAATTAAAACCGCAGATAATATGTAAATTATCCAATATTTACCGATAGTTAATGATATAAATCCGACCGCGTGTATATTACGATTTACCTTAAAAATCAGTAAATTCGTTTTATTGTAACATTTTAGTATAGCGAGTATTTCGTTTACGTTATAATTTGTATATAATTAAATTTAGTTACGCCGTTAAAACGTAATCCTGTTGCTTAAATAATCTAAACTGCTTGCAAATAATTATAGACCAGAGAGCTCGCCGTTGTTTACGCGAATCTCGCGCGTGCATTGCTTCATTGGAGTACGACATACCAGCTTCAGCGCTCCAGAGTTACTGAAGAATAATAATTATGCCATGCGCATAAGCCGAGAACGGTATTGATTTTCTCCGCCCCCGAAACGATTCGAGTTCGTTGCACTGGCGCCGTCGACCAAAACTGTATTGGGGCAACCGTACCAGCTTCTGTAAATACAGGACCGTAATATAAATATTACATACTAGGTAGGGAGTAGATTAAGATATCTCTGTTCACAGAAACGACTACGCACCCAGTAAACAGCCGCCCCCAGGAGAACGAGTGTGAGGAGCCGTCAGGACCAAAACGAAAATACATTTTAGTTGTTACTAATATCCTTTCTTTATTTTGTTAAATTATGAAAAAGATACATTTTAAACCGCTTAAGCATAATTATTTAAGGTGACAGTGTTAAGCCTACCAAATAGTACGAACCACACCCCGTCTATAATAAATCATAAACACGACTGAGCAAAGCCGAGGCACAATAAAACCGCGTTGGGTTACCAACCAGAAGGCGCAAATTACAAATAACGCAAATCAACAAATCGTTGACACATTACGTGTTAAAACGTGTTTAGTGAGACTACATGTGGATACGTTGTATAAAAAAATATTTCAGTTCAACATATGGTTATTATTAGAACAACTGAAAGAAAAAACACTTCTAAAGGTAAACGTATTATTTTTAATATATATATATATATATATATATATATATATATATATATATATATATATATATATATATATATATATATGTGTTTTTTACTTGACATTGCTAACAAAAATGTCGATAAAGATTTTTAAAATGTAATATTAGTCTTATAAGATGACGTCATAAAATCAGGTCTACAAATAGTTGGTACGTATTCGTGGATTTTAAACTTGTAGTTATTGTTAATTCGCGTATAATAATAAAACCATTAAAACCTTTTGCTTTTATTTCCATTATATCAATTTGATATTCTTAAAAACATGTTAATTTAATTTAACTCTGTTATATATAAGTAATTATTACTTTCCAGTCTTTTTAATAAGGTTTTTATAACGGTTAATGAACACGTTTGTGTGTATGTAATTGAACATGCAAATAAATCAGACATAATTTATAGGTGTATAGGTGGTAACTGTTTAGAGAATCTGCCTATATAAAAAAGCATCATTGCATTAGGGTAGAAATTATTTATTATTTCACGTCATATTTAATTTAGACTTTAATGTATTCAGTTTTGAACTGTAAGCTGGTTTCCGAAAACTGTAAGATATGATTTCGGTTGATTGATTGAGATTGATCTCATTGATTTGATCGAGCATGATTTGTTTGAAAATGATTGATTAATTAATTAATTGATTTGTTTGTGTGTGAGAAAGAGCCGAAAGAGATAGAGGGAGAGAGAGAAACGGATAAACGAGATAGAGCAAGAGAAAGATGTGCATGATCAACTTCTATTATAGAAAATGTTCGTTAGTCTATACGCCACTAGATGGCGCTAAAATCAATTTTAACTCAAAGGGGCCAGGGCGCATACCCTAACACAAGATCGAAGGCCTACAGGGTACTTCTTACACTTGTCTTACACGTTAGCATTAGGGTCTCCTTATTATAATACTATTTTCAGCCAAGGGGCCCGGGCGCAGACCTAACACAACTCCTCTTATGAGGTAGCATTAGGGTCTCTTATTAGAACATTGTACGCGCAAGCATTTGCCTATCTTCTAGGGGCTAAACCGCCAAAGAGGCGGTAATTAGGGTAAAAATTCCATCAAGGTTTGAAAAAGACCTCTGGAAAGAAGCCATAAAAAATAAGGGTGGAAAATACGAGCTCACGCGCGGCCATAAAATAAGGAGTGAAAAATGGGCCCTCAAGTAAGCGAGTGAAAACAAAAAAGGCCTTAATTAGGGATGAAAAGGGGTTGAAAATGATTAATAACGTTTTCCTCTGATCTACCTCTGCATTGTCTTCGGTACATAGGAAGATTCACATTTCCAGTAGTACGCACACGGTGTGCGAGTCGGAGAAAAACTCTTCTGCTGTGATGCTGTCCGTTTGGGTACTGCAGTGCATACACTCTAGCAGCAACGGTTGCATTTCTCATACATTCAAAATAAACTGCCAACATATCAAACGCTTCTTCATTTGTAAGAATCATTTTGGTACGAAAAGATGAAGAAGGTCTATTAAATGCAACACGATGAATAATTTTTGACATATGCGTGAAAATCATAGCTTGCTTGTTTTCAACAGGGAATTTATTTTATATCTGACATGGCCCTCTTTATTAATTTTGTTGTCATCAGTAAATTGTAATTCATATTTTAAAGCGTATTTGTTGTTGCTGGGCAAATATCGGTTTTTATTGATATTTTTGATTTAGTAACACATGGCTTGAAAACAAATATAACATTCTTACATAATTAAAAAAATGTTAGATTTATCACATTATTATTTTATAATTTGTTCTCATTGTTAGTAGCGACAGCATTACATTTAGGTAATCTAGCGGCAACCATAACATTAGTATGATAACAGTTTAAATTACTGCAAACCAATGTAAGATTCTTTTCATCCAGGCTAAATTTAATAATTTCCGTTAACGCGAACTAGCCTACTAGACGTTGGAAGAACAATTCCCGCCATTTATCTGTTTCTTACGATATCTAAGGGTAGGAAAAAGATATCGACTTGCAGTTTTCGCTGTTTTATTACTGATTTAGTCTACTTTTTAAAGACCTACTTAAATTTTTATGCTTCCATTTAAAATTGTAAAGAGAAAACACAATATTAAAAAAATATTAAACAGCGCCCCCTAGCATTTATGTTATTAATCAGATTGCTTCAAATTTACAAATTTTCTATTGTTTAACAAAAGCTCTTTCAAACAACATCAAGTTTATTCAAATCGGTCAAGCAGAACCTGAATTAAAGGCGTTTTTTCGTAACAAGGTTCCACTCTCCCCACCCCTTATTTGAAGAGATAGACTAAAACTTGTCAAATAAAAATATGCAGAATTTGTCGAGGAATCTGATTATAATATTTAATATGCCCCTTAATTGAGTAAATTTTGAAAAATTTTGCTTTTCAAAATTTTAACTGTCAAATACGCCCTCTAGCGGTGGACCTACAATTCTGAAAATAATTTCCAGACGTTTCTCGAGGCCACTTTCGTTATAAAATTTTTTTTCCCGAACCTGTGCTATAATCCATTCCTGAGATATGGCCGACGGCCGTTCTTAGTTGGCCACACGGTACATTCGGTAATATTTAATATATTCTTGGGTAACTACAAATCTCCTGTTTACATCATCCTTTGTTTGCTTAAGTTTCACAATTATTAACGTTCCCGAACCTTCAATATCATCTAATGTAATTTGGCTGATTTTACAAATTCGACAAGATCCTGCAATCCCAAATACAACAACAACCTTGCTCATTAAATATACTTCATCGAGAGCATTTTTTAAAAAATCACTAATTTGTGTACTCGTAAAAACCGCAGCTTTCTTGGGCGTGTAACTAGTTTGACATATTTATTGGACTGTAACATACCTTTAACCATTGAGTAATTCGACCACACTGTTCATGGCTTTTGTTGCTGTGCAAGTTCCGAAAAATAAGCCAATAACACCGTCTCAGAGAAAGAACTGCATGTCTTTTTCATCGTCCATTCCATAAATCTTGAATACACGGTTTCGTAAATTTTCCGTGACTTAGCTGGCAACAATTTTTGTGACGCTACGGTAGGGCCAAATAAAACTCGGAATCAGACATTTTTTAACTTTATATTATTCAAAATAACCACTAAACAACCACTAAGTTCGCAATTTTTAAATCAAATCAGAGAATTAAGTTGACATATTTAATTATTTTAAAGGTTTATTTAGCAATGCAGGTCTAATAGTCGCTATAAGTACAACAGGCTACCAGTTTAAAACTTTAAATTTCACATCAATAATTTTCTGACTTAAGTAAATAACGGTCACGTTAGTTTCCTAATAAAAATAGATTTGTTAATTTAGTTTTTCAAAAAGTTATTCTAGTTTCAATGAGTAAAATAATGGACAGCGATTCCGATTCTGAGTTTTGTTTTATTCCACTTTAATTAGTAGAAGCGGCATCATTGAAACTATTGCCAAGCAAATGATGAAAAATTTACGAAAACGCATAAGCAAAATTTATGGAATGGAAATTGAAAAATAAATGCAGTTTATTTTCGGAAACAGTTATTGGCGTGTTTTGCTGCATTGGCGTGTGGTCGACTTATTCAATGATTAGGAGTACATTACAAACTAATATTAATGTGAATATTTCCAAATATGTCAAGTTAATCACATTTCTAAAATAAAATGGAAAAGGTTGCAAGCCCAAGAAATCTAAGATTTTCACGAGTACCCAAATTAAAGATTTTTTATACTGGGTTCCCCATAATAAACTACCCATTTTATTTTATTAATAAATTCCCTACGAGATAACTAAATAAGTTGTTCTCTGTGGGATTATCTTCTGTAGTCTTTGGGATTTAAGTTAATTATTAAACAGGTAGGCGCCTGTCACGAATAAGTTACAAATTAATAATTTCGTGTAACGTCATTTTACTACGAGAAGTTTGTTAGTTTTCATCAATAATTGTTTAATTTTTTTGCTTTTGAGACATTATTTCAACATCCGTTTGAACTTTCATGGATTACTCAGACCAACAACGTGTGTTTTGTGTAGAAACTTACATAAGAAGCAATTCGATAGAAGAAGTTACGCGTGCATTCCGGCGTCAGTTTAATAACAACAATAGAGGTCACGCGCCAAATCGTAAAACTGTTAAGCTATGCGTTCGTCATTGGCGTGAAAATGGTTCTGTACAAAATTTGAAGAAGCCTGGATGTCGAAGAACAGTTCGTACACCAGAAAATAATGAAAGAGTTAGAATTGCGTTTACGAGAAGTCCTAAAAGGTCTGCTAATCGACAAACCCTTATCCTAGGAATATCAAAGGGAAGCTTAGATCGAATTCTTCAAAGGGATTTAAAATTTCATCCCTATAAATACCAAATGGCACAGCACCTTAGCAATCAAGATAAAGAAGCAAGGTTAGCATTTTGTCAAGAATTTTTGGATTTACATCTAGGAGCAATTCACAGTCTCCTAATGAGTGACGAAGCAAATTTTTATTTGAACGGCATGGTTAATAAACAGAATTTTAGATACTGGTCAAATGAAAATCCTCGTGAAATCTTTACACAGAACCTCCATAATCCAAAAGTTGTTGTGTGGTGTGGAGTAGGATCTTTTGGTATTATTTGTCCATATTTTTTTGAGGATGAAAATAACCGCGCTGTAACAGTAACATCCGAGCGCTACGTAAACATGCTAGAGACATTCCTCATTCAGAATTAAATAGACGAGGATTACTAAACATTGCCTTACTATTCCAACAAGATGGGACAACAGCTCATACCGCCAGAAACTCAATGAGTGTTCTGCGAGAAATGTTTAATGGCCGACTCATTTCTCGATTCGGAGATTTGCCTTGGCCTTCGAGGTCCCCCGACTTAACGGCACCCGATTTTTTCCTGTGGGGATATTTAAAAGCCAAAGTGTTTGCAAGTCGTCCAGGTATAATCGAGGAACTCAAAGTCAAAATTCGTGAAGAAGTTGAAGGAATAGACGAAGGTTTGCTACGCCGTGTAATGAACCACTTTTTATCTAATATTGAACAATGTATTGGTGGAGGTCATTTAGAAGACGTGATTTTTAAAAATTAGAATTAAATTAGCCAAATATTTATCAGTTATCATAAATCCCAAAGAGTTAGCTGTAATTTAGTATAATAAATAGTTTGTTTTGTTAACTAAAAAAATGTTAATGCAAATATTAAAATGGGTAGCCTATTATGGGGAACCCTGTATAAAGCTCCTGATGAAGTTTATTTAATGACTAAGGTTATTATAGTATTGGAAATTTCGGGAGCTTGTCGAATTTGTGAAATAAGCCAGATAACATTATATGACATAGAAGAATCCGTATATTACTAGTGAAAATTAGTCAACGAAAGAATATGTTAAATTTTACAAAATGTACATAGCCCTTCGCCCACCAGCAGCAAAAGATCGTTTTATAAAATACCTGAAACAGTGCCCATTTTCTTGGATTAGAAAATGCTACCTTATACACGGGTTATACATTTCGTAGATCGTCGATACCCTTCTTGTGGAATCTGGAGGAGACTTGTTGGAAGTCTTCAATGGTCGCAGAAGGGTATGTTGATGACTCGATAGCGCAAAGAACAGAAATTGCGAACAAACTATTACAAACGTCTTACAATGCATCAGCTAAAGTAACACCAAATTTCCGGATAAGTACATCCAAAGCAGCGGTATCCGTGGCAGAAAATGTTATTTCTGCTGAAGAATTTAGTAGAAGCAGAAGTTTCAAATCGTCCTTGGATAAAGACTTTCATGCAATGCAGGTTTAACAACTGTACTTTCAATGTTAAGAAAATGTAACTTTCGTTTTTAAAATAAATGTTGTCTTTGTATATATATATATATATATATATATATATATATATATATATATATATATATATATATATACAGGGTTTTCAAAGTTAAGTCGGCACTATTGCTATCTTCGTTATTATTGGTGCTACGAAGTCGGTTAAATGGGCAAAGAAGTAGCATTTTTTCCGCTCGTTACGATGGTGAAATCAAAATGAAAATTGAACATCGTGTTCGCGAGTTATGTCAAAAATTTCCATTTTTTTAAATGGCACACCCAATATGCAATATCCTTAATCGATAGAAAATTAAATTCTGAACGAATAAGTTCCTATGACATTTCACCCTTATGTCAAAAATGACAAAGTTATTGATCATTTACCAAATTCATCAAGGTGGCTGTGTCAACTATTTTTCTGTATTACCATAGAGCAGAAAATAAAAAGAATATCAGACAATTGAAACAGGGTTCTTTATTCTAAGTGATAATAATAATAAGGGACAACAAAACAAAACAAAACTCAAATTAGATGCTCAAAAACATCACCCTCTTGCTCCAAGCATTTCTGGGCCCGCTTGTAGACACTTTTAGTAGCCTTAGCAATCACATATCCCCAAAAGAAAAAATCCATTGGAGTAATGTCAGGTGATCGAGGAGACATACGGATAGGCCCATTAGTTGATAAATATCTGTCATCAAAAAAATTGTTTAATATTGTATCTATCTGACGAACATTATGGGGAGGAGCTCCGTCTTGTTGGAAATAAATGTTCGGCCTATCCATTAAATTTACATCATCCAAGAAGTCTTGGAGTGTGGCAGTCAACATTTCGGCGTACCGCTCACCAGTTAACGCACCCTGATAAAATACTGGACCAACAATTATCGAGCCAATTAAACCGCTCCAAACATTAACACTGAAGCGTCTCTGCGGGTTACAAGATCGGTAGAGCATCGGATTTTCTCGACTCCAAAAATGGCTGTTTTTCCTGTTGAACATGCCCTTATTAGAAAAAGTTGATTCGTCACTCCATAGAATTGAGCTCCAAAAATCATTATTGGTTCTCATTTGATTAATAAACCAGTGACAAAACTGAACGCGTCTTTCTTGATCTCCTGGTACTAGTGTCTGTGTAGGTCGGAACTTATACGGCACAAACATACTTTTTTAGAATATTGTAGATGGAACCCAAACATAGTCCATTTTCTTGCACTAAATTATTAATTGAGTTGTTGGGATGTGCTTCAAAATAAGCTAACACATTAATTTCAGTTTCTTCACTAATTATACATTGTTTATTAGATCTGGATTTCTTAAACACGCTCGAATTAGATCTAAATTTATGATACAAAACCAAAAAGTATCTTCTATCCGGCAAATGACGCGTAGGAAACAAACCACTGTAACGCTCACGCGATGGATAACTGTTTTTTTTTGACAAACGATGTAACATTCTAACATATCACACTTTTCTGAATGGGTGAAAGGCATTTTTCTATTCAAAAAACAGAAACTCTTAACTCTTTATTAGCACTTTGACATATCAATTCTGATGACATTTGTGAAAATGACAAATATTGTTCACGTAATACCAGCCACCTTGACGAATTCAATAAATGATCAATAACTTTGTCATTTTTAAGATTAGGGTAAAATGTCATACGAACTTTTTTGTTCAGAATTTAATTTTCTATCGATTATGGATATTGCATACTGGGTGTGCCATTTAAAAAAATGGAAATTTTTGACATAACTCGCGAACACGATGTTCAATTTTATTTTGATTTCACCATCGTAACGAGCGGAAAAATGCTACTTCTTTGCCCATTTAACCGACTTCGTATCATCAATAATAACGAAGGCAGCAATAGTGCCGACTTAACTTTGAAAACCCTGTATATATATATATATATATATATATATATATATATATATATATATATATATATATATTGTATTATGTATACGTACCGGGATAAAAGTACCTATCTTTTGCCGGGAAAAAATAATTCCATTAAAAATGACATTTTAGTACCTGCCAAAAGAGACAAAATGTCAAATTTCCTTCCCGTCACAGAAAAAATACATTTTTGAACCCAGTAACGAAAACACGCCGACAGTTCCCGAACAAAACAGAGCGCGTGTGACGTCACAATGTTTATTTTCACTCATCGTAGCATACAGATAATACAGTGTTTTGACTTTTAAGCGATTAAATTTGGTTATTATCGTCAATATATTAATAACTATATCAGAAATGTCAAACCTTAAAGGAGATCGTGCTTTTATAATAATATAGTAATTAATAATTATTTATATAAACGTATAAATTGAATAAATAGAATTCGATAATAAAATTTTTTAACTAAACTCCAGAACCATAACTTTTAAAAATCATAGCATCAAACAATTTCTATGAATAATTTAAAACAATTAAATAATAAATTTGTACACGGTTATTGAATGGTTTCGGTTTAATTTAGTATTTTATATTTTAATTACGCGCTAGGTTATGTACTATACGAGATTGAAATTTTAAAAGTGTAAATAATGGCGGTTCTTCCGTTGTTATAATATCATTGAAATAATTCTCATGATTTGATGTTTTTTTACCTGAAAGAAGACATGGAGAATTATATTTACTATACTACAATGGGAAGTAGAGCAAAAATTAAAGTTGATGTAGTACCGCACAAGTTTAGTTGTTAACCTAACCATAAACTTTATCACACATAACTAAACAAGCTATTATAAATAATTTTTAGTCCATTTACATCTAGAAGCCGTTGAGACTGTACTATTGAGAACTAATTTAACATTATGACGTCACAAACATGCCGACCAATCGTGGCGCGTTTGTAGTCGCGTGATTCTTTTTAAATTGTTATCAATTTTAAATTGCTTATCATAAGTAAAAAAAAGTTTTTTTAAGAGTTTTTTTGCATCGGCTATTAATATAATTTATCGTAAAGTTTTAAAATACATTAAAAAAACAATTGATAATTTTTTTTTCAATAACCAAATTCCATGAAGCAGGATATAAAGCATTGACTATTGCAATATCGATGAAGTACCTTGGTCGACAGGATCTGGATATTTAGCCTTTGGGCGAAGTAGCTGATTCCTGTAGAATAGGTACTGATTTCCTTAACCCATTTGGTACCATGCCCTGTACTTTGTCACCCTGTGGGTAAATTTTAAGGGATCACCCTTTACATAGTTGGTTTTGTTCAATTTTTTTTTAAATTTCGAGTTAAAAGAGTACATTTTGGCGAGCTTTTGTTTGATTACCTTTTTTTGGTTTGGAGGCATCTATAAATGAAAATTTTATTTAGAAAATTACGTTTTACATGCAGGTGATACGGGCGTTACTATTAAACTAAGTTATGTGTAAATAGGTATTTTCCTTATTTTGAGTTTTAGAAATTTTGCTAGTTGAAAGAGAGAAATTATGTTGTATTTTACTTTTGCTAGTGTTGTTATATAAAGCTTTATATTGTATTTCGGATTAGAGTTTGTCGTACATATTTAGTTAAAAGGGATTCATTTGTTAGTATTAATTTACATTAGGATTGAAATTATATAAATTTTCTCGAGGTTTAAAATATATATAAAAACGAAGTTGTTATTGAGAGATAAAACTCTAAGTTGGTTTTCGTATTATGTTTCTGTTAACTTCCATTTGAGGAAAGGTGCCAAGATTCTTTTACCGTACAGCTTACAGATTCACTTTCAATTAAAAATCATCATTATAGGAGAAGGCAAGATTTAGCTGGATTACAATATGAGCTCATTAAATTTTAAGTACATATTACGTACTGTAGAGTAGATAAGCGTTGCTTACTTGGAAAGCTTCCTATGCAGTTTCTGTGTGAAAGCGAAAATATAGGACGTGATTTCTCTCGATCATTTGTGGAAGGGAGCCTATCGTTTCTACCACGTTTAGAATTTTGAATGTAAAGAGAGTATGATTGGTGGTCGTTTTTAAAATCAAATATGGCGTAACTGAAGAGTTTTTAAATGAATGCCCTCAGTCTTAGAATGATGCCGTAAATGCCAAGGCTCGGTTGCGCTTTGTCGCATACACGAAGATTGGTGTGTGGAGGTAGTGAAATATTTACGTCTACCTGGAGGTTAAGTGAAGCTATCGGGGAAATTTGATTTCATTACCCTTAATTGGAGGATTATTTTCTGTATTATAGCCTCCTGGAGTATTTATCGTATCGGTGGCGTATCGCGACATATTCCCGTCCATGGAATTTGAGTTCAGTGTCGAATGGTGCTGGCCCTAACTCCTTTGGAGTTCTTCGCATCTAGTGTGAGGATAAAAAGTAAATAGTTAAAGTGTTAGTTGACGGCTTCATGGAAAGCGCATAACAAACAATTATCGCGGTAAATAAAGAAACCTTTTAGTTTAAGTGTAACCATAAGATTCGTTAACAACTTTGTAAATATCGTTAATAAGAAGACGCCAATTAATAAATATACCGTATTTTGAATGAGTAAAATGAATCAAGTAACGCTTTGTAAATAGTTGTACATTTACGTTAAATCAAAAGAAGAATTAGTTAAAGTAGTGTTGGTTGAAGTAACTGTCGTAAATTAAGTTCGAGTAAATATGAATAAGATTTGTCGTCTGTGAAATTCCACATGAAAGCGTGCCGTAGTAGCCAACTATCGAATTAATCAGTACCTGGTGGACCTGTTATTCGACGGATTATCGTAGTTCAGAGAAGCAAGAACATCTCTTTGTTGTTGCTGTTATGTAAGGTAACGTTTGTTTTTTTATTTTTGGTGACAATTTAATGTTTTTTTTAGGTAACTTTATCAAAATTTGAGATGTAAATGTCATAATATACGACCATTGTTAATGTGTATAACTGTTTTATAGATAGATATTAATCTATTGTGATTCGTACTTCATTTGATGAATTATTTGAGTCAAATAAGTTTATTTAGTTTTTGATAAATTTTAACGAAAGTAATTAAAGTTTTTTTAAGTAATTAATTAAAGGAAAATTTTTGAGAAACAAGATTCATTATGGTTTGACGTAATGCATTCAGATAACGTAGTATGAGATTGTTGACAGAGCAGCTGATTGTGTTTTTGGTGCATACGAGGGTATCTCTAAAAGCTCCGAGACATCTTTGAAGTATTTTTATAGCTATCGACTGGAGACATTCTAGTGCCTGATTTACCGAACAGGTAAGCGAATATAATTGTTTGTTATGGCAGCTAGGTAACTTATTTTGGAATTTGAGTACTACATCCCGATATCAACTTTTGATAAATTTTAGAATTTCATACATTTTTGATCGCGTTTGTTTAGTTTGTGGCGACGTATATTATTCGTTTTAATCAAATCATTAAATTACCGTTTCGATCAGTTGTTTTGGGTTAGTTAAGCTAATAATTTCTAACGTACATTTATCGAAATATTTAGTATTAGGTTTTATTTCGCATTTTGCGGCTTTTATATTTAAAGCCTACGATTTTATTGAAGTTTAGGTGAACCTGGTGTTTTTGGAGTAGACTTTGTTAACAGGTGGTGCCTTTTTGACAATTTTGACGCGATTTTGACAATTTTGGAGTGCCCTTTCACAATAAGTAACAACCCCGCCCACACCACTGAGCTATGCCATGGCACAAAATGCCTTTACGGGTTGGATGCTCTAGTAAGTATTTAGCCTGTAACAACTTTCGAAAAATACATAACATTTCAAATTTTTTTATTGTCATGGACAGTATTATGCATATTTTCAGAAGTTTTGTTAGTTTTTACTTCCAATAGTTGAAAACATTCTCTTTATGTGTAAAAAAAAGCTTTGCAGATGATCCATCACCAACGGGGACGCATATGGCAAAATGGGATACTCAACACCTCAGCTGGCAACTTAGCTTTTGTCAGGTATTTTGAACACCCTGTATACGTATTGCGTAATTTTATTTGTAGTTTTATTCACTTAGTTAGATTACGTATATATATATATATATATATATATATATATATATATATATATATATGATATATATATATATATATATATATATATTTTGTTGTCAAATTGAGTTTTATAGGTAAATTTGCTTAACGTGTGTAGCGACCTTTAGGAAAGGTGTATGGCGAGCTTTAGTTTTTTTGTTTGTGAATTATTATTCCGTAATTTAGGTTGTTTTTCCTTATTATTTCCCGTTTACAGAAGTTTGAGTAACGTTTATTTGTATATAGTTTAAATAAGGTTTATTTCGTTTGATTTCCGTAAAATTTAATGGAAAGTTTTGTGAAAATGACGTAACTTATAGAAAGAGTGTAGATTTGAATGTATATGATGTCATATTGGCGACATGGAGTCGCTTAGTTATAGTTATTCAGTTTATTATTGAGTATGTTGGTTTTAAGTCATAGAGGTTGAATGTGGGACTAATTGTTTGTACTTGAATGAAAATATAGAGATGTTTTGCACGATGATTTTGCTGACGTTTAAACATTTTGAAAATTCTCGAGTCCTTACGGACGAAAACGAAATTTGTGTGTAAGGGTACCATGTCTTCCCCTTCCGTTTTTTAATTGGTGGAATTAAATTAGATAAGATTTTTTATGAGTGGTGGGATTCAAAATTCCAAGATGGATTGTTGGTTGTAATTTGCGGGAGTCTGAAATTGACTGCGTTCTCGAGTAGTATTACGGTGACGTTTATTGTTACGCTTTAAGGGGTGGTTTAGAACGTTGATATATTGGACCTTGTGGTGTTTAACGAACGTACTTTTTTGTGTAGTAAGGGTAGTTAAGCTACTTCTGAAGAAGACCTGTAAAGGGATTTTATTAAAACTGTTCATCGCCAAAGGATTATACCTAGTGCCGATTTCGATTTTTCGTAAAGTTACCTAGAGATCATCGTCGTGTTACATTAGTGCTTCAGTGACCTCTTTGGTTTACATCGCTTCTGCGGATTCTTTTTTTAAATCAACGTTCTTGAGTGCCACTTATTTATCGTACAAAGCGTGTTTAAGGATAAAGAAACTTTCGCAATATATTAAAATTATAGTTATTTAAATCAAGTTATTAACCTTTTGGATTGTTAGTGGAAATAAAACCAGTTAAAAGATAACAGTTATCAAGTCAGTTGAGCGCACAAATTATTATTTTAAAAGAAGTTTTTAATTAATGCAGTACATTTTAACGAGATTCAATCAAGGAATCGTTTGTGTATAAAAGAACAATAGTCAACATCTCATTCATCATTTTGTCAGAGCAGGAAGATTTCATTTCCGTTATACTAGTAACCGACCACCTTTTTCAATTATTGTAACACAGGAGAGGTGTAATTCTAGACCATAAGGTAACATAATATTGTGCTTTTTTTCTTTTATTGAATATTTTCAAGATTTTTTTTGTGTTTCGAATTATTTTTTTTTGTGTAACGAAGGTTTGAAAGCGGTGTCGTATTTTTTTGTTAAATTAAGTTGTTGTTTTAAATTTATTTAGTGTAATTAATTATAGTTCTGACGCTCTGCCTTCACACTTTGTTATTTATTTTAGTACTAAAGGGCAATTGACCCTATTGTAGTGTGGGTATATAATCCACGATATATATATATATATATATATATATATATATATATATATATATATATATATATATATATATATATATAGGTTAAAATCAGTTGGAACGGCGTTAAGCAGCATTCTGATCAGTCATTCTGTCGCCTTTTAAGCCTTTGTATTTTTTTGTTTATACGCATTATCGTATGGTTATATTTATCTTATTCTTTTTATTTTATTATAGCTTTGTTAGGTTTTATAAATTTGTTTTAATTCTGTGGAAACCCTTTTGTGTTACATAAAAGTTCTTTTTGCAAATTGCAAGTTACCGGTAATTTAGTTTTAACGTAACGAAGTTAGTTTTTTTTTTATTATTGAGTAATAGCGTTATTGATATTTAGTGTTTTATTTTTTGTTGAGTATTAATTCATTTAGAGTGCATTCTATAGTTTTTTTTGTTTTGTTTCGATTATTATTTAATGCCTAATTATTTACACTAAAAGTATTAACGTAACTTTATTGAGTGTTTACCACGCTTTTATTTGACAAGCGTGTAGTGCTTTTGAAGCCCTATTTCAGGTGGTTTGCTGAGTTGCTGTCCAGCACACCTGGGATTGATTGCGGATAGGGAAGCGTATGTTTTTTGTATGTTTAGACACGCTATGTACTCGTAATTTTGGCACGACATCCCTTATTTTGACTACCAAACATTCTGGCGCCCTTAACCGAACCGATTACGTCTTCATCCCCTATTTTGACTTACGTACGATTTACTATTCTGGTTGTGCAAAATTTTTCAACATCTGACCTACACCCATACGCTGACTAGTCGGGGCAAAAAGGCCAATTTTATCTGTAATCCCGTTCTACCACCCGTTTATACCGTTACACTTTTTAGGAAAATATTCGTCTTTGCTTTTCACAATCTTTTGCGGGATGATTGGTGGTGCCCTAGAATATACAGTAGATTTTCTGACATTTCTTAAATAATGCCTAATAACTTCTCGTAGAAAATTCATCAAATCCATTTTTCTACCAATCAATGCAGCCTCCCCGCATTTACGACTGCTATATTTAACATAAGTGTCCAAAGCACATGCCACCATTTCTTACTTTGAATGGTAATTCAATAGTTATTTACAGATTGATTTAAAAGATCAACACCTCTCATGGCTACATTATAGATAATAAACTGTCAAGGTTGTAATAATATTTCCATTTTATACTTTTTTCTTTACACCAGCATTTTACGTTGGAAGGCGGCACGCCATTGTAGCGTTACTGTTGTGCCATTTCATAAACAACAATCCATTTTCTTCTTCATACTAGAATTTCAAATAGTCTTGAGAATTAATATATATATATATATATATATATATATATATATATATATATATATATATATATATATATATATATAAGCCATAAATAAGTAAATACTAACCATAAGCATGAGCATACTAACAAAAAAAAAAAATACAGACGCTCTCATTCTCATTCTCGCGTTCATTACCATGGGTCTGTTTAAAGACTCAGGCCTTTTCATCATCATTCTACGTTCAGACAACTTAACTCCGTCCGCCTGAAACTATCTCACTACACACGGGTCTACTGATAATTAATCTATGGTCACCTGCATGTAAGCTTAATTACACAATCTTACATGTACACTAGTGAACGCCGGGTGTTTATTCCCGATGTAGCTTTCCTACTTACACCGTCGAACAGAAAGGCCTAAGTACTGGTGATTCCCAGGGTATCAATCGAACAGAGCAACGGACCGTATTCCAGAATGTTTAATTGATATTGAACACATATTTTACAAAAACTCACACTAACATTCCGCCACAGGCTGCCTAAACAGCTTGCAGGCAGTCCACGAATTGAAAGTAACAAGCTGCCCACAATTAGACCAGTGAGTATTAAACTTCGATCTTACCTAACGTAATTACCAGTTTAAAATAAGTTTTTTAAAGCTTACTTCTTAATAGAAGTCCTGAAACCGCTTTCATAACCTCTCGCACATCGCGAGATATCCAGAGGATAAAATAAATGTTGTAGTAAAACCTTTGGTAAATAACGACGCACATAAAACCGTCCGTTATCCTGTCAGCCTGTACATTAAACAGTCTTGTAAACCGAAAGGTCATAAAGGTTTAAATAACTTACGCCGTCCCCAAGCTAGGAAAACCTTACTTCCTATCGGTAGTATTGAAAGAGTATTCATTTCAGCTCGCACGTCGCAACAACCCAGAATTAAAGAAGTAACCCTTCTTAAATAATACTTGTACACGTAAAACGTTTAGTTTACCCTGCCTACCTGACAAACACCCTTGAAAACAAATCACGCCTGAAGGTTTAAATACCTTACTTAACCCCAGTTGGAGGCAGCCCAGGTAGCCACTACCGTCGCTACCTAAACCAGCCACAAAAGATGCATCAAAGCGGCCAACGCATTACACGTTCCCTGCACAGAACTGCTCAATACGAGAGTATTTATATTTAATTTCCAAAACAGAACGAATCCTTTTTTCAAGTAATTAGAATCTGTTTTAATTACCCGTCTTTAACATTAAACATTAATTAGGCAGACTGCCGTTAGTTAATAAACCCTTGAAATATAAGTTAAGTTTCTTTTATTAAAAGTGAGGTTTAAAATTTGCATTCATATGATATAAAAACGATTTCTATTATAAAATATAGCTATAAAGCGGTGTAGAAATACAAGTACCTTTAAAATTATTGATTTTCTGAGTGACCTAGAAACCAGTCACCACGTTTTTATCGCGTTGAAAATATTTCAACACGAAATCACGTTAGGTTAACAGTATACTAGCAGTTTTCCACCGTGTCCTTCTACACTGGCCCGGAATTAAATATTGTAGTATTTTTAATTATTTAATTTTTCATTTATTATTTCAACATTCACTTTATGTACAGACTTCCATAAAAATTGCAACACCTAGAATTTATTGAACGATTTTATTGAAATTTTCGCCAACGATGTCTTTCATTAGAACAAACAAACGATTAAAATTTGAAAACAAAAGAACAAAGACTAAACATGCATTTTTCAATAATGAGTTGCTCCGCCACGATTTGTAATGCACTCATTTAGACGGCATGACATGATATCAATCAAGTGAACTATAGCTCTGTGGTATATCAATCCAAGCTTCTTGAATCTGTAGCCGGAGATCGTGTAAGTTATCTGGAGGGTGTGGTAAATTACCCAGTCGCCTACCGACCTCATCCCATACATGTTCAATGGGCGACAAATCAGGCGACCGAGCAGGCCATGGGAAGACAGCAATGTTAGCTTCTTCCAAAAAACGTGTTGTAGCCCTTGCCGAATGAGGGCGCGCATTATCCTGTTGGAAAATGGAATTTTCCAGCCCCTGAAGATATGGAAGCGCAACGTGTTCTAGCACATTGGCAATATAACCAGCGGCATTTAAGCTGCCATCAATGAAGACCAAGGGTGATCTGCTATCGTAACATATTGTACCCCATATCATCACTCCTTGTGTGAGGGCTGTGTTGCGTTCTACAAAAAAATTTGGATTTTTACGTTCTCCAGGCATCCGTCTGACCCTCCTACGACAATTGTGGGCCCACAAGCAAAATCAAGACTCATCACTAAACACAATTCGATGCCAGTCTTGCGCTCAATTCGTTCTTCTGTTGCTCCATTCTAGCCTGCGTAGACGATGAAGTGGTGTCAGAGGAAGACATAAAAATGGACGATATAAACGCAGCCTATAAGACCTTATCCGGCGATAAACAGATGACATTGACATTCTGGGTCCTACACATCTCATCCAATCATCTGCAATCGATCGAGTTGTTGAAAATCTGTCTCTTGTGGCCAAAAGTCTTAAGCGACTTTCTTCGAGTTCTGCAGTCCTGCGGGGACGTCTAGATCCAGTGCGACGTTGTTGCACCCCTTCCTCGGACAATTTGGACCAACATCTCAATACCGTTGTAACATTTTAGTTTACACGACGAGCAATTTCTCTTAGCGAAAGTCCAGCCTTTCTCATGCCAATAATATGGCCACGTTCAAAATCAGTCAATTGGGAAAAATGTTGATGTTGACGTTCTCTTGGCATTGTTCCCAAGTTCAGAACGAAATTGTGAACAAACAATTTGCAAAATTGACAGTTAATTACGCACTGATTGGTTTATTTCTTCAAATTTATTGTACTAAGTGCAAAGGAAAAAACTACTAGCTAGATTTTATTCAAATTTTAATCGTTTGTTTGTTCTAATGAAAGACATCGTTGACGAAAATTTCAATAAAATCGTTCAATAAATGTTGCAATTTTTATGGAAGTCAGTATACATCTTATAGTACTCGGGTTCAGTATTTCGGAGATAATTTTTACACTCTTATTTACGTAATTTCTACAGACCGGGTAGAACATTAGGACAAGAAATAATTGTTGGATTCTTGTCTAGGTGATGGCTTTCCACCCGACAACACTCTGTACTAGGTAATGTGTCTGGAGCAGCGTTTAAGTATGTTTTGTGTGTAAACTCGCAGGTAGCATCCGCCAGTATAGCTGGAAAATCAGCTCCGTTGCACTGCCTAGTGAACAATATGGAGCCGGCAGAATTTACGCAAACAACCATTCTATCCGACGGTGTAAGTAGACAACAACTCCGGAAATGAATCTCCCGCCGTTATCTTCTGTACGGGTGTTAATGTAGGTGTTGCAAAAAACCTATGTTCAGATAAAATCGAATTTGAGCGACAGCCGGCCAGAGTGTACAGGAGAATTCGAGGAAAGGATTTGAATAAAGATTCCGCACTCGGTACCGCATCTTGCAGTTAAATAAAAATCGGCTAAGGAGGAGACGGTTTCTATTAATGGGGTTGGGTCAGAGAATGGCTGTACTGGGACTGGAGTGGACACCGATGCAGAAAACCCTTAATCTTTTCGTATCGACGGCGGAGGGAGAAAAATTGATTATTTGAAATGGTGCGTGTTTGGAAAAATTAGCTAATTAACGAATAATTAATTAAAAAATTTCGAAAAAGTGTAGGGTCTACATCATTGCGATAAAACAACACTTTTAATGGGTGTACATACATGATGATATTCGTTACTAAATAAGATGATTTTATGAAAAATCTGGAACACTGGAACTGTGGCAGGATCTGTAACAAAATATACCCACGTACCACACAAAATTAAATAACACCGAACGCGTTTCAATAGCTACGCTATCATCCTCAGCGGTCGTAAAAATGTTTTTAATTTGATGAGAGTAGCGATAATCTATTTTTTATGAATAATAGTAATGATAAATACAAATAAAGGAGACGTATGTATTGTCCTTGCAGCATTATTTTGTTTATATGGGGAATACGCACGATAATTCGATCAAGAGAAAAATGGCTATCTACTGAAAATCTATGTAGTTGCATGATCTAATTTTGCCATAGGGAACGTTTTATACCTATTTGAGTAGTGACTGTACCTCTATGTCAATGAAATCACATGCCTTTTTTCGCACGCGTTTAGGTATTTGGTATGATGAAACGAGAAACTTATAAACGCCATTCTTAGTTGTTGACCAACACTATTTAATCTTTGCTTCGATACTTTTCTTAAAATTCATTTATATGTACCGTGTGTCCAGATTTCGTTGTTTCAGTTGTTACTTTTACATTCACGTATTACTCTGTTGACATAGATTTCATGGAAAAATCGAAAATTTAGTATCTTCTTTTGTTTTCGATAGCCAAACGTTGATATTTCTGCACTTTTTTCAAGGTCATATACCTCGCTTAATACTATTGTGCTAATATATTTCATCAACGGCACTTATATATTGCGAAGTGCCAAATACAGTGGCGTGCTTAGAATTTTTCTAGAGGGTTTTTGAGTAATAATATAAACTTGCACTTTTTTAAATAGGAATCATAGTTGGCTTGGCAAACATCAGCTGTAGTTCTTCTCAGCTTTTCAAAAATATAAATACAGATATTTCTGAAAAACATCTTCCAAATATGTTTTTAACAAGACGGTGTGCTTTGACAGTGGGGAATTACGTAGAAAACCGTTACCCAAATCGTTGGATTGCAACATTCGGTTCGGTGTTATGACGGTTTTGATAAATTAGGTTTTCAGAAAACCCCATAGAAGAAATCCAGTATTGACAGATCTCGAAATCGTGGCGGACATAACACCCAACCGAATGTTGTAATCCAACGATTTGGAAAACGGTCTTCTAAGTAATTCCCCACTGCCAAAACATTATGGGCTGGGACACCGTCTTGTTGAAAAAAAATATGTGGAACATGTTTTTCAGGCATGTCTATGTTTATATTTTTGAACAGCTAAGAAAGAACTGCAGTTGATGGTTGCCGAGCCAACTATGATTCCCATTTAAAAATATGCAAGTTTATATTAGTACTCAAAAACCGCATTCCCTAGAAAAATTCTAAGCACGCCATTGAATTCGGCACTTCGCAATATATAAGTACCGTTGACGAAATATATCAGTATAATAGTATTTAGCGAGATATAAGACCTGGAAAAAAGTGTAGAAATATCGACGTTTGGTTATAAGTCGAAAACAAAGGAAAATACTACATTTTCGATTTTACTATGAATACTAGGTCAACCAAGTAGAACGTGAATGTAAAAACTGCAAACTTCTATCTTTGACAATAACAAAGATATGTTTAAAAAACAACTAAAACAGGGCAATCGGAACACACTGTACTTGTTCAATTCACTGTTTGCAATAAAGTTGCATCCAAAATAAGTTAATAAGATAATGCTTACAACATAGTTTACAATAACAAATAGATTTGACTCAACATTGCACACACGAGTTTGTTGAAAAAGTCAGAAATCTTTAACGATTAAAAAGTAGATGGTTTTTATTAGCGAGAAACTTTTGGTAGCAGGCCAAAATCTCGAATTACTGTTATCTCGTAACAGTTCGAAAAGAAGTTAGGGATCTTTATTGGATAATAAGTTTTATTTTGATAAGAGTAATTTATAGATTTCCGAGTTTGCTGATTTATACATTATTACTTACAATCTATATCTCCGTATTCTGTATTCCGAGATATTTTATTACCAAAAGAATTGAATTTTATTCTTAAGCTAGCAATTTAATTAAATTATCTGACAGGAACTAGTGCTATGTTAAAGTGACTTTGCTCCTAAATTTTAGTTTTACTATTGATGTTATATGTATTGTGTAAAATCTGTTCTAGTAGTTGATATTACAAGGAGAACTACATTTGTTAACTAACAATAAAACAAACGACGATTTTTTTGAAAAAAAAAATGTGTGTGGGGTGTGTGTATGATGTGTGTGGCGTATATGCGTTGTGTGTGTGGTGTGTGCGTGAGTGCGTGGGTGAAAGCCTGCGTGCGTCTTAATATAAAGCAAACTAAGTCTAATAATTGATTAAAAATTGTATTATCGGTATTTTTTAGAAGCGGGAGGCTTCGAAATTGTTTTAAATCAGCATCTATATATCTATCTGACATGAAGTTTTAAACATCCATGGGACATAGATTATTGTTTTTGTTTTTACAATGTTGCGTATTATCGTATATAGTGTAACAACCCATTTTGAGTTGTATTAAATATACCGTAATTTAAGGTCTTTCGTTCATTCAGTTGTAAATATAAGAAAAATTTATTTATTAATGATTTGTAGCTATGAGGTAGGCAACTTAATTTGCATTTTGGTGTAGCTTAAGTGCATATCTTCTTAAGGGTATATATTTCTTAAAGGTTTATACTCCCACCTTAAATTATTCTGCGCAAATCTCTTCGCGCACGGCTACATCATCTAACTTCCAAAGCATCCATTTTTTTTTACTTCTTGATGTTGAGTAGGAAGCAATTTTTGGTTTTCCACCTAAATTTAGTGAAAGTGCCATTGATTTGATGGTAAGATGTTTTAACGCATTATACTATAAATTAAAATATTTGCTCTTTTCAGGCACTTTTACTTCACTTTTACTTTTATTTTTACTTTGATTAACACTTTTATTACAATTTAAGTACGCATTTAATTTTACTGTTGCGTACGCTTTCATTTTATGATTGCAATTTTTGAATTGAAATGCAATAAATATTGGTTCAATTTCAAGAAGATAAATTTTTAAGAAGGAAAATTCCATTTTTGGGTGTAGCTTACAACGTAAAGTATTATTTCAAGATATTGCGCAATATTGTGGCAAAGATGACATCATCTCAGTTGAAATTTCCGTAATCATGTAGATACCAGAAGTTATTAAAAAATTTGTGCACAAAAATTTTACAAACAGGTATTTATGTAATGATTTTTTAGTAATTTAAGGCTAGTTTTAAGATATATTTTTTATAACCCTAAATTTTACATGTTAATAAACATAGTCTATATATTTCTTTATTTTTTACAATTTGATAAAATTTTTAGTATAAACCTCGGTTTAGTTATTCCGATCATTATTAAAAAATAACTTGGCGTCCGAGATCATTTTATTAGTATTACATTGCATTTTTATATTGATGTTCAGTGAAAATAACACAGCAGAAATTGTGGTAATTAAGCAAATCAAAAGATTGAACTGGCTCACTTTAAACTACCGACTGAATCAAAGGCATTATTTGTGGTGAATGGTTAGTATCTCCGGTTAGTTTAACGATTTGTGTTTAGGAGAACTTTATTTAACATTTATTGCATTATTAAATTTTATAAGATTACCATTTCGACCACTTCATTATAATAGGTTGCATAATTATCCCAAAAAAATTAATAAAATTATTCCATTTCTTTTAATTTCCAATCAATAGGTTAGAAGGTGTTAGTCCACACCAAATATTTACATATAGACTGCAATAATTCACCACAATGTGGGAAGCTCGCTCATTGTGATAAACAAAGATGCAAGATTGGATGTTTTTGGTCGTATTCCATTACCGTAATTTTGTGCGTATTATTGTAATGTATTTGAGACTAACAATTATTGCTTAGTAATTTTGTGCGAATTATTGTAATGTATTTAGAAACAATTTTTGTTTGGTCCTAAATCAGCTGTATTACCGATAGGCTACGGAGAGGTTCCTATCTGATCCGTACCGCTCGATGTAACCTGCTATTCCAAACGAACACCATAATGGGATATGCCAAATGTATTGAGGGCGTAACACATGAATGGAACATTGTAACAAACTCCTTATGTTGTGTTAAAATTTACATCTATGTAGGCAACTTAACATGCATTTCGTGCAGTAAGTGTTGCATGTCTAGTTGCGTAAAATAGGCATTCAATTATTTTAATTAGAACCCGTACGCATTTTGTTTGTACATTCAATCTGTTCCTGCGCAATAGATCACCTTAGGGTCGTTTTTGGTTGAGATAACGACAGTGGTTACAGTCAGCCATTAGTTGCTTTATTAATTTTTATGAAGTGCTGTATAATTTGTACGCTAAGTTTATTTTTGAAAAGTATTATACAACAGTTTGAGATTATTGCTTTTTCAGGCACTTAACTTGACGTTTACATTTATTTTATTTCAATTGTTTATCCGATTATTTACTCCAATACATACGCTTTACCGTTAGTTTACAGTACGGTATAATTACGTTTAATAAAGATTGACGCAATAAACTTTGTTAATATGAAGTGGAATTTTAACATCCGTCAAACCAGCTAAATTAACACAGTTGGTAATTTAATATCAAAAAAGGAAAACTAAATATCCGGATCCAGTTTTATTTAACTCCAACGTAATATTATGCAACGAAATTTTCCAAGCGCTGATTCAGCACATCGCCATTTCTGCAATGTACTGAGGTACAACAGTTAACCAAATTGCTAATATTGTCCAGGTATAATAATTCAACAATTTACTTTTTTAATTAGGTAAAATATCGTTACTAACATTAGTTCTAAGAGATCCTTCTTTATAAAATATAAATAGGTAGTAAAATAAAACTTGTTATAATCAAATTTCCGTTTAACCTTATTATGTTCATGATTTACTTGTTTTTTTTTTCATAAAATAAGTTGGCGCCCTTTTATTTAACCATTTAGTTACAGGGTGAAGCAACATTAATCGTAAAGCGAACATTTTTTAATATCTGTTAATCTTAATGAACCCCGCCTAGCTTAACCTCCGACTGAGCAAAAAGGCACTGGTTTATACCTAGCCCACTTATTAGTTAAAGTTGTAGCTTAAAGGGTTGGTGGCATCATGTGTGCTATGTACACGACATTTGGTGCCGAATTGTATGCCCTATGGCAGGCTCTCTTATTCTGCCTGATTAATCGTACAAGGGGTCAGTTTTATTATCGTAAGTGACAGTTTGAGTACCATAAATAGTATCATGCACGTTTCCCTCGCGATCCACTCGCCCAGCAAGCTTTATACCAACATCATACAGAGACTGGGAAAAGGGCGATACTGGTATTAGTACCTGGCCACAAGTGCATAGGTGGCAGCGTAATGACCGATGAGGCAGCTAAACGAGCTTCAAGGGGAGGACATATAGATATTACGGTGTTAAGGGATACGATCGTAAAACAACTCTGAGAGTCGCGGTGGGTTACACTAGACCTTACAGACCTCCTCTGCGAATGAGTACGGTTGAACGTGTAAACATCCACCGGTTAAGAATTGGCCACACAGAACTTACACACGCCCACTTATTGCTCGGGTAGCCTGCTCCAGCATGTTTGAATTATGGTTTTCAGATCACTTTGCAACACACATTGCGTATATGTCTCAGACTATACCACATGAGACAATTCTATCAGTTGACCGGGAGTAGAAGAAATCCTGAAAGTCTGAACACGTTCAAAACGTTATCAGGTTCCTAAAGGCTACAACATTATTTGACAAGATCTGATTACTACAGTATAAACGACCTCAGTCGCCGACGCCTTACATTAATTTAAAAAAAGTAGTAATCGTACTAAGTAAGTCTGCTAACTTCCGATTATATCACAATATTATAAATATATTACGAGATAGCTTTGTAAACTGTAATTTAACTTCTAATTATACAAGACGAGGATCCTACATTAATTCATAACCCATGGGAGACAATAAACCCTTAACGTGGTCGTAAGAGAGGTAAACAACCTTAGATATTGAAACCTGTTTCAAGTTTTTTTCAAGATGATGAAACACGCTATAGAAATTGAGCACCTATCCAAACTAACCAAATGATTTTTCTGATTTCATTATTCTCAAAAACAAACTTATAATTTGCAGAACCAAGATTCAAGTTGTAAATGTAAGATGTCGTTTACTTGGAAACATGTAGTTCTAATGCATATTGTCAGAAGTTCAATTATTGTGTTTACCGAGAATTCCGTGCGTCCGTCTAACGTTTCATCTTTTTCCAGCCTGTCCCTTATGATAGTTAATGGGCGCATTTGTGAATAGCCTCACGACGTCGAAGCTTACCAGTATTTCTTCGTGGGTTGGTTGGAAGCTTCTGATGGTTTCCACGAAGTGTTGCGTATTCTTGACCACAGACTCGGTTTTCCCCGATAAGGGTGTGATGATACCTAGCAGATAGTGTGCCAATAGGTGACAAGGTGAATTTGTCGAGCTCACAGTTCGTCTCAGAGGAATTCCTTCTGTAAATTATGCATAGAAAATGCCCGTGGCGTAAAAATCAGCATCACAAAAATTTATTCGTATAGCAAACTCTAGTTACAGCATTGCTTTGCTAATGCAAGTAAAGTGCATAACACTACAAAATTTTTATAAGGAATTTGATGAATTTACTAGTAGGCGTTTAAATTTTGTCGAGTAAAGATATGTATGCCCAACCGGGTCAAGGGTGTGTGTGATAAAAGCGAGATAGAAGTGTATTTTTCACTTATCACTTTTAAGAAGAACTTTCATTCTTATCGTAATGTCTAATCCGTATGCCAACATTCCTACACAAGGTATGCAAACAAATCAATTAGTTTATGATCCAAATAACCAAATAATAAGTCAGCCATGGCCGTACTGGCTCCAACCATAACAACAAACAATACAGCAAAATCTGCCATGGCCACAATACTGGAACTACTGCATGCAATTGCCGGGTTAACAAATTGTTTCAACATCCAGCAATATCTCTCTAGGTCCCTCCCATCTATCCTCAAATGACAGACCTAGTACGATCACAATAAACGACCCAGGTAGAAATAATTAGACCGATTATAGTCAAGACAACAATAATGATTTCGGTACACCTAAAACATCCTCAATTACTTCTGAAAAATATGATGAAAACGAGGAAGAGCAATTCGAATCAAACGAATTTGAAAAATCCTACCTAAGCACACCAGCCCGCAAACTGGAAATGTAGAAACGAGAAATCATTATCAACGTTTAGCAGATCTAGCAGAAGAAAACCAGGAACCTAAAAAAATAAAATTGAAAAAATTCCCCCATTTATCCTTTACGGGGTACCCAAAAATTTGCCCACTTTGCTCAGATAACAGAATTAAGAGCAAACCAGATAGCGTAGAAAATTACAAGAAAATCAAAACCGTGCTGGATGAAGTTAAAAAATCTATTCTTTATAGACCTGGAAAAGAAACTGAACAACGGTGAAATATATAATATTAAAACCCTCATGAACGCTTTGAGAGATGCCAACATTTTGGTCACACCCGAAATCAATATACACAGCAATTTCGCTGCGTCAAATGTGCAGGGCCACATGATTATCGATAGTGTACCAAAAATAAATCTGATGGTAAACACGCGAAATGTACTCTATGTAGAGGAGCAAACTATACAGTATGCGAAGTGTAATTGGACATTATTAAAAAAACGATTTCCAACAAAAGACAGAGCAGTTATAGGTCAAGATAATGCACAAAGAAACTTCGTATCGCCGTTACCCCACCAGAATGATACTAAAACTGCAAATAAAATCATACCAAGCACTTCTTATGCCCAAAACTTAATGGGACGACATTTACAAGAACAAAAAGTAAACCTGTAAATGCAACAACCTCAACCAAATAATGACATCGTAGCAAAATATATACTTACAACAAAATATTCAATTACAACAACATCTAAACAAGCAGCAGCAAGCCATCTTTGAACCTCTCGCTAAAATCAAACAGCTAAGAGACGAATTAGAACAACCCCCAAAAACAAGTAAGTAAAATGGCTGAATTATATAAGATATGCTTATGGAATGCCAACGGCCTTCTAAACCACAAGTGCGAACTCGAAGCCTTTCTAGCACTTCATAAAATAGACATCCTATTAATATCCGAATCGCACCTCACATTCAACACGAGTTTTAAAATACCACACTATACAGGGTGCCCGGAAATAGCATGTACCTAGAGAATTATGTGATTTTATATTAAAAAATAAGACTTTTTTTCCTATGAACTTATATCCATATAAACTTATTAACGTACCATTTTCAATATACAGAAGGTCAAAGTTGAATTTTTTTTCAGTTTCTGTACAATATCTCGAGAACCGTATGAGATATGATGTTCAGCTCTTATACACAATTTGTGCTCATTAAGTTACTTGTTTTCGCTGTAAAATGAAGGTTTTTAAAAATTCAGTGGCGTGGATTTTGGGTATTTTGAGGGTTTCAACCCCCCTAATTTCTACGCCACTGAATTAAATGCAATTCTAAAAAGCGCTTTAGAATCGGCCATGTCTTCTACACCAAAAAGGTGCTCTTGGCTGATAGCTCTAAACTCAACTGTTTCCGAGAAAAATGGCATTCAATGAGAGAAAACATTATTTTTAAGAATCATTTTCATTAACAATTTATTAACAGTTGTAACGGTATAAACGGGTGGTATAACGGGATTGCAGATAAAATTGGCCTTTTTGCCCCGACTAGCCAGCGTATGGATGTAGGTCAGATGTTGAAAAATTTTGCACAACCAGAATAGTAAATCGTACGTAAGTCAAAATAGGGGATGAAGACAAATTCGGTTCGGTTAAGGGCGCCAGAATGTTTAGTAGTCAAAATAAGGGTCGTCGTGCCAAAATTACGAGTACATAGCGTGTCTAAACATACAAAAAACATACGCTTACCTATCCGCAATCAATCCCAGGTGTGCTGGACAGCAACTCAGCAAACCACCTGAAATAGGGCTTCAAAAGCACTACACGCTTGTCAAATAAAAGCGTGATAAACACTCAAAAAAGTTACGTTATTACACCTCAGCGTAAATAATTAGGCATTAAATAATAATCAAAACAAAACAAAAAAATCTATAGAATGAACTTTAAACTGAATTAATACTCAACTAAAAATCAAATAAAACGCTAAATATTAAGAACGCTATTACTCAATAAAACAAAAAAAACTAACTTCGTTACGTTAAAAACTAAATTACCGGCAACTTGCAAAAAACTGTTATGCAACACAAAAGGGTTTCCATAGAGTTAAAACACAATTTATGAAACCTAACAAAGCTATAATAAAATAATAAAAAAAGGATAAATATAAACATACGATAATGCGTATAAACAAAAAAAAATACAAAGGCTTAAAAGGCGACAGGATGTCTGATCAGAATGCTGCTTTACGCCAGTCTAAATGGTTTAACCTATATTTATATGTATATATATCGTGGATTATATCCACACTACAATAGGGTCAATTGCCCTTTAATACTAAAATAAATAACAAAGGGTGAAGGCGGAGCGTCAGAACTATAATTAATTACACTAACCAAAGTAAATCGACAACTAAATTTAACAAAAAAAAAATACGACACCGCTTTCAAACCTTCGTTAACACAAAAAAATAATTCGAAACACAAAAATCTTGAAATATTCAATAAAAAAAACAATATTATGTTACCATAAAGTCTAGAATTACACCTCTCCTGTGTTACAACAAATGCAAAAGGTGGTCGGTTACTGCTATAACGGATATGAAATCTTCCTGGTCTGGCAAAATGGTGAATGAAATTGTTGACTATTGTTCTTTGATACACAAACGATTTCTTGATTTAAACTCGTTAAAATGTTACTGCATAAATTAAAAACTTCTTTTAAAATACTAATTTGAGCGTTCAACTTTCTTGTTAACTTATATCTTTTAACTGGTTTTATTTCCACTAATAATCCAAAATGTTAATAATTTGTTTTAATTAACTATAATTTTAATATATTGCGAAAGTTTCTTTATTCTTAAACACGGTTTGTACGGTAAATAAGCGGCACTCAAGAACGTTGACTTTAAATAAATCCGCAAAAGCGAGAAAAACCAAAGAGGTCACTGAAGCACTAATACAACACGACGATGTCCTCTAGGTAACTTTACGTAAAATCGAAATCGGCACTAGGTATAATCCTTTGGTGATGAACAGTTTTAATAAAATCCCTTTACAGGTCTTCTTCAGAAGTAGCTAAACTACCCTTACTACACAAAAAGTACGTTCGTTAAACACCACAAGGTCCAAAATATCAACGTTCTAAACCACCCCTTAAAGCGTAACAATAAACGTCACCGTAATACTACTCGAGAGCGCAGTCAGTTTCAGACTCTAAAATTATTACCAAAATCCATCTTGAATTTTGAATCCCACTACTTCAGAAATTATCTAATTTAATTCCACCAATTAAAAAACGGAAGAAGATTTAGTACCCCAAACATCAAAATTCGTTTTCGTCCGTAAGGACTCGGTAATTTCAAAATCTCAAACGTCAGCAAAGAACGTGCAAAGCATCTCTATGTTTTCCTTCAAGTACGAACAATTAGTCCCACATTCAATCTCTATGAATTAAAACCAACATACTCACTAATAATCTGAACAACTATACCTAAACGTCTTTATGTCGCCAACATGACATCATACACATATAAACCTACACTATTTATTTAAATTACTTAATTTTCTGCAAAATACCTTATTTTACTTGAAGATGTACCAGTGGCAGACAACAAACTATTTTTATGCAAAACGGATCCACACTATTACAGCCTTCAAGTGCGAGCATTTCAAGATGGATTAAAGGGACTGTTTCTTGGCCTCCATGTTCGCCGGACTTCAATCCCATGGATTTTTTCTTATTTGAAAACTTTAGTTTATGCAGTACTTATTGATAATATTCAACAACAAGCAACTCGCCTATCTTAAGAATAAGAAATAAAAAGGAATCAGTAAGAAACTCAATGAGAAATAGGGTAGCAAATATTGAAAGGACTACACGTAGAACACTTTTAGCATTTGTTTTCATTCAATTAGTATTTTGTTTGTATACTTTCAGTTTTCTCGAAATGTTGTACCTACTGTTAATAAATTGTTAAAAAAAATTATTCCTAAAATTATGGTGTTTTTCTCATAAAATTTTTCTCGGAAATGATCAACTTTAAAGCTGTTAACCAAGAGTACCCTTTTGGTAGAGAAAATAAAGGCGGTTCTAACGCGCTTCTTGAAATTGCATTTATTTCAGTGGCGTGGAAAGTAGGGGGATTGAAACTCTCAAAATACCCAAAATCCACGCCACTGAATTTTCAAAATACTTTATTTTACGGTGAAAACAAGGGACTTAATGAGCACAAATTGTGTATGAGAGCTGAACATCATATCTCAAACGGTTCTGGAGATATTGTCTAAAAACTGAAAAAAAAATTCAACTTTGACCCCCTGTATATTGAAAACGGTATGTCTGGGCATATAAGTTCATAGGAAAAAAAGTCTTATTTTTTCATGTAGAATCACCTCCTTTTCTAGGCACATGCTATTTCCGGGCACCCGGTATAGTCAACAACGCAGCCCATCCTGATGCAGAACGCAGAGCTGAGGCTGATACGGCCGTCATCATAAGAAAAGACATTAAACACCACTTGCTAAGCAAAGTAGACCTTTTATACAAACAGTAAGTATAGTAATTGAAGATTGGTATGACCAATTACTGTTTCAGAAACCTATTGTCCACCCAATTACAGACCTAACAGAGAAATTTTCATAAATTACTTCAACGAATTAGGTAATAGATTCTTGTTTGGAGGTGATTTAACGCCAAGCATACCAATTGGGGTTCCAGAATCACAGCTTCAGGACGAGGAAGAATACTGTATAATGCGATTCAAGATTTACATTTAGATCACCTTTTTAGGTATATCCTATCCTCACTTACTAGACAACAGATCCGCGCAAGCTCACTGATTGCTTAGAATTCCTTGTCACTAAGGGGTTTGCTCGTGGATATTTAAATATTGTTCCAAATTATGACATTGCTTCTGATGACACACCAGTAATAGTAGAGAAACAACCAGCTAGACTTTGCAACCATAAAACCGAGTGGGAATACTTTAAAGCATTAATTGATGAGACATTGGTTCGAGAAGAATTTCATGAAAAAGACGCCTCAGAAAAATCTGGTAAAAGTCAAGAGACCCTCAAGACAGGCAAAATTACAACTCAAAGAACATCCCATAAAACTGAGAAATGACGGCTTGAAGCAATATATTGGAAATCTGCCTCCATCTGAAGCTACCAAAAAATTTAATCGACCCAAAGCACAAATTCCACCCATCAGGAAGACAAATGGAACCTGGGCAAAAACTGATAAAGAGAAGGCTGAAGTTTTCGCAGCGGTGTTGCTTGATATCAGCCAAGCCATTGATAAGGTATGTCATCAAGTACTACTCTATACACTAAAGAAAACACTACCAGAAGCAATGCACTGTATCTTAAAGTCGTACCTACAAAAAATATTCTGCAGAACAAGGTACGAAACTGAGCAAACAACACTTCATTTAATAGCCCCTGGAGTGCCGTAAGGAAGCGTTCTGGGCCCTTTACTGTTTCTTTTATTTACAGCGAACCTGCCTACAAGTATAGATGTTACCACAACAACATTTGCCCACGACACCGCTATTCTATCAGTTCACCAAAACATCAATGAAGCTACAAATATTCTTCAGAGTAATATTAACGAAATAGAAAGCTGGGCCGAAAATTGGCGAATAGGAATCAAGCCGAATCCAAATCAAATCATATCGTTTTCACGAAATGTCGTAGTGCACCCTAACCTGTCTCAATAAATAATCAAGTAATTCCTATGACAGACACCGTGAAGTACCTAGGAATGCACCTTGATAAAGGATTAACTTGGAGACAGCATATTTGGAAAAAGCGTAAGCATCTCAATGAGAAATTTCGTGAACACTATTGGCTACTCGGTAGAAACTCACAGTTAAAGCTTAGCAACAAACTATTAGCATATAACGTTGTACTAAAACCTGTGTGGACCTATGGAATACAGCTATGGTGAACAACAGCAAAATCCAACATACTTAAGCATTCGGCATTAATTATTGTGATACTAATTAAACTCATTAACTTTGGAGACTCATACTTTAACGTAATACATAAACTGAACTTGAATTTTCCGAACTTTATGCTGAGAATTAAGTTTTTAGTTGCTTTATTTTAACGGACCCCGCCCATCTTACGTGAGTTCAGCCGGCCACCCGCTGATTTAATAAACAAACGCGACACCTAGCGCGTTTTGATCATGTAACAAAGGCAGTAAGAAGAAATAATACCGATAACGATGTTTGCTAGGAAGAATGATAAAACATAAATTACAAATAATAATTTAATTTCTATTGTTACTGCCCAACTTTAAAAAATAAACCAACTATTGGATATATAATTTTTTTTTCTCCATCACATGCTATGCAATAAAAGTATAGAAAATGTTTGTATGAAATATAGTAATAAATGTGATTTACAACAATGGGATTAAAAATTGTTTTTCTTTCGTTTTATATCGCTATTGTTTGGTTGGTGATACCGATACAAGACAAATTACTTTAATTTTATCTGTCGCGAATACAGTGATATGTGGGATTTAAGAAATGTATTCTAAAGCTGTACATTATTACAGCATTCTATTTGCTTGTTATTGTCTGGAATATAAATTGTTTTGGTATTGAAATTCTAAGTGATTAAAAACGATTTGAGCTTAAACCACAAAAGCTAATTGTAATAATAATGGTAATTATAACATATTAAAAACAAGCTCGCATCTTAATGAGCGAAAGCAGTTGTGGTTGCTTATGAAAATTAATTAGCAGAATATTCACGTTAATTAAATTTATTCAAATTAAAAATTAAAGGGTGAGATAGATACACAGGGAACTTAAGAAAGTCTTAACAATATTTAATGAGTTTGGCCATCAAATACAATAAAGACTTGAGAATTATGGTTTGAAAAAATAAAAATCTTTTAAGAAGAGAACTATTGTTGTTTCTATGCGCAAATCATGCATAATTACCAATTAACCGATTGATGGCCATGTTCCATTATTGTAACACTTTCTAATTTTGCTATTATACAACAGGTGGCTCTGATTTTTGACATGTTTGTCATTTCACCACGTCTTTTAATATCTTGCAAACCTAATGTAACCACAGTTATTCATACTGCGTTATTTTTTGTGCTCTTCACGCCATATATTTTATGATCAAGCCTTTCAAATCAAACTTTCGTAATAAATCCTGTTAGAACACCTTATTATGATTAGTATACCTAACCTCAAGTAGTAAAATTACGCAAGTTGTTAGTATGAGGTCATACATAAGGCACGTTCCAAAATTGGAACTTGGCGATTTCTACCTACACAAAATTTGCTAAAAATTCAAACAGTCTTTGTGTTTGTTGATCATGGATCCGCAACTATTTTATGGCAAGAAACGTTGCACTGCGGATAATCTAAATTTTCCCGATACGATTAGTGACGAGCCATTCGAATCTGCGGACATATACATAACACCTCCGGATGATTCAGACGGCGATTCGGAAAATTCAAACTCCAAAGATACAGACAATTTTGCAAACTCGTTTTCTCCCAAAATGTTACAAAACCCAGCGGAAGCAACGGTATATTTCCGAAACAGACCCGATAACGGTCATTCTTCCTACAATATAGAAGAACAGGAAGAAGTCGTTAGACCGAAGATTGTAACTCTTTTATGTGTTGTATAAAATATACCTCAATTTAGGATATTTCCTTCATTTAGTTCTAAATACAAGAAAATTTTAATTATTTTACAATATTGGTATGAGATAGGCAACTTAATTTGCATATCTTCATAGTGTATATTTCTTAAGGTATATTCCCATAAATTGTTTTCTGAGTTGCGCAATGCATCGTGACTTAATTCGAGGCTCAAATCCTTCGGCGCACGAGTACATCATCTGACATGATCTACTTGCTAAGCATCCATTTTTTTTTCACTTCCTGTTTAATGTCGAAGCATGAAGCTGCTTCTTTTTGATTTTATTTAAATTTATGTGAAAAACGCCATCAATTTGGTGGTAAGAGATATTTTTAATACATTTACATAAAATTATAGGATTTTGTTCTTTTTAGGCGTTTTCTTTACGTATGTATACCATTTTTACTTTAATTATACGTTTATCATTAATTCAATTTACAACGTAATTGTATTTTAAGTACGCATTTGATTTTATGGTTGTGTACATTTTTTCGTTTTATAATTGCAATTTTTTTAATGGAATACAATAAGAAGTGGATTTAAGAATTTTAAGAAGAAATTATACGGATTTAATAAAAACAATTCAGTTTGGGGTGTGGCTGATAATATTATGTCAAGATTGCACCATGATGACGTAAGTATAACTTCATCCTGTTAACCTCTCCGTAATCATATTTAGATACCAGTGGTTGTCAAAAAGAAAAGTTTGTGTACAAAATTTCTAAGGTATTTATTTAGTGATTTATTTAGTGTTTTAAGCATAATTTTAAGACCTTCATTATTTCATTACATTTAATTCAATAAACAGTCTGTATATTGTTATTTTGTACATTTTTGTCAAGTCGGTTTAATTGTCCCGATAATTTAAAAAAAGACAATTTGGCGCCCGAGATTCATTTTTTGTACATTCTTTATTATTGATGGTAAGTGGTAATTAAGCAAATCATTTTATTTGAACCTACCCTGTTAATCACCGACTGAGCCAAAGGCACAATTATAAATGGTGTAAGGTATGTATTTTTTGGAGATTTCATTATTTTGGATAACTTACTTTTTATTACTCAAAATTTATTATAGTTACACATTTTTTATTACAAGATGGTAAGAACTACAGTTAACATTAGTTATACTAGTAGTAGTGATGAAGATGAGGTACTAACTGCGGAAATAGAAAAAACTTCACAACATGAAATAAAAGGCAAAGAAGATAGAGTAAAAAGAAGGGAAAATTGGAAAAGAGGAGATCTATCACACCCTCAAGAAACTAATAGTTGTATTCCTAGTAATGATGATGCCGTTATGCTTCCAATAAAAATGAATGTTGAACTTTTGGAGTTATTTTGGGGAGAACAATTACTGAGTCACATACAAGAACAAACTGTGTATTATGCATTGGAAAATAATCCTAATAGTAATCCTAATAGTTCTTTCCTGATTTCTATAAATGAAATAAAAACATTTTTAGCAATTTTACTAATTTCGGGATATAATCCAAAACCGCGACGTGATATGTACTGGAGTATTGATCCAGATCTTCAAAACCCGGCGATATCGGGAGCAATGTCTAGAAACTGATTTAGAGAAATTATAAAAAATTTACATTTTGTCAACAAATTCGCAAAAATAAGAGCTCTGATTAATCACCTGAACCAGGAGTTTCTAAACCATGTATCACCTTATCAAAATCTCGATATATACGAATCTATGGTGCCATACTACAGCCACCATTGCTGTAAACAAAGAATCCAAGGAAAGCCTATACGGTACGGTTTCAAATTTTGGTCAATGAACCTGTCAAACTCGTACTTGGTATCTACAGAGCCATACCAAGGGAAGGGTACTTTATTAGATCACAAAGAGCTCGGTTTGGATGGATCCGTGGTTACAAAAATTGAAAAAGATGTATCCAAACCGCAACTGTAATTTTTTCATAGATAACTTCTTTACAGGACTACCGCTAATCAGAAAGATGACTGAGTACAAATTTAGGTGCACTGGGACCATCCAACAAAATAGAATAGAAAATTTCCCATTGAATAACAATTCAATGAACAAACAAGCCAGGGGCAGTTCAGAATCTTTTATAAATGCGGCGAATGATATAATAGTTATAAAGTGGAAAGATAACGCAACAGTCCAGGTGGCATCGAACTGTCATGGAATACTTCCGGCAAAGCATGCTCGAAGATATTGTTACGTGTTTAATCGGAAAACGTTTCTTTTTGATAACGTTCGTCACTTTGTCAAATTTACTTACTAAAAACAGCAATTTATTCTTAGGTTGAATGCTTCCAACTCACTATTTCGCAAATTTTTACGCATCTCTAATTGCATTTAAATTAACGTATGTAACTTTCGTACACTTCTCTTATTTAGTTAAAATAAGTCAAATTTAATACCTTCAGCGACACCTCTAAGATTTCGGATCATTTAGTACAAAGCAGTTAAAAAGGAACCTGGGATCTATTAGGGTCAAATCATACATATACATATAATAAACACATATTTTCTACACATTTTAACTTTTGGCAACAATGATTAAATACAAATTTTCTCAAGTTTGTAAAATTGATTTTAAGGTGTTGGCCAATTTTTCTTTTTTCCTTTTTAAGAACGCCCTTGATGGTGGATGTTGAGTTTCTAGAAAATTTTTCGTTTCTGGTTCTGGATACTGAAGCATCATTTTTTGGAAAATTCTTACTTAAAGTAATACTTGGTTAAGTAAAAGTATTACTAACGCTTTTAAAAGGCGGATATAATTGAAATTATTCATTCGTCCACATCTTCGGTAAGTGGCACATGTTTCGATAACCTCATGGTAATTAAAATTGTTTTCAGGTTTTCGAATATAAAAGCATTCAATACTAATTCTCTACACATAAAGACACTTCAATCGAAATTACGTTGAATGTTCACTACCGGCTCGTTTGTCACTTGTAAGAGGTATGAACGGTCATAATTAATTAAACACCGTACTTATATTTACCTTCTTTTAGCATCTTTGTACTACTTACATTTCTAACGGCATTCCTACTTAAATTTTCTGCTCACATTTTACTGTTACGTTACATCCAAAATACATGATTATCGCTGGAAGGCATAAGAGCTTTGCTGACATCCATGACCATATCCGTGAAGGCTGCTAGATCATTGGAGTAGTACCCGAAATTTGCAAGATCAAATAAGTAGTAGTTTCAAGAATAAAAGTCAGATCGTTTTTTTTATCACCTGGTTACACGATTGTGTTTCCAAATTTCAAATATACTTAGGAGGTTCTTAGTGAATTTCTACAACGAAAATAAATGGACTGATAATATTAATTTTGTAATCAAAACTGCTTCCAGCAGTTCACTTTCACAAAATTCTTTTATCTAAAACGGTATATATATATATATATATATATATATATATATATATATTCACTAATTCAGTTTTGAATATTTTGCACTCAATCACAAGTAAAACTTAAATTGAAACATTAAAAGTGACTTGATAGACCACACCCAAACAGGTTTCCATTTTGACTTAATTAATTCTAGCTTCTGTTGCTATATTCACCGAACGATTTAACTCCTGTGTTGATTGCAATATACCGGGTGTAACGATTATCTATATTACGTGAACTACTGCAAATGTTAAACATTTAATTTCATATTAATTTGTAATTTTGTCTCGTAATCTTTATGTGTTATGTACATTACTTTTTCTTGTGGACAAGGTTGTTCGGGCCAGTTTATTTCCTATAAATTTCTTGATTACTTTGTTTGTTACGGTAGTTATTTACTGTGGACCGAACAAGCTTTCCAATTTACTGTATACTGTGTGAAGCATAAGGCAAGCAAGTTCATTAATTAAATTTTTTTTATTTTTTTATCTTACTAAACATCCCAATGGGATTATGTGTTAAATTAGCCAATTCCGAATACGAATAGTAAGATTTTACAACAGCCAGAAGGGGGCATATAATAATTTTACTTTTTTTCTTTCTAATTACAATATAAATTATAATTGCCGTGGGCACAAGCTTAGGCTCACTGCTTGCCATCGTGGGCTTTGGTGAAATGTTAATTTATTTAATCCTTTTTTATTCTTTTGTCATGGTATCGACAATAAAAATTACTTTATCGGGGGAATTGTTAACTCATTTCTACTTCTTCCTTCATTTTTTTTTATTTCTTTCTTTTTTTGGTAAATCCTGTTTCAGGCTTTACGGGGTTTACTCTCCTTTTAACACTTGTTAAGTATTTCCTTATTAAAGCCTGCGGGGCCTACTCATATCCGGTTCCTATCTAACCATACTACTATCACTTTAAGCTATACCTCTAGAACAACCACGCATCCGAGTGTTCAGCGGTGCCATACGCCATACCTCAGTACAATACTCATATGGGGGGCACATACCTCATGGATAGATATCTAGATCTAATTATCGAATAAAAATTCGTAATAATAAGTGGTACTGGCAAATTTTCTCACATCTTCTTTCTGCATCTTTATCCAATTCGTGGATTTTATGTAGAATTCAAAGAGAACAACAATACCAGATATGAAGTTATACCAAAACTGGATTTTTTAGGATTTATCAGAAGTATTGTGACTACATACCTACTTCCTAGTAAAAGAGAAATCCAAATACATCATCATTCCTTTAGAAATATTCCTGAGTCCGTATCAAACAGCACTTCAGTTTTTCACTGTCCCGAAAAGTTCAAGCAGAATATGTGCAAGACTTGTAATACAAACACAACATTTAGATGCGGAATTTGTAAAATAAATCTACATCCTATAGACTGTTTCAAGTCTTTCCACGGAAAAACAAATTATTGTTACAAATCTCATGTAAAATACATCGCGTTTGTGCAATAAATATGAGTTTTTACTCGTCAATTGTCATGTTCCAATATTGGAACAGTACCAATTTCAGTCATATTTCAATCAAAAACTTTCTCAATTTTTTTTTTAATTTTTCTATGTCTAATTGATAAATAAGAGTTGAAATATATCATTAAAATTTTGACGTTGAATGAGTTAACCAATACACTCATAAGTAGAGCTCGGATTTATATGCACGAAAATTAGTTAAAATATGCGCATATATATGCATCTAAATTCTTTAAAATATGCACTTGATTCTGTTAAATATGCACAAAAATATGCACTAAATTTTACTCACAATAATAAACAAAATATTTTTATACATTTATTTTTAGAGTAATACATATACAATACACATGAAACAATACATATAATATTAATGAATGACTAATGAGATTAACTAATAGAATAATAAGACAATAACAGATAATAAAAATCATTATTTAGTTTATTGTTATTTACATTATCAAAACAAGAATGGAACACCCCAAAAAGAAATGTGGGCAAACAACCACAATAATAAGTTTATAGCATTTAAGCACGTAAACTTGCATTTTGGAAAATCTCTTACTCCGCTTGTAATATTTCTGAGCAAGTTAGTCAAGATAACAAAAGTAAGGAATTAGTGATGGAAATAATCGAGACATTTCCATAATCGATTATTTTATTACTATTTATTAGTAATCGAGATATTCTAATTATCGACTAATATTAGTAGTTACTAATTAGTAGTTTGAAAATGTCTAAACTAAAGGATTATAAAAAAAGCAACTAAATAAATGCAATTATTGAAACGAGCTTTTCCCCCGCAAACATTTGCGGTAAACAAATGATTTGAAATTGTTTCTTTGAAAACAAACTTAAAATGTTAGCGTCGGGTGCAAAATTTAAATCAAATTTGTAAAAAAATTAAAACCTTAAAATCAAATGCTGGCCACGTTATCTCTTTCTACACAAATTTACCTTTATATAAAAAAAAAATCGTCGAAATCCGTCAACTGAATGACCCGATTATTTTAATGTATAGGATTATATAGTTTCATTTTCATTTCATTTGTTTGAGTAAGTTAAAAAACATCTTTAAACTTTTGATATAAGCATTACGCAAATTGCAATTGCTTATTAACAAATAAATAACAAATGAACAAACGAACAATAATAGTAACTTATTGCCAATGGCCCTCAGAACAATAACCTATTGAAAACTTGAAACTGGACGATTTATTGTATTCTACCTGAATGAGTTTCCTGTAGATAAATATGTAAGAACACACATAATTTAATATCATTCCATTGAATCTCGAAAATGGGAAGAAGAAAAAAAAACAGCGAAAAAATGTAATTAAATGTAATTTTTCATTTTCATTATAAAAAAAATTTAAATTGAAAAAATATGCAATAAAATGCATGCAATGAGTGAAATATGCAAAATATGCACATCACGTAAATATGCAAAATAAAGTTGGTGTAAATCGAATTTAAATTATGCGATTCGTATATAAACAAAATATTTTTGATGGCTTATTTATATTATAGAATATGCATTTCGCATATAATCCGAGTTCTACTCAGTAAAACTGTTTGGTTGAAAGTCATATATTAAAACAGTTTAATCAGACGACTTAGATAGCTTTCCTATCTTACACAGTTTGATTGTATTAACCTCTTCAGGGACAAATTAATTTAGGTAATTAAAAAAAGTCAATTTTTTTATACAATATTTAATAGTAAGTGAAAAACATAAAAATATTAAAAAAAATCCATTAGCGATTATGGGCCCATAAAAGCAAAGAAGGTAACTGTACACATTGGTGGACACTGGACTACTGATGGAATGACTCCATACATTCAGAGCAGACGCTTTCCTGACACTTATTACATTTGTATCTTGTCCTACGTTCGCAATTTTTCTCGTGACAGCGTGGTGGATTTTTAGTCTTATCGGATAGTGTCCCACCCCATCTAGTTGAACTTCAGGTACATCCTTGGTCCATACTTTTTTTTTCTTAGGTGTAGTTATGTCAAATGATGGTCCTCCACTCTTTCATTAATGTCCATTGATTTGAATTAACGTTGAAGAAATAGACGATTTGAACTCCACTAAAGGAATTTTAGATGCCTTGATTTTTCTAAAGAGTAGCCGAGCATTTATATGTAGAATTTTTTATTTTTTATCGCATGCGGATAAAGAGCGGTCATTCGGTCTGCTAAATCTACATCACCCATAAATCGATTGTACTGTATAGCAGCCTGTGGCGTCTGAACCTCAATATGGGTTTTCGTTTTCCTGTCCCATCTTCTACAACATCCTGAAGTTCTTTTTCAGTAAAAGAAGAAATCATATGACCCAAATTGTTGTCTGTCCATCGTAGCACTGTTATGTTGTTCGAAGATGTTGTCACCCAACATAAACCCCGACCTCTTTTTTGTAAGGTTTTACCATCAGTTAGTTTTTCATTTGTCTGATGAATCCTACTGTCTCTGACAATTTCTACTACGTGAATATCTACATTCTTTAGGTGTGTGATTGTTGGTATTGACGTAAAAAGGTTGTCCAAAAATATTTTATGATTGAGCCCTTCTAATCCTGAACACAACGTTATTACTGTATCTCCAATAACGCTTAGTTCTGTCTTAGCACGATTTGATGAGGTCTGATACATTTTAAATTTTGACACGTATCCATCCGCCGAAGCTCGAACCCAAACTTTGAATCCCCATCTTTTTGGTTTTGATTTTATATAGTGTGCTTCTGCTTCGACCTTTGAAAGGGATTATCATTTCATCAGTTGCCATATATTCGGTTGGTGAAGCAGCATCAGCGAAAGTTCTTTCAAGAATGCCTAGGAAGGGTCGGATTTTTATAAATGAATACGTTTACCGTCAGCAATATCGTCATTATTGATAAAATGTAGATATTTTTTTATTTCTTCATATCTTTTTAGAGGCATCCTATTAGAAATCAGATCAAAATGTGTTTGGTTTCTATGGTTGCCATATCGAACATTTCATCTGGAAAAGCTTTGTAAAGAACGAATATGAAGTATCTTCATCAATGTTGACTTGATGAATTCCTTTGAAAATTGGTGGGTCTTTAGAAAACGCGTTATCTCTGTTCGCATACCACAATTCAGGACGCTGAATTGTACCAGGTGTCTGATGGTGAGCATTTGAAGTCGAGGGTCCCGTATTTAGACCTCCATTCTTGGTTCTGTATCACTATGACTGCTTTCATCTGCTGATAGGGCCGATTCTGTGATACCTGCTCTACTACTGGGCAAATCTACATCTTCTTCTATTTCTTCTAAGTCAGAGTTGTTTGGGTTTTGCACAAATTCTAATACATGCACTTTCTCCTTTTTTACCTTGAAACCTACATATACATATGTAGGTATAGAAGGTTATGGAAAATTTTTTTCACTATTACTGAATCCACTTATTTGCTCATTTTACAACCATGTGCCGGCTAGTCGGGAGGGCAGAGCATCGGACGTGCGGGTGAAAACGGAAATACAGTAAGAAAAGGGAAAGGAAAAGGAAGAAGAATACGAAGGGATGTTGAGCGCCACAAACTTTGATTAAGCCTCCAAAGTTTGAAATGGAGTCAAAAACAAAACCAAAAGGAAAAAAATAATTTAAGTCGAGAATCAGCGTATAATGTATAACTATGTGGTTGAAGAGGTTTAAAAAATTTAATAAATTAAATAAATATGTTGTAAATGCTCTCATAACAAATCGTTAAACTAACTCGAGATACAACCCGTTCACCAAAAATACTCACTAAAGATAATGCCGTTGTCCCAGTCGGTAAATTAAAGTAGGCCAGTTCATGCTTTTGTTTTGTTTAATTACCACAATTTATGCTGTGTATTTTCACTTAACATCAATAGAAAAAAAACTGCAATGTAACACTAATAAAATGATCTCGAACGCCAAGTTATTTTTTTTTTTAATTATGCTCGGAATAACTAAACCAAGGTTCACAATAAAAATTTTACCAAGATGTAAAAAATAAAAAAATATACAGATTATATTATTAACAGTTAAATTTAGGGTCATATAAAATATATCTTAAAAATAGCCTTATACTAAGAAATCAGTAAACTGTCACTAAATATAATACATCTTCTTGAGAACCCCTGGTATTATAAAAATAAATGCGGAAATGCAAACCAAGGTGATGTCATCTTTGCACCAATATTGCGCAATATCTCGAAATAATGCTTTACGTTGTAAATCACCAAAATGGAATTTTACTTCTTATAAATTTTCCTTCAAGAAATTTGAACAATCCAATATTTATTGCATTCTCTCGAAAGGTCAATTAAAAAATTGTGATCTGCATTGAATGCAAAATTGCAATCATAAAATGAAAGCGTACGTAAAAGTAGAATTAAAAGGTTATTAAAATAGAATTAAATGTACAAAAAAATAAAATAAAAGTGTAAATCAAAGTGCCTGCAAAAAGCAAATGTTTTAAATTTTAGTAGTACGAGTTAAATATTTCTTACCATTAAATCAATGGCACTTTTCACAAAAATTTAGGTGGATACCCAAAAATGGCTTCCTAAACAACACAACATTCATCAAGAAATGAAAAAATGGACGATTAGGAAGTCGGATGATGACGCGTTGCGCGAAAATATGAGCAGAAAAAAAATAATTTAAAGAAGTGGGAGGATAAACCTTTAAGAAGATATGCACTTAAGTTAGACCAAAATGCAAATTAAGTTGCCTACCACATGCCTATAATTCATTAATAATTAAAATTTTTTTCTTATATTTACAACTAAATGAACGAAGAACGTACATTACGGTATATTTTAATACAACTCAAAATGGGTTGTTACAAATGAACCCAAATATAATAATAATATAAGGTAACAAAATCTGTAACTGCGGATAATTGTAGAAGGTAAAACAAAACAACAAAAGAAATATCTATTAACAATTGTAAACTAGTGGAATTGCATAAATAAAATTAAAGCCCATTCTCCAAGTGGGAGTATCAATACCACGAAACGGTTATTACGGTAAATAAAAACAAAAACGTCGAATTCTAATAGTTGAAACAAACACTAATATAATGCGAGGGCAGTGGTCTCGTCAAAATCGTCCCACAACCATCAACTAAATTTAGGGACACAATGAAGTTCTACAGTACCTATAAAGGTTAAGCACAAAAAATACATATACACACACACACACACACACACACACACACACACACACACACACATATATATATATATATATATATATATATATATATATATATATATATATAGTTGTATCGCACAAATCGATCGCCCGCAGTACTGGGTTTTAGGTTTTAGAATATAGTAATAGTGTGTGGGTGCGTGCGTGCGTGCGTGCGTGGGTGGGTGTGTGTGTGGTGGGTGCGTGCGTGCGTGCGTGCGTGCGTGTGTGTGTGTGTGAGAGTGTGTGAGTGTGTGTGAGTGTGTGTGCGTGGGCGTGTGCGTGTGGGTGTGCTTGCGCGTGTGCGTGCGTGTGTGTGCGTGTGGGTAGTTAAAATTTTGTATGTAAGCCTTTTTTCATTTGGCTTAGAGTTGATTAGATTTTTGGAGACATCCAGCGGTGGAGAGGGGGGTTTATTAGAGGTAGTTTTTGGTTTTTATCAAATATTTCTAAAACAGATACATATTTCAAAGATATAAAAATGCCCGAATATAGACCTTAAACATATCGATTATTTATGTTCTGTGCAATTTTTTAATGTGACGCGTAATTTGGCGGCAACAAATTTCCTAAGGTAGAATTTACGTGTTAGTTCAAATTTTTATCAATATCTGAATAACGTTTAATTTTATAAGAAAAAGTTTAGACGTATTTTTTAAACAAAATTTAATATTACATACATTTTGTTTACAAAGTTTTTTAATGTAATGCGTAATAAATCTAAAAATTAAATAAATATGATTGAAAATGCTGAAGCTGTATTATCGAGGTTTTTATTGAAGCGGTCGGCTTTCGATTTTTTTTTCCGTTAACATGCATTTATGTCTATGAATCTCTATCTGATATGAAGTTTTAAACGTTATTCTGACATAGATTACTGTTTTTGTTTTTACAATGTTGCCTGTTTTCGTTATGAACGTATAAAAAAAGCGATTGCTTAAAAAAATTAAAATTAAAATTATTTCCTTTATTTTAATTTAAGTTAGAATCTAGATGTTTATTTACCTCTGTCTCTCATGAAGTTTTAAACGTCTGTTTGATATAGATTATTGTTTTTGCTTTTACAATGTTGACTATTTTTGTAATGATGTTATTATGAAAGATGTATAGTTAAGCTAAAAAAAAAAATTATTTCATTTCTTTTAATTTCCATTTTGTAGGTTGAAAGGTCGTGAGTAGAAGACCGACGCCTCACCTTTCACTTTTTGATGTCACAAGACCGCCCACGTGGGTGACCGCATTTTCCACCCTCATTTTTACTCGCTTACGTGTAGGACGTATTTTTTCACCCCTATTTTTACACATCCACGTGTGAGACCGTGTTTTCAACCATTTTTATCCTAATTTTCACACACCCACGCGTGAGACCGTATTTTCAACCCTTTCTTTTCGAAGGTCCTTTTTCAACCCTAATTATTTTTTACTTGCGCACGTGTAGGACGTATTTTTCACCCCTATTTTTACACATCTACGTGTGAGACCGTGTTTCCAACCCTTTCATCCTAATTATTTTTTACATACCCTGCGTGTGAGACCGTATTTTCTACCCTTTTCTTTTCGGAGGCCCTTTCAACCCTAATTATTTTTACTCGTTTACGTATAGGACCGTATTACCCTTATTTTTATGGTTTCTTTTGGGGGTTATTTTTCAAACCTTATGGTTGTATTAAGGACCTTTTGACAGCTAGGACTTTTTTTGTGGTTGCTAGCGTGAGGACTGTATTTAGGGGTGGGGCTGGTCTTGGCTGGTCTTAGGGCTGTATTTAGAGGTAGGGGCTGAACTGGGGGCTGGGGCTGTATGTAGAGCTAGGGTTGGAGCTTAGGGCTGGGGCTGGGGGCTGGTCTAGGGGTAAAAGGGTTGGATCTGGGGCTGGGGGCTGGACTTGGAGATAGGTCTTAGGGTTATTTTTGATGGTATTAAGGTCCTTCTGGCTGTATTAAGAACCGTGCCCCTGGAGGTTAGGCAATTGCACGTGTTCTGAATGAAAAAGATTTTAGTCTATTTGGAATGTGGTAAATCGTATTTTATAGTTGATTTTCTAAAAGATATCGAGACCGCCTGCGATACAGGTTTTGAAAAAAATATCTGGTTTTACAGTGAGTGGCAGCCTTTATTCAAAGATCTCTCTGTGGAGTTTCAAAAGGGTTTACCTGATATGGAACAGTTTGACGGGGAAAAACCTGTCTTAATAATAATTGACGATCTAATGCGCGAAACTAACGGCTCTGTGGTTGATATTTTTACAAAGGGTTGTCATCATCGAAATGTAAGTGTGTTTTTCTTAACGCAGAACATATTTCATCAAGGACGTGGACAGGGGGATATTTCTCTCAACGCACATTACATAATTTTGTTTAGGAACCCACGTGACAGAGCTCAGATACAGCATTTAGCAAGACAGATTTCGCCGGACAACCAAAAATTTTTAGAAGCCGCGTACCAAGATGCTACTTCAAGTCCGCACGGATATTTATTGTTCGATTTAACAGAATACACCGGATGTGCTACGTTATAGAACAAACATATTCGGGCCTCAAGGTATCTGTCAGGTATATATAGCGAAAAAAGGGTTTAAGTCTCACAGTCATAAAGATTACATCATATCTGATGGGTGACGTTTTAAGCGAGAACACTGATATCCTACATGCATTAGCCAGATTAAATAAAAGTCAACGTGACGCTTTATTGAAATGTTTGGATAGTAAGCAGGTAGAGTGTATTTGCGAGAGTGCACATAACATTTTAAAAGGTCGTGTACCTCTGTCAGCTGATCAGAAGCAGCGACTCTCTCAACATAAGCACACTTTAAGACGCTTGGCACAGAGAGGCGAATCTATAAAAAAGAAGAAACAGTTTCTTGTACAGAAAGGTGGTGCATTTCTACCACTCCTGTTAGGACCATTACTCGGCGGAATTCTGGGTAATCTGTTTCAATAACCATGGACCACACTCTGAAGAAGATGATTATTCTACCGATGGACTTTATGCAGCGCTTACAGGCACCAGATGTTACACAAAACAACATTTTAACGCAGCTGGGTAACGATATGGGTAAAGTTTTAAAAACTAAAATGACCGACTATGACAAATGGCAGCAGTACAACCAAGTTCTTCAAAGGTATCTACACTTATCCAATCAGTTACGTCAGCCCGCCAGTATAACAATTAGCGGTGACGCTGTTGCTAATGATATTAGAGATTTACCGCAACGCAAAGGTCTGACAGACGATGAGATAGTATCAACGCTTCCACCTTCATATAAGAGAAAAGGCGCGAATTTGTTACGTATACTGAATACGAGCAGCGATGTTTTTTGGGACAAAAGGGGTACTGTCACAATAAAAGGCGAGATGATACCACATTCCAACATTATCGATCTGGTTCACGAGACGTTAAGAAAACGAAAAACCACAAACTCGCGCGGTTGGCGTCAGTTTGCGACGTACATTCAAGAGATAAATATACCACGAGAGTTTATCGGAAATACGCAAACGTATGATGTTTCTGTATCACCCAGCGTGGAGCGGAGCCTCACAACTATAGGTGAGAATTACGATGCTGATAGTGAAACGCGGGAAACACCGAGAAGAATCTCTCAAAGAAGAAGAGGACTTTCACTAGATTGGGATTCGTGGCGGCCATAACATGGATGCTGTATACTATGATCCCTATCACCCTGCAGGGTTTGCTGGTATAACACCTTTAACTAATGCTGTAAAGGGTAGATTCGGTGAAGTAAAAAAACTGGCTACAGACACAGGAAGCTTATACGGTACATAAACCAGTCAGAAACAAGTTTCCACGAAATAAATATATTGTCAGTAACCTTTACGAATTGTGCCAAGCGGATCTTTGTGATATGCGAACTTTAAGTAAACACAATAGCGGATACAGCTACATACTAACGGTAATTGATGTATTTAGCAAGAGGGCATGGGCGAGAGCACTTAAAACGAAGACAGCCTCATCTGTAATTGAAGCATTCGCGGATATTCTTAAGGATTGCGACAATACCCCGCCAAATCTACAGACGGATAAAGGCAAAGAGTTTGTGGCGAGCAGCGTGCAAAACTTTTTCAAGAAACAAAATATCGATTTCTATGTAACAAATAACCCTGATGTAAAAGCATCTGTAGTTGAAAGATTTAATAAAACATTGAAAACAAACATGTGGCGTTATTTCACTTACAAAAATTCCTACAGATATATTGATGTACTCGAAAGACTTGTGACTGCCTACAACAATAGCCCTCATTCAAGTATAAAGATGGCCCCCGCGGCTGTAAACGATAAAAACATTTTGGAAGTATGGAATAACCTGTACGCGAAAGCTTTAGGTCATGTACGCCATCCTAAATATAAATTCGGCGAGCATGTCAGAATCGCCAGAACTAAGTACACCTTTGAGAAGGGATATGAAACGAATTGGAGCGAGAAAGTTTTTACAATTAGTACGGTGATAAAAAGAAGACCACCAGTTTATAGAATAATCGATATTAATAACGATCCTGTTGAGGGCACCTTTTACGAAGAAGAATTTCAAGTTGTTACGGTTGATAAAGATACTCTATTCAAAGTCGATAAGATTGTAGCAGAGAAGGGCCGTGGGCGAAATAAACAATACTTGGTCAAGTGGAGTCGATACAGTGACAAATTTAATAGCTGGGTGTTAGCTTCGCAGTTGAGAGATATATAAAACATGGAGTTTTATTTTACCTTATTGAGTAATAGCTCTATGACGTATTTTCCAGGTAATATGACGTCAAGTTTTATTACGCAACTGCCAAAACGAATAAGATTAACGGGCTCGTGGGTTGTAGGGATATCGGAAATTCAGTACCCATGTTCTTTTACCGCTGTAAGTGCAACAGATAATTTAATTTATTATAGAACAGAGCCACCTGGCGAGAACGTGTTAGAAACGATATTAAAAAAGGCCGCAGAATATTTTCAACTCGACAACGAGAAGATCATTTATATTAAAGATGGCTGGTACGTGATACGATTCGCTTCGGGAAATTAAGCCAGCATAGAAGAAATTATCAGCGAGCTAAATAACCATGTACTAATAAGTAAATTGCTAACAATCGAGTATCATAATCTAACTAAGCGTGTCACTACGAAATTAAAAACCCAGCTCTCGCTATTCGGATTCTCACAACGTCTAGCCTTACAATTGGGTTATCGACCGTATCAGAACATGGCCATGGAACCAATACCCCCTCACCCCGCTAGTATATGAAAAGGATTACCAACTCAGATGTTTGTTTATTGCGACCTCGTTGAACCGCAAATTGTGGGTGATGTTTTATCTCCGCTTATGCGTATAATAAATATTACTTCAGAAAGCTATGCTTACGGGGGTCATAAAGATGTGGTTTTTTCGCCTGCACACTACATACCGGTAATGACACGGGAATTTGAAAACATCGAGATTAATATAAAAACAGATACGGGTGTAGCAATGCCATTTGAGTTTGGAACGTCATGCCTGAAGCTACACTTTAAGAAAGTACAATAATGGTTTGCCCTTATCAGCAATATTACATGAATCAGGCCGGTAACGGTATCGGCTCTATTTACAGAGGTGTGCCCTATCAACGTAGTCATGGAATAGGGAGCTGTTTAAGTGGTATGTTTAGAAGTATAATACCGTTATTTAAGTCTGGCGCAAAGGCTATTGGTAAAGAAGCTCTTAGAACGAGTGCTAATATTCTTGGTGGCGTCATAGAGGATCGACCTATTAAGGATTCGTTTCAAGAAAGATTTCACGAGGCAGGTAGAAATCTTAAGCGTAAAGCCGACGAGAAAATCGATAAAATGATGGAGGGTTCGGGTTGTAAAAGAGTACGTCTGACCGATAATAATCAGTCTCCACTGAGGGCTGTTGCTAAGAAGAAGTCTGCTTACGACGATATATTTTCAAGATAATGGCTTTTCTACATGCACAATCGTGTGAATGCGTCAAGTCCGAATTGGATTTGTTCGCTTTACCATCGACGCAGACAAGTATCGAGAGCGGCGAATGGATATTTTACAAGCCCTTATCAGATCTGAGTGATGACGTCCCAACAGAATTTGTAGTCCCCGGAAATGGAAACGATTGTATAGATTTAAGCCAGATCATGCTGTACATTACAGCTAAAGTTCTAAAGCATGATGATTCAGCACTTACAGACGCTGATGTTGTAGCACCGGTAAACAATTGGATGCATTCGCTTTACTCGCAGGTGGAGGTTTACTTAAATCAGAAGATGGTATCACAACCAAACAACACCTACGCCTACCGTTCATATATCGAAACGCTGCTAAATTATGGAAAGGTGGCCAAGAGTTCACATCTAGGATGTACCTTATGGCATAATGATACAGCTGGACAGATGCATACACTGGGAAACGCTAATAACGGTTTCTCAAAACGTCAAGCACTTGCGGCTACCGGGAAACAGATAGAGATGATTGGTCACGTGCACTCGGATTTGTTTAATCAAGAAAACTCATAAGTGGTGTTGAGTTAAAGGCTAAATTTGTACGATCAAGATACCTTTAGCCTAATGGCGGCACACGCTTCAAATTACAAGACGCGAATTATAGACGCTAGTTTACTGGTGAGATGTATGCGAATCAATCCAACTATTCTAATTGCGCACGCTAAAGCTTTAGAAACAACAGCCGCAAAATACCCTGTTACAAGGGCCGACATAAAAGTCTTAACTATACCTGCAGGCATACAACGAAAATCATTGGATAATGTTTTCCTAGGTCAGTTACCTAAACGATGCATCGTAGGCTTTGTAGCAAATAAAGCCTTCAACGGTGACTACCTCACAAATCCGATCAATTTTCATCACAGCAATATTAACTACATGTCGTTATATATTGATGGGCAACAAATTCCTTCGAAGGCCTTACAACCAGACTTTACAGCTAATGGTTTATATGTAAGAGCGTACCACGCCTTATTCTTTGGTACGGGTATGCATTTTTTGAATGAAGGTAACGATATATCAAGAAGTGATTACTCCAACGGCTACTGTTTAATGGCCTTTGACCTAACACCTGACCTGTCTGCAAACGCTAGCACGCACTGGAATTTAGTTAGAAACGGCTCCCTTCGGCTGGAAGTCGGGTTTGAAGAAGCTCTCACCGTAACCGTGAACTGTTTGGTGTATGCAGAATTCGATAACGTGATCGAGATCGATAAACATCGGAATGTCGTTGTGGATTTTAGCTGTTAAAAGTGGTAGCTCTAACCTGTAGGCTTCAGTGTACAGCAACAGCCGATAGAAGATGGACGCATACTTGGACGTACAAGGGTTTAGTGGTGTTAACAACGAATTCATACCGAAAGAAATTGCCGTGGTTACAGATCACGGTCGTTTATCGTTAATGCTAATAAAACCACCGCGAGGCTATTTTATATCAGGATCCATGTCACGACAGATAAAATTTATGGAAGATAATTATCATGGGCTGAAATGGTGGTGGGGTCATGTACATTACAACAATTTCCGTGAGGAGTTGATGAGAGTGTTGCGCCCATTTAACAAAATCCACGTTAAGGGCGGTGAAAAACAACGGTTTTTAGGGTTTCTTAACAAACCAATAGTAAACCTGCAGGAGACTGGTTGCCCGTCGATTAAACAGTTGAAAAAGGAAGCAAAAGCATACAGCTGCTTAAACCATAACATCACTGGAAAACGCATTACTAGTGCAAGACTGGACGCATACCAATTCCAAAGATGTATGCGGTACAAGTGTTGAGATGCTTCAAATCGATCCCCAGCCACAAGAAGAATGTGTTTCGGCTTGTATGTGCTTCTAATCAACTACCGAAACACGCACCTCGACCGTGTGCAATTATCGCAAACACGGATCCTGCAAGCAAACCAGGTCAGCATTGGACCGCTATCTACATTGACGAGAATGGTAATGGAGAGTATTTTGATTCTTTTGGACGACCACCGCTAGGATATCATTTACGTTTTCTAGAGAAGAATTCCAGATGCTTCGTATACAATAAAACAAAACTACAAGGCTATCATTCGGATGTGTGTGGACCTTATACCTTAATGTTTCTATATTTTAGATTACATAATTTACCTATGTTTGATTTTGTAAAAAACTATTTTAGTACATGTTTAATTATAAATGATGAGATAATCAGGTTATTGTTTAACGCCTGTTACCCAACCATTCTATTCTGATAAATAAAAGAGATTTTTTAGTGCTTTAATTGTTTTAATCAAGAGCCCTGCAATAACAAAAATAACCCATTGTTTTTTCTTTTAATTCAGCATGTGTGTTTTTTAAAAATCGTGTTATAAAATTTATGATTTAGTGTTTTTTAAAAAAAAATTATGTTAACCATTTATAATGGTAATCAATTTTAGACTATTATATTTAACAAAGTTATATAATTACACGGTAATTAGCTAAAGTAAACATGAACAGTGATTTCTTACTACAGATTGTTGTGGAATTTAAAACATGTAACTTTCCAAAACTCTTAATATGGTTTTTTATAAAACAATTTGTGTATCCGTATGTACAATATGAATATTTTTCAAACCGATTTATTTTAAGAGAAAGATAAAATACACGTTACAGAAAGTGCGATAAAGATAATAAGGTTGTTTGTATATTTTACACTCTAATTATGGGAAATCAATAGGTTGTTTTTACACAACCTAGAAAGTTGTTTTTTAGTTTGACATGCGGCACAAAAGCAGTGACTATAACTCGTGAAGCAGTGCCTCAAAGCGTTCTTTAAGTACAGAACTGGTAAGTGTGGTGTTAACCTTTTATTTATTTACAGATTTTTTAATTACAGTTATAAATTTTGCTGTCATTCAAATTCCCCCACGCAAGATCAATCCTTAACACAGCTGCTATTTTACATCATTATTAGAAAATACGTTTTCTCGTATAGGTAAAAGATCATCCAATAGCATTTGACCATTTTAAAGCAATAGGATCGATAATAATCTTTATGCAATTTCCAACATTGTATGCGTGTGCAACCTCCAGGGGCACTGTTCTTAATATAGCCAGAAGGACCTTAATACCATCAAAAATAACCCTAAGACCTAGCTCCAAGTCCAGCCCCCAGCCCCAGATCCAACCCTAAGACTTACCCCTAGACCAGCCCCAGCCCTAAGCTCCAACCCTAGCTCTACATACAGCCCCAGCCCCAGTTCAGCCCCCACCCCTAAATACAGACCTAAGACCAGCCAAGACCAGCCCCACCCCTAAATACAGTCCTCACGCTAGCAACCACAAAAAAGTCCTAGCTGTCAAAAGGTCCTTAATACAACCATAAGGTTTGAAAAATAACCCCAAAAGAAACCATAAAAATAAGGGTAATACGGTCCTATACGTAAGCGAGTAAAAATAATTAGGGTTGAAAGGGCCTCCGAAAAGAAAAGGGTAGAAAATACGGTCTCACACGCAGGGTATGTAAAAAATAATTAGGATAAAAGGGTTGAAAACACGGTCTCACACGTGGATGTGTAAAAATAGGGGTGAAAAATACGTTCTACACGTGCGCAAGTAAAAAATAATTAGGGTTCAAAAAGGACCTTCGAAAAGAAAGAGTTGAAAATACGGTCTCACGCGTGGGTGTGTGAAAATTAGGATAAAAATGGTTGAAAACACGGTCTCACACGTGGATGTGTAAAAATAGGGGTGAAAAAATACGTCCTATACGTAAGCGAGTAAAAATAAGGGTGAAAAATGCGGTCACCCACGTGGGCGGTCTTGTGACGTCAAAAAGTGAAAGGTGAGGTGTCGGTCTCTACTGTCGTGTGGTGTTCCACACCAGATATTTTGCCATAAAATCTTCTCGAAGTTACTTCTTTAAACATGATGGCAACCCTATTTGAACAAAAAAATACCTAAATTAGTTAAGAAAATTACATTTTTACTATAGTTTTTACCAAACAGTTTGTATGAATGTAAGTTTTTTTTTTTTTGAGAAATATGTTGTGCAAAAAATTTCGAACATCCATTTTATGCCGCGCAAAATATATACCTCATATGCACGTTGTACATTTACTTCTAGGTAGATTCAGACAAAACATGGTAAATTATTACAAATCTAATAATTGAAACTTGATTATTAAGTACGTATTTAGTACTTACCAATTTTTTTAATAAAAAACACGTTGAATAAATGCAGGAGTTCAAGCAACGTGGATAACCTCAATGTAGCATGTTCGTTGACTGCCAGGCGAAAAAGAGGTACAAATTCAAAATTAAGCGATTGTGTTCTCTACTGCGCTATGCCTTAAAGAAGTGGGGGTAAACGGCAACAACTGTTGTCAGTGAGCGGATGAGGACGATTTTTAAGCGACATTACAAACTTTCAAAGCAAACGTACACGAATGTGCTTGTGCCTCTGAAGAGGTTAAATATTGAGAATATTCCAGAGTAACAGAATCCTATGTTCTGTGACGCCACACCGTACATGAACGGTCGGTTACAACTCTAAATATGTACGCGAAGTACATATAAGTGATGTGACCCCACACTAGTTTGACACAGAAAGGGAGATCAGAGGCAGACCCCTTATTTGTTTATATGGCTGGGGCATAACTTAAAATGTTTTTTTTTCTATTTTGCGTTGACATTAAGAAACCCAAGTGGGTTTTACAAGCGAACGCACAATTTCCGTCAACAAGCTTTTGAAATCAAATAAACTTGAAAAATTATAAGAAAGCACTAGCTTAAATATCACAATACTGACAGTTTGTGTTTTAATTCAAGTTACAGTGCTTGGATTTATTGTGTTATTATTTACTCCACGTTCATTACTCGTCTAATACCTATAGAACAGAGTGCGTAGGGTTGAAACGTATGTAAATAAGTATCAAAATACTAAAATTTTATATAGGCATTGTCCTTTACATGAGATAACTGCATTGGTTTCGAATAATATACTTAGCTTAGTTGTTCATTCCATTTGATATCTAAATTAAACACCCGATTGCTTTCTAATATAGGTATATACAAACCAATTTGAAAGCAATATACTTAGCACATTTATCTCCTTAGTGTAGTAGTCCATAAATTATGTATGTGTAATCCTAGGAAATAATAGAGAGGTGAAATTGGAAACATAAGTAAAACAAACACCATTATATAGAGAGTGGGCAATTATTAATTTATCTCATTTCATAGTAATTTCATTATTAATATTTAAATATACATATTTCAAAAGTCACCGGTATCACAAATGTGATAAAAGCCAAAATTCTTTTCCTTTTACGTTTTTGAAAGTATTCGAAATTTTTACAAATGGTAATCGCGTTTGGAATTCCTAGCTTGAAAACGAAATATAATTTTTGGTTTGTTTTTCAAGTTTAGATTGGAGTTTTAAATTAAGATTTGGCTTACATATTGGCATCGATAGGTAGTGAAATCCCTTTTACTAATTTGGTTGAGAATTAAGTAGTTCCGTTGTAGATAGCAGTTGTTCGTAACTTTGTCGATATCGTTAAATAAAGTCATTTACATAAAATTGCACCATTTGAAAATTACATATCAGATTAAAATTGTTACTTTGTACTCAAATATAGCGTAGAAAAGTATACATGGTAGTTTTTTAAACGTTTTACACGGCAGATTGGCGGAAGTTTCTCGATAAAACTTTTGGTATTAAATAAAGAGTTTCGCTATTAGATATGAGGCGTTAAGGACTAACGTTGTAATAAAATCATCAACCTACAGGATATCAATTACATTTAAAACAATCCGGTTGTTGCGATGTGGTTTTTTGGTGACGCAATTTTCCCGTCGGCTTTCGAGTTTAACTCGTTTTTGAAGCGCATTAAAGTAATCCTTTTTATGATTGGGTAATTGATATACGGAGAGATAATTCAATGTGTCGGAAAGTGAATTATTTACGAGAGTCAATCTTAGTGCAGGCGCAGAGGCGTTAACAAGCTAACGTTACCCCAGCCGTAGATTATCGTGGAACGATGATAACTCAGATGCGTGTTGAAAGAACTTGCGTTAAAGGGGGCAGTTTCCACAATCAACCTATGAAAGTACTTAGGGTGTAGTTGCAACCAATACGCGATTAACTTTTCGTTAAGTGCACTTTGACCAGGTGGGAATCGTTCAGAATCATAGAAACCGGGGGTAATGTTAAAACCTAGTGCTGTTTATGGATTAAAATCGCCATAGTGCAGAAGAAACAAACGTCTGTTCCTAAAACTCAGACACTCGGTTCACGGCTCGTTGGTAACTAAAAAGACTCGCTGAAAATATTTAAGCTTTCTAAAGTAATAATCGTCGTTCAGCACTAGTACATAAATAGAGTAAAGTTAATAAGCAACGTGTAAATATACAGTGTGTCCCCGGATTGATTGGACGACTCTCGTAAAAGGCATTTGTTATTTGAAATTTAAGTTTCTGGGGTCCAGCCCTGCTTGGTTTGAAGCTAATTTGTAACAGAATTTTAGTTTCAAAAAATCACGCGTGCTTTAGAAATTTTGAAAAAGAACTATTTTTCACTCTAGCAAAAAGTCCTTTTGCTGTAAAGGGTTCGACAAAACATTACTAAAAAAAGTTGTTCATTACATATGTTAATGTTAATCTTAAAATTCGGACGCACCGTAAAAAATACGACATATTTCTGTTAACAAATGTTGCATTAAAGTGTACCCGCGGTGTCAATTTTGATAGTAACCAGATTAGTTTGAAATTTTCGGTTTTTAAACGTTTATGGCAAGATACAAGACAATAGTGTGAAATGTCACATCACTACTTTAATAATAAATAGCGTTAACACAAACTGAATAGTACCACTTGTGTCCCTTTTACTGTTATTTTATTCTGTAATAGTCAAAAGTGTTGACAACAGAACAAAAAATTTACTTAATTCAGTGTTGCAGTATTGGTGAAAGATCGATTTCTTCTGTAATTAACCTTTTTAATGAAAAATATCCTGGTGCAATAGTATAAAAATAATATATGAGCTGGCTATTAAAAAAGTTTTTGCAAACCGAAAGTGTAAATAATTAAAAAAAAACAAAAGGAGGCTCTGTATGAGCAACATTGATCGCATTAAATTCGGTAGAGAACCATCCAAAAGTGTCATTGAGAAAGCGAAGTAACAATTCAGGGATAAGTAGAGCACATTTGCAAAGAATTTATACAAGTTGTAACATCCATGCACTTAAAGCACAATTTCTTCATACGCTAGAAGATGGTGATGAAGGTAAAAGACTAGACTTTTTCTTGTCTTTGGGAGAAGAAATCTTAAACAACTGACATTTTCATGAACAGATAATATTTTCGGATAAATCTACTTTCACTACAAATGGCGTCCCTTCGTCTCAGAATTGTACAGTAAGGTCCGAAAGTCCTGTCACCCCCCCTTTTCAGGAGATGGACACAAGTACGTATAGTGTGGAAGAACGTGTTTTGGCAAGTGCATGGACTCATGAAGATGCACACTCCGGAAAAACCATGAGAGATGTGCAAGGGGATTTTGCGGCACCCAAGAGAACGATACTGCGATAGCAACAGAAACTGTTCACAACTGGATCCGTTCTGGATGGAAAGAGGACAGGTCGACCATCAACACGACAAAAAACTTGTGCAGCAGTGGCAGATTCTGTGACCAGATCTCCCAAGAAATCATTGCGAAAAAAATCTTCTGAACTTGGAATTCCAAAAACGACTATACTGACACACATGAAAAAAGATCTGGAATTAAAATGTTTTAAGCCAACATTCGTAAACGAGTTGAGTGATGAGGACATTCGGCGAAGACATGAAGCTAGCTCAAGATTACTCGATGTGTTTGTGACACTCCCGCAGCGAGGCAAAGTTTTCTTCTCAGACGAATGTGCAATTTACCGATCTTCTCGGAATAGGGGTATTTACTTCTGGAGCAAATAAAATTCATATTATTATGAAGAGTTAGAGAATAATCCACCACATCTGGGCGGCAATGTCCAGCACGCATTTGATAGGGCCGTATTTTTTTGACGGTACTGTCAATCATCATTCTTGCTTAGAAATGTTGCAGGAATGGTTCATTCCATAGCTGCAAAGACTGAACATTCTTGATGGCAGTTGGCTTCAACAACATGGAGCTCTGCTCACTACGCTCTCCGTGTCCGAGAATTCTTGGATGAAGTGCTACCCCAGAGGTGGGTAAGGAGAGGATCGCAGCATCTGCCAGCGCCGATCGAGTGGCCTCCCAGGAGTCCAGATCTGACATCATGCGACAATTCTCTGTGGGGAATAATTAAGCAGAAGGTCTTGAAACAACGATATCAGCCTGTTGAAGAATTGAAGGACGCTGTTAGGGAGGCATTCAGGGATATCACCCTGCCTATTCTTCGGAAAATCTCACTCAGGACCTGGCGCCGCATCATTTTGTGTTGTGACAATGACGGTGTCCATACTGATATTCTGGACCACTAAGCAACCTAAAACTGTAACTATCAACATATGCTGTGGCATGTTCGCAAATACACATACAATCATCACACAAATAGGGGCTGGTGACAGGACTTTCGGACCTTACTGTAGATTTTGAAGCGAAAAAATCCACAATACCAAATTAATTCCAGAAGGCAATACTTTAAAAAATAAATGTATGGTGTGCCATTGGTGAGCCATTCTTTATTGAAGGAAACCTTAATCAGAATACGTATACGATATTGATGAACTCCCCTTAAAAACACGTCAAACTAGTTATTTTCAGCATGACGGCTACCCTGCCCATTCTACTCGTCTTCCTTCCAGCTGGTTAAATGAACAGTTTGGCGAAAGATGGATTGGGAGAAACAGGAGGAGATTTTTGTGGCCTTCAAGGTCACCTGATCTTACTATTATGGATTTTTTTTTGTGGGGCAGATTAAAACAATTGGTTTACGCTGAAAGAATTCCAACTGATATTAAAGAGCTAGAAAATAGGATTCAAAATGCTACCGCAACAATTACCTTGTAACAGATACAAAATTCTTATAAACAATTAGATATTGAACATTGTGCAAACTTAGGAGGTGTCATAAGTCACAGTAGACAGGTAATTTTGCTTAATTACTTTGTTATTGTTGAAGAATGATTATCCAACAATAAAAAAAAGTTTATTTCATTTTCCACAGGGGTCTGTTTTATGGGATCGGGAAATGTTGTACATCAACATCACTTTCAATTCTAATCAAATTTAATAACAAAAAAAATCTAAAAAAATAAAAGTTGGCCTAGAGACTTAAAATTGCATTCGTATGTAATTTTTCATTCTGAACAAATTTTTTAGTAATATTTTGTCGTATCTCTTACAACAAAGGACTTTGGCTAGTGTGAAAATACACGCGCAACTTGGAAATTGAAGGGTCTCGCCGTTTTATTTCACGAGGTAGGTCATACTTCGAAGATTCGAGCGCAGTTACAACGCCGATCAAATTGTGGAAGCCATTGCAGGGGATCGCCCCCAGGTTCCAGAGGCCTATTGTTGGAGAGGATGGAGTAAAAGTAACATCCACATATGTATTTTGGTTGAGTTAGAGACAATTTATAATAAAGAGCTGTGTGTTTTTTTGTATGTTTTAACGGTTGAATACGCTGTCCTTTAGGATCAAATTTTTTAATATTTTACTGTTTAAATTTTAATGAAAGCCTATTCATCCGTGTTATAATCAAAATTTATATGAGTTTTTTTAATATTGTATTGACTATTCTGTACCGAAGTTGTATGTTACGATTGCGTTGCAAGGGGAGACACAGATTATTTGTTATAACCATTTTATCTTGTCTTAAGAGCAAAATTTACAGTAATTTAGAAATTGAAGACGTTCGAAACTAGCTAGTATCACTGCATTTTAAGTAAACAAGGTAATTTAATTTTGTAGAAACTTTATGTAACGATTGTTTGAAATTTCTGTGCTGGTTTACTTATAACACACATGTAGGTTAATGAACTCTGTTTTTTTTTGGAATGTGAATTCAGCTGCGAACCCTATTTCTTATACAGCGTATTATTTACGTGCATTTTAATTGTTTGTTTTTTTATTAGGATAAGATAATTGAATTAATTATGCATTAATTTTGTTGGGAAAACGTAAAAATATAAGGCATATTTTTATTGGCGTAAATTTAGTGGGTGGATAATAGTTTTCGCAAAAATATTGCAAGAATTTATAACATTGTCAAGGTATAGTGTTGAACAATTCGTTTTTCGTACGCACGTTAGCTCGGTCTAAGAACGTTTTGAAAATAGATACACAGCTTCTATTGATTTTCAAGTACGTTAGTATGTTAGTATTGAACACCATACTTCACTTACCACATTTAATACCTTTATTTGTAAAACAAACTGATTGGGAAAAAGATTAGTCATATCTATATATATAAAACATAAAAATTGTTTCTACCTATGTCCGTTATAGACTTTGAAACCATCCAACCGATGTGTTCAAAAAAGGTTTCATTAGAAAGGCAATAATGCGAAGATGGCTTTGGACCAATAAAATAGGCACATTCGATTCATTCATGATTTTGATTTTCTCGAATTTTGAATTTTTTTAAATAGGGTCGTAAACGTTATTGAGGTGCGTTGTGACCATAGCGCGGAGCGAAGTTCCATGGTAGTAGTTGCGATAAAACTACGTTTTATGATGCTTTGGTACTGGACACACCATATTAAGTACCTTTATTCATAAAGTAAATCCGTTGAGAATGCTTGGTCATATTCCGATGGGAAAAACATTAACTTTAAGATTTTAAATTAATGGATACCATTTCATTTACCATGTTTGCAAATTTGTATTTATTAGCTGATTTCCAATAATACTAAGAAAGAGATACATGATATCGTTGTCTAACCACATTTTATAATTTTTTTACTGGGACACCATATATTGAAAGTCTTTAAGAGTTGATTACATTGAATTATTCTGATAAACCAAAACTAAATTTTATAACCGTTGTTATGGAAAACCTTGTTGTCACGATGTCAAATAGTATTGTTTCTTGATCGATTTTATTGTAAACAGATTGGTTAATTGTTGTGATACACTATTACTAATAATCGTGATTTTTACTTACTTATGCGCGAGGCTATCAGTATCATATATCGTTTTAAACATTCACTAGCTAAAAGTAACACACTTTTATGGTAAAATTAATTTATACAAATTGTGTAAAAGTTTTAAATCACTTTTAACTTTTACTTTAAGCTATTATGAATTATTTAATTAATATTTTAATGTAATATTATTATAAAGAATTTCATTAGTAACAACGGAGTAATTAAGCACAGAATAGGTCCATCCGGCTTAAGAACAAAAATATAAATTGGTTAAATTTCAATTGTAGATACTTTATTGATTATTTCACCTACTATTTACCGACAGGAAATATGACCAATATTTAACATTCAGAGGAATCTAATCAAGGTTATTATTTTTTTACCAAAATAACTATAATTATATATTGCCCCTTCCAATAAAGATTTCTTTTTAGTTAAACTTTTTATTAATAAATGTAAATACGACTTTGTCAAGAATAAAATTAAACTCAATACAATTGATATAATTTTTCTAAATTTTTTTACATAAATTTTCAAACATTATTATTATAGTTGTTACGGTTATTAAAAACATGCACAAAGATAAGGTGATTTATCAATAGTTTTCATTTTGTTGATGTCAAATTTGTGTAATTTTGTCAAAGAATGATCAATAAGCTTAGAATGTTCTTAGTTATTTTCACGTATATTATATTGATGTTGATATAATCCTTTTTTCAGATATTGGAAAGTTTTACCTAGGTATGAAGAATTGCAATCAAGACAATTTACTTTGTATATGATTTTACTTAAAATTGAATTATCATCTTTACTCTTTAGTGATGAGAAAATTTCATTAGTGGAACATAATGAAAACTGAGCAGAACGCAATTTAATGGTTTTAGAAATTCGTTTGTTAAATATTCAATTTTTGAATTATGTAGAAGTCTAATAAAAAGGAAATTTTGTTGGTTATCCACATTACTATGAATTGAATTGTTATTTTTATGTTTTAATGTTTTACATCTATTTATAAAGGTATTATTAAGAAAAAAATCCGGATAATTATTGTTTTTTAAAATGTTTTCAATGTGTTTTAAATTTTTATTGTAAAATTGTTTATTTGATAGTAAAATGGCTCTATGTACTAAAGAGTTAACTAATGAGCGTTTGTGTTGTATTGGTGTATTTACATTTATTCATAAAAAGTTTAACTAAAAAGAAATCTTTATCGAAAGAAACCACATATATGATCAAGATTTCAGAAATAAATTTTCAAAATAACTATAGTTATATTACATTTATTTTGGTATTTTTAAAGGATACAGATTTTAAATACTTTATGCAATATGAGGGTATTTTCCAAGCAGTTTTCAGTGAATGAAGTAAGTACGTTACTAAGAACCACTTTAATTGCGATTAAATTACGTTGCGATTAATAACGTGTGTGTATCGTGTGTGTGTGTGTGAGTGGTGCGTATAATCGTGGGTGCGTGTAAGTGTAAATATAAGTGTAAGTATGAGTCTAGGTATAGGTATAAGTACCAGCGCAAATGTAAATGTAAATTTAATGTAAACGTAAACGTTTACGTTTACGTTAACGTTAACGTTTACGTCTACGTCTACGTCTACGTCTACGCTTACGTTCGCGTTCGCGTTCGCGTTCACGTGTACGTGTACGTTTACGTTTACGTTTACGTTTACGTTTACGTTTACGTTTACGTTTACGTTTACGTTTACGTTTACGTTTACGTTTACGTTTACGTTTACGTTTACGTTTACGTTTACGTTTACGTTTACGTTTACGTTTACGTTTACGTTTACGTTCACGTTCACGTTTCACGTTTACGTTTACGTTCACGTTTACGTTTAGCTCTACTACATTAGTGAAGTTTGAAGAATACAAATTGAATTACTGTTTTGTATATGTAATACGCAGTTATAACGACCACGTAAATGAATTAAGTATTTTGAGTATTTAGTACTTTTTTGTGATCAATAAGCTCAACTAACATAATTTAAAGCAAAGTTATAAATTTAGTATGGAGATGTAAGGTTCGTACCCAGAACGGTATATGGTTAAAGGTTTGTAGTTAACCAGTTAACAGTAACCTGTTATTTGATAAATAAGACTAGGCTTGACTGTTTCCAGTTACATAAACCTTGACTTTGTTATTCATCTTAAGGAAGAAGACCCCTATCGGGTTATTTAGGTTTTGTGGGTTATGACCTTGGGTCACCTATTTTATTTTATATATTGTTTAAGGTCATTGGGCATGGTCGTTAGCCGATATTGACTAATTTCTTAGTTAATGACATTTGACATTGCAGATTTTACAATGCAATGACCATAAACCCGTTTTAATCGCTTGACCTTAAAAATTGCTTGAAGGCGTTGAGCTCTAGCTGAGCATTATCTAGTATATATGCGTTGAATTTGACACTTCTCGTCACTTAAGTTTGTTGGCGTATGGTTAACCTCGGCATTATTTCAATTTTGCGGAAATCAGCCTTCAGAACTGCTGAATTTTAAAGATTTCTACTTGACCTTGATCTCTATAGATTGTATTATCCTTGAAAACCACTGATCTTCAATTTAGCTTGAAAATTACCTTCAGGGATCTGGTGACCATTACTTAGTTATAAATTCTTAAAAAAAAGGTGTCCATGAAAATAGTAAATTACCCTCAAGGTGATCTTACTATACTCCCAAGAACGAATTTTTCGGAATTTGACATTAAACACCTTTCAGGGTTAAAATAAAAGTTCCTAGTTAGCCCTGATTCGTATTCAAAATTTGATAAAGTGGTTCACGACTAATATTCTTATTGAACCTTGGCCTCGGATTAGGACACCAGCTCATGGACTTGAAGTGATCTAAGTATACTACTCAATTATATCACAATTTTCTCTTATACATTCGCTTATGCATAAAAAAAATTCCTACTACGAGAGTGCATCCAAAACTTATAGGAATTTGTATTAGTCTTGAAGACTTAACTATTTGTTTCAAGTAACGGTTATTTTTTTATTTTGGAGGCCTTAGTAATAATAATCTGGAGTAACTAGAAATGTTTAAATATTAATCTGAACATATCTCATACGGAGTATTTCGTTCCTTGTTTATTCAGTAATAGGCATTATTTACAGTATAAGCCTCGTAAACTTAAAACAACGTTGTTATTCAAATATACACCCTACGTAAGAAATCGCAGTACGTGTTCGAAAAAACAGTTGTTCATAAAAAAAAAGCATTACAAACATAATAATTTTAAAAGTTACCAATATTATTAAATTCTAATTCGTTATTATTCTAGTTACTTAATTTTATACACTATAAATCTTCATTTCTATTTTTGCATAGTACCTATAAGTGGAAAAATGCTACACATTTAAATTACATAATAAAATTATGTTATTATGTAACCTTAAGCAGGATTAAATGCGATTATAAATAAATGTTATTTTATGTTCCCTAGAGATTACAAACTTCCACCGCTACTTATTACTTTATACCGACGCATTTTTTGCTCTTTCTCTAATTTGGCTTTAAACATTTTACAGTAACACAATCTAAATATATACTCCCGTACAATTTTCAAACAAATACATGTAAAATATTCTCTAAGATTAATTTAAATTTGAGAAAATCCACATCGTTACTATTGTGTTTAATCAAAAATATGCACATATGTAGGGCTGACGTTGGTTTAGGACATGAGTGGTGTGTGAATGTTTTATGTGTTTGGGTGTACAGCTCGTACAACCCTTGCTATCTGAAATTGAAGTGATAGACAGGAATATAAAATTAATGTGAAGAGGTCGAAAATTTTCACGTATATCTGTCGTAATAAATTACATTCTCCTCTTTTTGCTTTTCAATTTATATTCATTTTTAAAATTTCAAATTGCCGTTAATATTTTATTGAGTTTATTAAAAATTATTTATAAAACAATTTGAGTATTGAGTTTTTTAATATTCGGAAATTATTTAAGTTAATTCATAATACATTTTTTGATCTATAAATAGGAATGAATAATATCAAACAATTTACCTATGCGTTCATTATATTTCATCACATGTAAACGCCTCCAATCCTCCTCTCTTTATTTTAAAGAGAGGGGATTTATTGTTGTCAAAAAGTCGCAAAATCGTTTCGTAATAGAACCTGCGATGAAAATCGTATTATAAACGACGGTCAGGTAAACATAACAAAATTAAAGACTAATTTAGCTTACGTATATGTAAATATTTTTAATTGGACGATTGAAAATTCCGTCAAACGGTTCCATAGAAGTGAGACTTCTCTCACGTAAATTTTTTCAATAAATTCGCTAAATCCTCCATACGGGTAATCAGGTGGTTTTTATAAAGAAATCAACTATTTAAGTTTACTTTGACCCATAACAGCTTAAATTTAACGTTTTCAAGTTTAAATTTGGCGCCCAACATAAGGACCATGTAAAATTATTAAGTAAACTTGTTTCAGGCACTCACACTATGTACACTTTTTCACTAAACGGCTAAATTCACCATACTGGTAATTGACGGCTTGTTATAAAAGAATTAAGTGAAATAAATTTACTTATTTACTCTATAAAATGGCTAACTTTGGGGCCCAACATAAGGGTAATGTGAAATTATTAAGGTTCAGCAAACCTATTGCAGCCAAACCACGTAAACATTTTCACTGGAAATGCTAAATCCTGCATACGGTAAAGCACGGCTTGCTATACAATAATTCAGTGATTTAAATTCACTCTGAGACATAACAAGCTTAAATTTGGCGCCCGACGTAGGTCACGTAAAATTATTAAGTTTCACGCCATGTACATTTTTCACTGAAGACGCTAAATCCTTTATACCGGTAATCCACGGCTTGTAATAAAAGAATTCAGTGATTTAAACTTACCTTGACCCATAGAAAGCTTAAATTTGGCGCCCAACGTGTCACGTAAAATTATTAAGTTTCTGAAAAATTGTTTTAAGCGCCCACGCCATACAAATTTTGCCATTAAAAACTCTGAATCCTTCTTGTTGGTCATCGACGGCTTTCCATAAAAGAATTCAATGATTTAAATTTACTTTGGCCCATAACAAGGTAAAAAGTTGGCGCCCAACGTAAGAGCCATGTACAATTATTATTAGGGTTTTGAACATTTTATAATCATAATTTCAAAACCCACAAAAAAAATTCGTTACAAGTTGGGTGTCTGGTTACCGCAAGTTGTGGCGAAAACAACAAAAAATCAGGGTGCTACCATTTATATGCCTTCATTTGCGTTTTGTAGAGCGTGGTAACAGTTGACTAATTAATAATCGGTAGCTTAGCCCAGCACGGGTCCTAAACTGCAACAAATTTAATGGCTAGTAATTAAGAACACGGTGGAATCATCTAAAATCTGGTGCAAACCCTAGCAACATAATATCGCTAATGCCTTTTCTAGAGAAGGTAAACGTAAAGTAATAGTGTCTACGCAGAATTGAATCGTTAGCTTAGTCCTCCTTTATTTACTTTATCGGTTAATATTTCAAAGAAAGGGATTTATTGATTTTAAAGAAGCCACAAAATCGTTTCGCAATAGAACTCGCTGTGCAAATCGAAAACGATGGTCACAAAAATTTGATGTCAACTAGGTTCTAATAGTACAGCTCTATTTCTATCCCCATAAACGGTCAAACGGTACTATAGCACTGAGACTGCTCAAATTGACACACTCGTTTTATGCCTCGATACCACGTACATTTTGTTCACTGAATACGCTAATTCCTCCACACGGACAATTCACGGCTTTGAACCATAACAACCTTAAATTTGGCGCCCAACATAAGATCAAGGTAAAATTATTAAGGTTCTGAATAACCTATAATTACAATGCCAAACCACAAAAAAGCTTTCGTTATAAATAGGGTGTAAGTGTACCGCACAATGTAGCAGAAACAACAAAAATCAGCGTGCTACCATTTATTTGTCCTTCGTTTGCTCACTGCATACCTCGTAATCATCAACTTCTTTGTCGCGCTGTTGATGAACGATGTTACCCGTACGTGTTACGTGCAACTACCCTAATGTCCAAAAATTACATGCAACAGATGACTAATTAATAACCGATAGCGTAGTCCAGGTTACACGGGTCTTAAACTGCAAAAAACATGCACGTGCGTGCATTAAAAAAACATGAAGGCACCGTCTAAATTCGGGTGCAACCCTAGTAATATAATAACTCTAATGCCTTTTCTAGATAAGGTAAACGTAAAGTAATAGTGTCTGCGCGGATTTGAAATAAAACTGTGTGCTTAGACTTTAATGTATTTTTAGAATTAATGCTCCCTAAACATTAAAAAGTCGGTAATTAATCTCGCTATAGTAAAGCGAACGACGAAAATTACCTAACACGGAGCGCTTAATAACCCGCAGCAATCTTACTAACCTCTACATAAGTTCAGAACAAAATTATTTATTTTTAGAGTTTCACGGATCCAAGATATTCAGCCAAATTCCCAAAACGCTCACTCCACCGAATTTTAGAGTTGGGTCATAATGCCAACAAAGACCACAACGTCGAACGAGATTTAAAACATCTCGTCGATTGCCCAAAACGCCGGCAACCATTTCGCCCATTCCATCGAATTTCAATATTGAACCATTACGCCGAATATGACCAAAACAACGACGATCATTCTGTCAAATCTTAATGATGGATCATTACGCCGACAGTTTCACCCAAGTCAAATCAATGACAATAACTTTCCTTCAGGTTGTAAGGTTAACGATGACGTTGAACATTATCTACCATATCTCAATATTTTCCCTACTAGCACTTCTGTATAATTAACATCATTATGCAGTTGGATATAATACAGTAAAATATATTAAACCAAATGATATATACAAAAGTTAATGAAATACACCTACCCAAAGTACAATTCTAACCTTTTTATTTCAGTAGATTAATTTTAATCTTCATTAACATTTATAAGTTACTATAAAAAACTGGTGAATCCACCTAGTCTTGCAATGTTACGTGTCGGTGATTTGGGCTTATGAAATTATCGTGTTGGCGTTTTGGACATTCGATGTTTTGGGAATTCGGAGCTTTGTTCATTGTCGGCGTAATGGTCCAATGTTCAAATTAGGTACAATGAGCGGATTCGTCGAAATGGTCGGTCGTGTTTTGGTCACATTCGGCGTTTAGGTCATGTCCGACGTTTTGGAATTTTAAATGTAGTGTCCGCGTTTTGGGTATTTGGCGGAATGTCATAAATCCCGTTCGTCGTTTTGGTTCTGTCGGCATATTGACCCATCTCTAAAATTCGGCAAAATGGGAGTATTCGGCAAAATGGGAGTATTCGGCAAAACGGTCGTCGGTGTTTTGGTCAAGTTCGGCGTTTTGAACCATTAAAATATGTGCCTTCATGTAGATGATAACGTGACGGAGCCGTAAGACACATACCTTACTATATAAAGTACCTATCAAACGTCTGTACTAAAGTAAAACATTTTAGAAATAAAACGTTTAACCTTATGGGATTCAGGTGCTCTCAATATTTAACCATTTTAGAGATATCACTATTTTTGAATCTCATGCTAACTTACCGTTAATGGTAAGTAGACAAAAACGTGTATTTACTTTACATTGTCATGTGTAAGAGAGAGACAGACAGGCAATCACAATAAATGTTATAGAAAAAGAAGGTAAATTTTTATTGACCTTTTTCTAGGTCAAAGGTCATTGATCCTAAAAAGTAGGCCCAGGTTCATCGGCCTTTTTCTAGGTCAAACGGGAGCGGAGAGAAGCCAAAGTTTACTGAACCTAAAATTAGCTCAACCGCGAGGGGAAATGGGTCAAAATCTATTAATCCTTAAAATCAGCTCAGAGTTCATTGACCTGTCAATTCCTGGAAATCTAAAAATAGGTTGAGTTCCTAGATTATGTTAAGAAAAGCATTTGCAATGTTAATCATATTAATGTACCAGTTACAAAACGCAATTCTTGCAGCTTCGTCTCCTGGATGCAATGCCTGTCCTACTGATAGGTGATATGCGTGAAATTTGTTTTTTCAAAACTCGCATGACTGTCGTTTGCGACACACCAACCTCAGCTGAAATTTGTCGGGTCGAAGTAGAAGGATTCTGATTAACGTAGGCCAATACATTTATTTTGATATCATCGTTAATGAGCCAACTATTACTGTAAAAATGTAAGTTTGTTCTAACTCAAGCGAGAAGGAAACTAGTATGTACAACATGTTACACATAAAAATGTCTAAAATTTTTATTCCAGTCATTTGTTGTATTCCTAATAATAACGATTCTACAACAATTAAAAGAAAAATCATTAAACTTGTTTTCGTCCATCAAAGTTTGAAATGAAAAAAAAAACTGTATGTATTATGGCAAGGGTGTAAAACTGCAAAAAACCATAATAATTAATTCCTTGTTTCCATGGCCAACTGTAAATCAATAATAAAATCGTTATAACTTTGTTATTTTTAAAAGTAAATACATCATGTTTGATATCGTTACAAAAATATGCATCTGATAAAGGCACAGCCTACTATACCTTCCATTTCAAAAAAACAAAAGTTTATATCATACGTTTAGAATAACAAACGTGGCGACGCCAGTAGATAAAAAACACTACCATTTTTCCTCTACATTTTTTTTTCTCAAGTCCATAATAACAGAGTTATTTAGAATTAAATAAAATGCAAACTTTTTTTTTTTTTTTAAATATCTAGTAAGCTATGAACTTTTTGCAACAACTGAAGGTGTCGTTAATTTAGGTTCATAAAACTGCAACTCTTTCCCCATTTAACTGAATCTCTATCTCTTGTAGTTTCCGAGATGCCAATGCTTAAAATGAAAAAAAAACTCACCCTGTACATGTATATATATATATATATATATATATATATATATATATATATATATATATATATATATATATATATATATATATATATATATATATATATATATATATATATATATATATATATATATATATATATATATATATATATATATATAGTTAGAATAAGGCATAATAAAGCGGCTAGAGTTTATCGAGCTTAAATTCTTTATAGTATGCAAGTTTAAATAAAATTGAAGAAGTATACAGTTCGTTTTGAAAGAAAAATAGTATACGAATGTAAAAATATGGTTTTGATGTAACAAAACAGGCTTTGTGGGGTATGCACAAGGTTGTTATATCCATAAAAGCAATCAGCTATACCAGTAGCATGTGAGAAAGGTCAACAAGATTCATATTAGTGTGTACGATTAGTTTCGTTTTACATATTTAAGTAATTTTACATTTTAATCAATTAATTTAAGCATTTTAAACACATGACAGATATTGATCACATGAAGTACGATAATTCTAATATGTAGAACATGTATAGTATTAGGTACAATGCATAAACTCTATGAACTATAAAAAAGAGTTATGGTACGAACACAGTACATTAGTAATTCACAGACAAAGTGTTTAAAACGTGCATAAGAAGCGGCAGTGACTTAGAAACATAACTAAGAACATGAACAACATTTGTGCAATGTGATATTTAACATATAATTGCAAATTGTATACAAAAATTGACAAAAATGTGTTAACAATATGGAATTGTGAAATGATAAAATTATGAACTATGGAGTACAAATAAACAGTATTGGTGTTAGAGCCAGATATAAGAACAAACTAGATGAACATTTCTAGTGATATAGACGTTTAAAACGCAAGTTAAAAGTAATTTATATTAAGTTAGGTTAAGTACCATATTTAAGAATTTCACAAAATTATAGTTTTTACAGGATTAGATAAGTTTAGAATAAATTATAAAAACATATAATAGTAGGTTTCCCTCATTCCCACAAAGAAATTAACAGTATATATGTAACCTATAAAATTAAGAAATAAAATAAATAACAATAACCAAATAATAAAACAGTTTTAACAATGTGGAACAAAGTAAAAAACAATTTAATGTTTAAATGTGTAATGGACTTTCTTAATTTACGAATGAACATTTCTTGGGCTTGTTCATTTCATTCCGATTAAAATAATTACACATGATTCTTTCTCAAACGAATAAGAAAACTAGGTTAATAAAAACATTTTTTATCTGTTTTCTGTCTATTACGGGTGAAAAAAGTTACATACAGGGTGAATTTTTGAGATGAACCAGATATGCCAGATTTCTAAATCCGGCCCTGTAAATCAATTCAAATTATGGTTACTGTTTGTTTTAAAGATTTCTCTTTAATAACTAAACATTATTATACAGTAAGATATTTCATTATTGCCAATTTTCAATTTGACTCTAAAATGAATCTTTAATTGAAAATGTGAGGTAAGTGTAACAAAAAATTCAAATACCCAGGTTTAACTGTGTATTAATGCGCTCTGAAAAAATTATATCAGATTTTAGAGAAATCATATACAGGGTGAAGTATTGGATATGAAGCAGTCCCACAAATTTTCACGAAGACGGTCCTGGATTTTTTTAATTCTGAATATGTCAGTTAGTTGCTAGACACGAATACACACTTTCACCAAAAAATGAGACAAATCGACTTAATCATTGAAAAGATATGACGAAACATTGTTTTGGTGAAGATCCATAATTCACCCTGTATATTAATAAACAAAACAAGAAGAGATTTTTTAATGGTCATTTGATAATCCCCTGAGGTGCCTCTACTTATGGTAGAAGTATGTACAGTTCCTCGTGACTCACCCTGTATATGATCTGACCGCTCGGTAATAGCATTTTACATGTAAAATCACAACTGAAGCAATTTCCTGCTCCCCTAATTGGTTTAGAGCAAAAACATAAGAGATCAAAGTTTTTCAGAATTAAAAATGTTATAAGATAGCAGTTGAAAAAGAAAACGAAGAATTAAATTAGTAATAATTAAAAAAAAACACAATTGCCATGATATTAAGACAAAATGTTACGTTATCAACAACTGTCAAGTTTTGACGTTTTTAATAGTACAGAAGACAAGTTAACAAAGAATTAAATAAATCCACACCTATTAATAATTATTTCAATAAAATTTAACAATAGAAATGATATAGATTAATAATTAAAAATTGCAATGGTTTGAAGTAATGAGAATCAAGAGAAGAATAACCAAACATTAATACGAATTCATTAACAGAAATTATTAATAAAATCAAATTAAATGCTTAAAGAGACTTCCATTAACGGCTAAACATTGACCAAGTCTACCACAAGTATGTCTGCGAACATTTGCAAGTTACCGGTTCGATAAATTGTTGCATTCTTCGGAAATTTCGTTTTTCAAAATCTCAATGTTTGCATGTCTAGCACCATACATTTTTGATTTTAAATGACCCCACAGTGATAGATTTGGTGAAGGAGCTGGCCAATTCATCGATTCGCCTCGTCCAATCCAGGTATTTGGATAGCATTTGTTTAAATAAGCAGTGACGTTTCTTGTAAAATACGCAGGACAGCCATCCTGTTGAAACCATACCATATTTTCTCCTGCGACAGCATCTATGGCCGGGCCAATTTCCGTTTGAAGTAGTTCAAGGTATTATTCGCCGTTTAAGCGCCCATCAATGAAGAAGGGGCCTATAATATTAGATCCGTAGCGCTAATTTTGTACATTTGGCTCCCCATTAATGGTGAAGATCGATTCGTCAGAAAAACAAATATTGTTGATGAAATACCTATCTACATTGGCCATTTCCATTACTGTTTCGCAGAAAACCATTCTGGAATACCTATCTGGCTCAAAAATCTCCTAGTGGTTTGAGAACTTGTACGATTTACATTTGTTCTTCTTTAAAATTTTGCAGGCGGTTGTATTGTGCAAATTTAAATCCTTATCAATTTGCCGAATACTAATGCGGGGAATAGCAACGGCCGCCGCAATAACGTTTACGTCGTTCACATTATCTTGCGCAATCTCTTCTTCGTCGGCTACATTTAAAGCACGTTTTAAACAAGGCTTACACGATTTAAAAACGGATCCATATTTTTCTTGGTTTGAAATCACATTCGGAATTGTTGAAATAGCGGGTGTCGGTCGATCGGGATATAAACCAGCAAACGAGTTTTGGACTTCAGGTACACTACTACCGGAATAAAACCATTTCAGAAATAGATTTTTTTCAACAATTGTATAAGACATTAATTTATTGAAAACCGCGCTTGAAAATCGGATCTTTCGGGATTTTACAAAACGTCAAAACTGACAGTTGTTGATAACGTAACATTTTGTTTTAATATGATGGCAATACTGTTTTTTCAAATTATTACTAATTTAATTCTTCGTTTTCTTGTTTCAAGTACTATCTCTTATGTTTTTGCTTTAAACTAATTAGGGGAGCAGGAAATTGCATAAATGTGATTTTACATGTAAAATGCTATTACCGAGCGGTCGGATCAGCAGCCTGTGTATATACTTTTAAAGGTCAATGAACTTTAATCCTATTTTTATATTTCTAAGACTCAACTAGCTTTGACCTACCTTCTCTTTCACACTTATTGTAATTCCACACGTATCTCTCTTACGCATGTAAATCTCAGTATGAACAAAGACTGCATAACTATACTACTTACATGCTTTAGAGAATCAAATAAACCTAATTGTTTGATACCGTCAAACCGTGTCCCAACACGGCGTCGCGCCAAATTTCTCTTCCTTAAAAACTTCACTACAAATTACCCTATACTTGTACTCTAACAAAAAAAGAAAAGCTTGAGAAAGAGGCGGGTCGGAATGTATCTGGGACGAAAGTGAGACCAAATGCGCTTCTCGGAAGCGAGCGCTCTAATAGACCAACATCCACATGAATAAAAGTAGGACGAAAAGTCCTTTAAACGAATCACAAACTTTTACTTTGTACGACAAAAGGGGCGAGTTCAGAGACTGCAGATGGAAAATCGTTAGAAGTCACAGTTACCGTAGATGCGCTTTCAATGCCAGTCATCAAACTGCATTACAACAGATCGCAGATTGAGGCTTTCAACATCATAAGTTATGGTTTTGCTTGTCGCAACGTCAACGTTTTTACTTAACGTAGATTAACTATTGACAACGTAAAAGAGATGTTCAGGTGTGAATAATAAAACATTGACATGAAGTTCGAAGATCAAAATGGTATGAGTTCTCCCCAAATGTAACTGGTTTCTTGAAATTTGTTTAAGTTAACGTGTCTGTTACATATGCGAAGGTGGAACTGGCGTTTCGAAAATCGCAGTTTGAAATTTTTGAAAAATTGGGATCTTATCAATTCACAATTTCGTGTATTGCTCGCAAATGGTAATGTAAACGTATCTGATGATGAGACGCACGGTCTTTCCATTAGAGCGGTTTGCAAAAGTAACACTTTTATGCGATCTGTTACTTTATCAATATTTTTTTGTTATTGAGCCTACCTCAATAAGTCTGTGCTCTAGGTTCCGCACACTTAATGTAACGGTTGGCAATACGGTTTTCTCAATTCAAAAAAGATTTGCAAAATTTTTCAAACTATGCAATTCTGTTGTCTAAGACGCTTTTTTTAACCAGCACGCAAATAACATCCACATTTCTTTGGAGAAGTTTAACAATTTTAACACCTAGACTTCAGACAAATTTGATTTTCGTCTTTCGGGGCACAATCTGGCATACCTAGTGATCGCAGCTTCATCGCTTATTAAACTACTAAATTTTTTCTGAACAATCTTATAAAAACATTTGACCAAACAAGCAGAACGTACGAACGATTCATTACTAACCTTTCGTCTAATATTGTACCTTTATCGTTGCGTTTACAGAAATATTTGTCTGACAAATATAAATCGGCCTTCAATAATCAGGTTAGATTTTAATCGTCATTTCCATTTGATTAAAAAAAGAGAACACGTAGCTGGTAAAACTATGGACCCTATTTAAAATACTTGCTCATTTTTATGATTGACTGAACTATGATTTGAGTTTTACATAATGCGTCAGTTATATGTCAGGTTTATCTAATAACAATTAATTTGTACACCGGTGTGGAAATATTTGTTACGTCCCTGTTATTTAACTCATTTAAATGATTTTTCATAATGCGCATCAAAATCTCGTAAGAAAGTTATTATTATCTCATTTATTACATCCAGCGTACCGATCCCAAGTGATTAAAGAAAGAACAAGTATTATTTCGGCACAAAGTTGAAATTCCTTTTTCATTGCAAATTTATACTTCTAATAACGTAGTATCAAACTTTTGTAAGTAAAACAATTTCCATTTTCCTTTCAAATAAATAAAAACGAACAACTTCTAACACAAAGCATAAACTTTTTAACAATTCAGTATTTAATTTGTTTAATAAATTATTTTCCTTGAACATCTTTATTTAATTTATTTTGAAGTTTTAACGGTAAGATAAAAATGCTACTTACAGTAACAGGAGCAGTATGAGCAGTTTCAGGTGTAGGCGTACGACGATGAGATCCAGGAGATGATCTTAAGCTTTCACTTCCCTGTTTTTGATGATTTTGAATACTGAAATACAAATAAAAAAGATTAGTTCCCCTCTTAAGATGAGAGCACTTTCAAATAAAGGTAGTTAAAAAAATAATGAACTAAATTAAATTGGACTCCAATTACTTAACGTAATTTAATTCAACTTATAAACAGAGTTCTCTTATTCAGATTAATAAGTTTGTAATTTTATCGAATACATTGCATTTAATATATAAGCATTGTCGTACTGTCCTCTACAAGAATTTCGTTAATAAGAAATATTATCTTCCTGATTTAAGGAATGTACCACTAAATAAACAATATCAATAAGAAATTGGCGTTCTAAGAGAAAATAAGTATTATATTCACATAATTAAACGCATTTATTACTTCACAGCTGCCGGTTCGAAATATTATCTTTATTTCTTTTAAATACCCCTGTGGTGCATATTACTTTTCTATATATCAAAATAAAGTTAACAAATGTTCTATTACATATAAAAATACCACCTGATACGAGGGATATGCTAACAATATTGTGACATTTAAATTCATATTGAAGTCAATATTGATTTTTGTCGATTGCCATTACTTTAAAAAAATTAAAATAGTCATTCGGATGCGTAGTCCCAGATTAAATATAGTCGAGTAAGGAGGACATGTACAGAATACACATTTTGGCTTTTGAGCATGTACAACATTCAGTTTCTCAATAAATTAAATAAACCTACAATACAATACATTTAATAATTAGCACAACGACGATATTAATGGACTAACACAAAAAAATTGAACGTAACGTACTATAGCAGCCCGTAACATTTCCTTTATTTTAGAAGCATACATACGCTTAAAAACCGCACTAGGATTGTGTTCCAATATACATATATATATATATATATATATATATATATATATATATATATATATATATATATATATATAAAATAAACCTTCGTTTTCAGGTTAATTCTACCTTTGCAGGCTTTCACTTTCTCTACTTTTGCTAGCTTACTTTTTTCCGTTTTGCTGGATTTTTTGTAGATTCCATATTTCAACGAACTTGGCAGTCTCTGCACGTCGTCTCGGGTATTAAGGCGACTTGGGCGTATTTCGATAGCGACATATTCTCCTATTATTACTGTCTAAGATAGACAATCTGCTGGTGCTATCCTTCTCGTCTTATGGAAGTTGATATTGTATGATTAAACATGTGCTAAAGCCTAACACTGACTCGTCTGTTTGTTTAACCTACTTACGATTGGTCATTGGTCTCCATATGGAATCTCGTATAGTCCTTGATCTTCTAAGTTGATTTTGGTTGTTGGGTTAGGCAATATGGTTCCGATTTTTTCATGCATCTGAAATATTTTTTTCCGGACCATTGTTCCTTTCATGCATGAACAGTAATTTGTTTGTTTGTTCCGCTTTCAATCCTTTTTTCCTTTACCTTTTTTGATTGGCCCATCTTTTGGATGTTTTTCGGTGAATCCGTTTTGTAATATAGCTGACTGTGGGGTTTGATTTCTTCCTGAAAGTTTTAATAGTCTGCCAGTCGCTTGTATCTCGTAATTAGTGTTTTGACCACGGCCTGTAGTTGTGCTAGGTGATGATGAGATTGAGCATTCAAGTACCCAAACAGCTTTAACTTCCGAGACGACGCGCAGACTGCCTATTACATGAAAATGATATTAAACAAAAATTGCGAATCAACAAAACACAATAGACCTCTCATCGAATCCACAGAAGATTGTAAATGAAAGTTTGCCGAAAACGTCGCCGAATCAAAGATTTAATTCTATGTATACACAAATATATATATATATATATATATAGATTAACTCGAGTGGGACTTTAAAGTTAATTTTAAACAAAATACAATTAATGATTATTAAATTGAACTTTTGTGCGTTCATTAAAACAATTGCTATATATATATATATATATATATATATATATATATATATATATATATATATATATATATATATACAGGGTGTTCTAAAAGTCCATCAGAAAACTCCGGGAGGAGAATCTACGAGCTAAAATAATAGCAGTTTGTAAGGAAATTTTTTTTCGGATTGTCATTTGTTTGCAAGTTACGGCTTGTCAAAGACCGATTTTTTAAAACTTTCTTTTTAAATAACTTCTGCAGTTCAAGGTCGATTAGTCTCTCATTTGACATACTTACTAATTAGATCAAGTTCTATTGGAGCAGTAATAAAAAAGTTCCATTATGCGCCGTTAGAGGGCACTTTACCTAAAACTCAAAATTTTGTTCATAACTTTTTTCTCTTGCCAAACATCGCAAAAATATGAACATTAGTATAAAGAGAAACAATATTAGAATGCGTGTGTGTATCTGTAAATAAGTACTGTACACGTAACTATTTTTAAGTCCGTTAGTTACATACTATTCGTGCCGTTCATTCCTATACTTGTTAGATGCGCTTTAGTAGAAATATAGTCCTATCGTGTGTTCCCGTCCAAGCACATTCTATATAGATTAAGCACTTAAAAGTTCAAACTTATTTGTTCAGTACTTGCTATTTAATGTCAACATTTTACCTTAATGTTTCCTTTTTGTTGTGGGTCACACGGAATCACGCCACTATTTAGAATCTATTATCAATATAAGTTTTAACTTTCTTTAAATAAAGCTAGTGCTCTCATGAATCATTTGGGATGGATACCTCAAGAAAGACTTGCTTTGCTTATAAGGAGGGGCGGAGTTTCGTCAGTGGTCCTTGACAGGTACTCTGTTCATGCCACTTACAATCAATTTTCACACATATTACGAGTTGGTTACATAAACCACGTTTAAGTTATCATTGTGGTCAATACCTCTGCGTCTATCTTAATGCAATTTATTTTTGTTTACTGTTTATAATTTTGTAAGTATATAAATGTGTTTGCGTAGCCCCCCACCCCCCACAGGGCGAGGTAAATGTTTTAAAATTTGGTTTCTATCTGTCTCGTCGTGGGTCAGAACAATTTGAATTTCGAAAAGTTCAGTTTAGTTTTTTCGACTAGTACAAATTGGTTCAAATTAAGGTGGGGAATTGTTTCTCAACTCATACAAGAGTAGAGTAGCAGAGAGATTATTTCTCAACCTATGCATGGTTTGTTTTAGGGTATGTGCTCGGAGTAGGGAAAACAAAATGATGTTTAACGTTGCCATTTTATTCCTGGGTTAGTCGTTGTATTTCACAGTCAAATTTCTCTCCTTAGCAACCTGTAACAACTAGTACACTATAGCTGTTCGGGTAACTACAGGTAAATTACAAAACCATATTAATAAGAAATAGCTACTGATGTGTAAATTACAGTACACTAATATGAAATTCGTTTCTAAGAAAAACCGTAAAATTGGTATATAGTAAAGAACACATGTTCACTTGTGCATTAAGAAAAGAGGTACTACCGATGAACATTACATTAAAACATTTAATTCAGTGTTAACAAACAAGTTTTTAAAACTAGAACACAACTTTTTAGCGGAAGGGCGGTATTATTGGTAATGTAAATATCAAACATCCCTTAAGCCTTTTGAGTAGCCCGTATAATACTCATGCAAATAAAATGAATTTAATGTTAAAACAATGTTGAGAAAGTTTTAGCTGGCCACTTTTCACAGGCACAAAATTCAGAAATTGATTTAAACCAATGATACAAAAGAAATTAGGCTGCAAGCAAAATTCTAAATTATTTTAGAAATTCATTCATTTTGACCTTAAACGATAATATTTATAGTTACGTTGCCCTAAAAATTTATGCAATTTAAATGTCTTGCGAGATTACCATATAAAACAAACAATTATTTGGAGTTTAAACATACCACGTATCAAGAAAAGGTGAAAACGTGAAACTGCAAAATATAGCAAACAAGGGAAAATATTCAGTAGCCACATTCCATTTGAAACTGAATACGTTTCGGATACGTCACGCTCTACCAGATTTGCAATAAAGTTTTCCAACCAAGTAATATTTAAGTACATTTCCGAGTGTGATACATACACAAAACTTACTTAACTTCTCTTTGGTTTTCCATAATTTAAGTGGATACGATGCACATTTTTTATGCGATTCTATAAAAGACTTCCGGAAGACATATCCGTTTCACTTTTAAACAAAGTGCGCAAGGGCGTCTTCTCATGAGTATAATAAATATAGGCTCGACGAGAGCATTTAAGCCACCTTAAGAATAGTTTTAGTAACGAACACTATTTACACACGGTTCAGTTAGAAACACATTTGGACTGGTACAAACAACAATACTCTGATGTATATGTAAAAACAGACGTGTTACTGTTGGATGATATCTACCGTAATTGTACTAATAATATGAAATTATGTGTTAAGGTGAATATCCTGTAGAAACAAATCTTAACGCTTATAATAACACATTCAGAAATAGCAGCTTTCTTCCTACCGTGAGTGGAGTACCAATTGACAACGTAACTTTACATAGTATCGAATCTTATATCCCAAGCTTTGCGTTCCAAAATACGGTCTCGTTTCTAAATCTGTATTATCTCTGTAAAATTTACATTAAGCACCTAAGTGGTTAATAACGGATTTATCCGATCGTTTTTGTACCACGGCAGCAATACTGATAATCAATAAAAAGCTTATTGATTAATGGTATGTTAACTATATCACAATCGCTACCTCACTAACGTCCTATACACTACTTTGCCCGCGTATTTATAGGCTTAGAAGACAAACTACGAGCAAATTACATCGTTGAGTTTAACTTGTAATCTACATGTGCTGCAAGATTACCATATGAAACAATTATTTAGAGTTTAAACATGCCTCGTATCAAAAAGAGGTGAAGGAAATGCAAAATATAGCAAACTAGATAAAATGGTCAGTAATATTAAAGTAAATTTTGGAGTTGGTACACCACACTTAGTTACACTTTGATTTTCCACAATTTGAGTGGCTGCGATCCACATGTTTCCAGAAGAAATATTCGTTTCGCCTTTAAACAAAGAGAAATATGTATCATTTGTCAAATAAGTAAAAAAGATCAAAATAAAGGTGATTTACAGATTCCCATATATTTATAATTTTTCATGTTTATTCATAAACTAACATCTTATTTAGATAGAAAAAGAAGTAATTGTAACAATTAAGGTGAGTTTAATTTGTTAGTGCGCAAGGGTTTCTTTCCATGAGTACAATAACTCTTGGTACAAGAAGACACTAGACTGCCTCGAACGGAAACATTATGGCCCCCTGAATAGTGGTTAGTAAGAAAAACTATTCACACGCGATTAAGTTTGGAACGCATTTGAGGTAAAAATAGGACAATGTTACGATTTATATTTAAACACGTTTTACTGTTAGCTGACATCTATCGTTACTGTACAAAGATCAATCCACATGTCTTCAGCTGAACAAAAACACATAATATTATGACACGTTCAGCAAAAGCCGATTTCTTCCTACTGTAGGTGGAGTCTGATTGACAACGTATGGTTTTTTTTTAGGAATTCAGTAAGACATGGATTCCTAATTTTTTACGTTCTTCACTGTACTACCCGTAACTAAAAAGTCTGTTCCTCACATATCGCACGCTTTGCGTCCCAAAATACGCTCTGGTTTCTAAATATGTAATTAATACTGTAAAGTTGACATTGAACATCTATAAGTGGTTATAATAACGGAATCACCACGGGTTGATCGTTTTTGTACCGAGACAGAAATACTGATATGTGGGAAGTTGACCACTATACAGGACATTTGATCAAATCTGTAACTTTCAAGCTTTCCGAGATCCCCATAGTATGAATAGTTACAAGGAACAGTGTATAATCCAATTGATTAGATACACATTAATATGCATCTCTATTACCCTGACCGAATCTCTCTTCAAAGTCACGTCATCTTGAGTGCTACACTTGAATGTATCTTCGAAGTTGATCTTTACCACTAGGCGCAGATCTGAACCTTTACATGGATTTATTCTTATCTACCAGTTGCCTTCGTTCTTAGGAATTTGGTATAACACAGAAACCAATCACACCTTCAATATGGGAATATGGGGAGTTAACACCTTTACCTATAATAATCTTTTAGTAGAATTGCAGTTAATCTAAAAACAATCCCTCTTTATTGACTTTAGTATATATGTGAACCTCTTAACTATGAATCTCACATATGAGGCATACCCTCCCCCCTCCAGCTTATTAGCTTTAAATTTGGTAGCATCTGAGATGAAAAATAAACCTTTTAGTTTAAAAACAAGTGTAGCCGCACCGGATCTTAGCTGAGAAGTAAAACTGACAACACCGCACCTTATCTTCTAAAATCTGTAAATACAGCAAGATGAACCAGAAGTGAGGTAGCAATACTAATATCAATGAAAAACCCAATAAAAGTATGTTCATTGACTTGAAACAAGCAATCCGAAAAGCTTTCCCGAGCTACCCATTATTAGCATACTGCTCTACCTCTAAAGGTAATGCAGATAATTATTTTAAACAACTTCTTTTTCTTCTTTCTTCTATATAGGTCTATGTCTGTTCCTTCTCCGATTTTGTCCTCATCTTGGATCTAAATTTTCTCTCTGTGGCCTACCTCTGCAGCGTGTACCACCATGAGATTTATATATTGCGAATTTTACCAGTCTATCTTCTGTCATTCTGCTTATGTGTTGGTTCTATTGTCTCTTGCCTATCTACTAACGTTTTTGGTGCTATGCGTCGAATTATTTTCATTTCTGTGGTCTCCAATAGTTGTTTCGTTTTTGATGTTTCTGGCCTTGTTTCTGAGGTGCAGGGCATAATAGGTCTAATTGTGGTCTTGTAAATCCGAACCGTTGTTTTTTGATGTCGATATTTGTTTCGCCAGATTATGTCGTTGAGACATCCCGCAACTATATTTGCTTTGGCCACCTGCTCTCTTGCTTGATCTTCAATATTGCCATGACTAGTTATGTCGATTCCTAGGAATTCCAACATCATTACCTATTGTATTATTTGACCGTCTAATTCTAGTTTGCATCTGAGGTTTTTTTCAGCTGAGATAATCATATTATACGTTTTTATCGTAAGATTAAAAGTATTTAATACTCTTTGGAGGTCCTCTTCATTTAAACATAATCCAAAGAATCAAAATCATTACGATGAGGCGGTTGACTAAAGTATTCAAATAATTACTGTTATAATATGCAGGAAAGTATTATTTCAGGCTAGATGCCAAAGTTAAGCCATCATTAACAATTACAGGTTTTGATAAAACGAATAAGAAGAAATACGTTGTGATAGGCATAACCGCATAACCAACGTGTAGACATAATAGTTTTCGAAGGACAGTGGGACTGCGACGCAAGCACGGTTGCTAAAATGACCAGCGTAAATCGTTACTTCTTCGTTAGTTTCTTTTCATTTGTAGGTTGCATCAGCAAAAAAAAGACACCCCCGTGTGCAATGTTGGCTTCCTACACATGTTGAAAGCTACAAGTCATTAGTGCTTTTAAGTGATTTATAGACTCCATTGACACGACTGATTATTTCTAAAAAAAAATGGCACTCCAACAAGCATTGGTACCCTAAGCGTTAAACCAAAAACCAGTTAACATTGTTAGCATTTCGTTAGTGCTTTACGGATTTCATTAGAACGATGGCAACTTTTTTTAAGAAAAAGACCCCTATCTGCAACGGTGGCTTCCTATCCTCATTGCAAATACTCGATACATTATTATCTGTGCTTATTGTTAGTGGTTTTTGGCTCGGATCAGCACGATCTGCTGTTAATGTGTCCAATAGGGCGAAAATAAGCACTGCGAAATATGTGGCCTCGGAAGCAACCGATCGTGCTTATCAGGCACCGAGCTAGTTGAACCTGTGGTAACTCAATCTACTTAGCAGTAAGGAGGTAATGGGTTCGATCCCCGTTATCGCCTATCTTGTGTAAAGTTTTTCAGGGGGTTTTCGTCATACATATTTAGCTGGGTATACGCGCATCATGTGCGACTCTTTAGGCGAATTCTGAGGTAGTATCTTCCCCTCAGAACCCTAACTCCAATTCTACCAATCCTATCCTAATCGCACCTATCCTTAATCCCGCCATGCATATATACGTAATGTATACATGTATGCTAGAAATCCGTTCCAGTCGCTGAAGGAGCGTAGAAATTCCGAGCAGACCGTCCTCGCCTCGGGAAAGGGAAAACACTACACACATAAAACACTACAAGGCACTAACGATGTAAAATAGACCTGTCGTTAGTGTTTCTAGTAATAGTAGGAAGCAAGCGCTAGAAAAAAAGTACACAGTCCCATCCGCAGTGCTTCTAAATACTCTTCATATACATTTATATAAGCTAAACACGGGATTGCATCTTATTTACAGCAAGGTTTTCAGATTCTATCAGTGAAATTTTTATAAAGTAATCGGTATGGATTATGTATGTAGAGAAATCATTACTTATACAACTGCATTTAATCACGCTGTGGTTAATTTAATTCGCCACTACCTAAAAGTTTTTTGATAGCACTATAGTTTGATATCCATATTATTAACTCCACTATATTTATATAAGCCCTTAATTTAATTTCGTAAACCGCTTGTCTTTAATATAGACGAAGGTTTTGGATTAATTCGTAATCCTTCTTTGCAGAGTTAGAAAATCTATAACTTGATTAACCGAGTATACACATTTTCTATGCTGAATTCATTTTTAGCTTAGTACAATGTAAAATTAAGGAAATTCAAGATGTGACAGTAACTAATTGGAGTTTACTTATAATTTATCTATGCAAACACGACCCAATTATTTAAATAGAGAAAAAGTTGTAGATTTATTGTCTTTTGTACGGGTCTGTTGAAGTTAAATTTAAATTATTTGCAACAGTAGTAGCTTTGATAAGCGTCACGTTTCAATTTTAATAACTTCAAAATTGAAAATGCTCAGAATACCAGTGTAATTCTAAAAATAGTAACAACCAACCTCCATTTAATAATTTCAAGAACGAAGGTATGCAATGTCAAGATCAAGTATTTTCTTTTGAGGGTCTGCATAATTAAGATTTTACATGTAAAGGCATGAATTCGTATTTCTCTTGAACCTCATATTGTTTTAATTTCTATTTTGCTTGTTAAGAGCAATTCTTTAGTGTCAATTAAAGATATAAGTGGTATTCCGTAAAATTTTTATCATTATAATTAAAGTTAGTCTAAGAATAATATAATACAGCTCAATAATTACGAGGGCAAGAATGAAAAATAATCAGCTAGAAATATTTCGTGTTAGTGAGCAATATTACCTGTTTTTTATAATTTATGTCCTTTTATGTTATTTTAATTACTGAGAAAAATATTTACTTTGATTAATAGCTTGGATTTAACGAAACTGTACTTCACATTACAAAGTCTAACTATTATGAGTTAAAGCTTCAGTAATTGTTATTTCACATGGTATGAATGGAAATTATTAAATTAGAAAAATTGGTAGCGAAAAAATATTTGGATGCATATTATGATCGGCTGAGTTGTATTGCAATATAATCAATTTATGCCTAGTGTGTTTTGTTTTTTAATTTAATTTATCGCAATGTTAGTTGTTGTTTTCTTATTTAAAAATGGATGGCAATCCACAAACTAAGCTCCGTTTATGAGTAAAAAACAGATATAGATACATAAATTTTAATATATTCTATATATATTTAAAACTACCGCTGTGCACTATTTTTCTACATAGGCGCCATCCAAATTTAAACATTTATCATAGCGTTTCTAGCTTGAAAATTCCCTCTTCACAAAATTCTGCCTCCTGAGATTGCAAGCAGCCTGTAACAGCATCTTGAATTTCATCATCCGAATCTAACCGCTGTGACAATAGTCACTTCTTCATATGCATAAACAAGTGAAAATCACTAGGAGCCAGATCTTGGCTGTAGCATGGGTGGTTAAAAACATCCCACTTGAATTGATGCAGCAGTTTTTGTGTTTGCTGCGCAGTATGGGGCCGAGCGTTATCGTGCAAGAACATGACGCCGAACGCGAGCAAACGGTGACGTTTGTTTTGAATTGTTCGTCTTAGATTTCTCTCACAATAGGCTTGAACATTGATTGTTGCTCCCCGCTCCATGAACTCCACCAACAATATTCCCTTTGCATCCCAGAACACGGTAGCCATTACCTTTCTCGCAGACATTGTTTGCCGAGCTTCCTTTGGTTTGGCTGGTGACGCAGTGTGGCCCCACACCGTTGACTGCTGTTTTGTTTAAGCGTTGACATACGAGACCCAAGTCTCGTCTCCGGTATCATTTCTGTTAAAAAATCCATTTCCTTCAGCATCAGACCGCGAAAGGAAGTCTAAAGAAAAGCCCATTCTTTGTGTCTCGTGATTCGCAGAGAGCACTTTCGAAATACAGCGAGCACAGAACTTCCGGTAGCCTAATTTTTCTGAGACTATTTCGTGCAATAGAGACCGCGAAATTTCTGGGAAATGCTCAGAAAGTTAAGATATTGCGAAACGCCGATTTTCACGAATTATGATGTCAATTGTTCATTACCGACTACAGATGGGCGGCCACTCCTTTACACGTCATCACAACTTCATCACTCCTGACATTTGGTCCGTAAACAGTACAGATTTCACGGAGAATGTCTGCTGCTGAAAGGTTTTTTGTCAGTAAAAATCGTATCACATCACGGATTTCGCACTTCGTGGAGTTTTCAATTACAGTGGTCATTTTGAATCAATATAACGGGCGAACGAAACGGATCACCACTTTCACACTGACTCGGCTAGATGCGTACAGAGCTCCTGCGTTCGCAGACACAAACTTGGCTCCCCTACCCCCACTACTACCCGCGCTACACGAAAACGGAGGTTAGTTGTGGATTGCCCTCGTAACTTGCTCACGTTGCCGTGTGTAGAAATAAGTTGTTACTTATATTTTTTATCTTCACATAGCTTAATGATTCAGCATTCGTTACTGTTTTGATCAGAACTACTAAAGTAGTTAAATTTGTTTAGATTATAGTATATTGAAGAATTTTATATAAATTCAAATATTTTGATGATATGGATACACTAATATTAATGTATAATTAGAATGAAATATAACTTTGGATATACTTTGATGACGACTATTTTATTATTTATTTTATTTCATTTATTTGTATTTTCGATAAACCAAACACTAGTAATTTTTGTATTAAATAATTTACTTTCTGGATTATTATTTTTAATTTTGATTGGGTTGGGTTCTTTCGTTCTGTTATGAATCTACTACAAATAATCTACTAACTCAAATGAAAATAATTCCAAATAGACGTTTCCCTTGGTAAGGTCGCAAACTTCCATGGATATGAGCGTTGTGGCAGTTTTTCGAAGTGGAAGCCCAATTTTTGCGGATCTAATGGATTTTTTTAGGCCAGTTTGTCACGCGTGTGTGATTTGCAGATGAATAGGTGTGAAATATGTTAAAATATATGTTGATTATCGATGAATTCATTTTATGGAAATCATATTCTGAAAAATTTATTGTTATCGTTATTTGATAAAAATGTTGTTCACAGATAGGTTAGTGTTGATTTTTTGAGATTGTGCGTCAGCTATTATGTCCCTCTGACGACAAAATTGTTTTTAATGCAATCCTAATCAGGGATATGTTTTTTAAACTGATATCGTAAAGTTTAACATGAAAAGGTGTTAAAATTGACTTTTGTAGTTCATTTGTTACAAATAAGAACTTATGGTTTTCTCTTCTTAAAATAGCATAGAGATTCAGTATAGGAGCGTGCGTTTTGCAAAATTTGCAGTCTGGCAGGTTGTCCATTGAAAGGACTTTCTCATAGAATTTGAATTTGCAGCTTATTAAAACATTAGTTTACTAATTGGTCAAAATAACGTATTAAACAAGTTATCTGGCTTTCTTAGTTAACTTACATCGAAAAGATGTAACCTAACGTGACGATGGATACGGGCAGCGAGGCCAGGTGTCGGTTAGCGTCAAAGTTAAATAATCTATTTCGCATAAAACAGATTTTATAAACATTTACTATTCTACTAAACACATTTATCGCTATGGAACCCCAGTTTTAAGGGGGGTTACAGAGTGTAAATTTTTGGCGTTTCCCGATCTGTTTAGAAACGTCCAGAATGGGACTAACGTGCTAAGCTTAGCGTGTCCATCAGTTCTAAATTATTACCACAAAAACTTTATCGTAATGCCGTGCAAATCACCACAAGCTTGTGTTTAAGTTTAAGAGGTTAAAATTCAAATTTGAAAACATCTAAGTATGCGAGAACATTGAGTTCAAGTAATATAGTTTAAATTGTGAAGTGTTGGATGCTCTACTATAAAGAACATTCTCATTAATAACACTACCTGCAAGTGGACTACTGGATTTTCTTGGGCTTAGAAGTGTTTTAAAAAGTAATTTGGTAACCCGTTAGGCGTAGAATTGCGATATTATATTAATATTAAGGTTTTCTTTTCGGGAGTGTTGTTGTGTATTAATGAGTTAAGATTTCTGATTGTGTTGTCGATTGTAATAAATAGAAGTTTGACGTCCCTAACCTACCTCTAGTTATTACTCATAAAGAGAGGTAACACCAACTTGCACTCTTCTTTGTTTAATTTATGTCTCGAGTGCTTTAATCGGTGACGTTGTTTTGGCTTATAATATTTGTCATTTATTTTTATTTATTTTAATTTATCCAATATAGGATACTCATAAAGCATGACGAGTAGTTTTTAAATAATTCTTAGTCAATAGCATGGCGGTTGTGCAATTAGGCAGACATCATGAGTCAATGTGATTATCGTACTGTAGACAAAGAGCACAACTAACCATTTTGAGTATTAATGTGCCATCATTAGTAACGTTAAAATACTATATCTTATGTATGTTTCTTTTTCTTAATAATGCCTATCTTGGAATTGAGTGATCACAGATTTTCTCATTTTAAAATCAGGATTAAATTTAAATTATTATTTTTTGAGCACCCTGTATTATTAACGGTGGAACATGTTCAATAAGGAAACAAACTCAAATCGGGTAACGAAGGCAGCCGTATAGGAGAAATTAATAATTATTTACGGGTCTGCAAACGTCATTTTTGATATAAAATGTTTAATATGTGAAAAACGACTGGACTTAGGAATAGGTCATTATACATGAAATGTATTAACCGTATGTCCCCCATCGACATTAGTACACTGCCAAATTTTCAGAGTTGCCGTCATCGAAGCTTATCGCGCTAGAATCTTGTAACGCGGATAATGGATAATGGATATATATATCCATATATTGTATATATAGATAATAGTTATGTTATTATAGGAAAATACAGCAAAGCGTATTTTGTCGATGTGGGTTGTGTTATTGAAAAAAAGGTTGTTTATCTTATTTCTAGTTATTAGGTTTAGGTGACACACGTGTAACTTGAAGTATAATTTCCTCGCGGCAAATGTCCAGTTTGCATTTTAGTATGGAATATTTTTAATAGTAGTGGTTAATAATGGCGTGGGGTAAATGATCTTGTTTTTAGTTCATTTTAATTAGTCAACAAGTTAGTTCTCTGGATTAGTTAAGAGATGCTTAGCGGCATATGGTCCAATGTATTCATTGATCATGGAATGCATGATGTGGTGGTTATAACATGAAGATCTTACGCGATAATGTAAGGAGTTAGTCTCGTTATAGAAGTATGAAGTTCACTATTCTTGTGGATTAAAAGTGTTATGATTAGAAGTGTCAATCAGTCCGGGGAGATTTTTGTGTTGGTGTTTCATCGATTTGTTATTATTCATCACAGTATACCTACAGCTGTGTAAAAATAGAAAATAAATTGCATGTGTATAAAATTTGCTACAGTATTTAGTGTACATGACAAAGAGTAACGTTTAAATAAGTAACATATTTGTGTTGATATTCGAACCAGATAAACAGTTAATAGAAGGACGCCTGGACTAGATTTAAATATTTCGCCGTTAATTTAAAAATAGTTAGTTTACCTTTAAAGGGGGATAGTTCCATACCCGTGCTATGTAGCTGCGACTTGAAAAGAAAAGATCGTTTGGAAATTTGTTAAAACTGCGAACTTAGAAAATTTAAAACTGGTTAATTTCGTTAAACAGGTCCTTCAGATGTTAACGCACTTACAAGAAATCAGACGCTTGTTTACTAATGTTTATCTGCTTATGTTATCATTTTGTATTTCCCCTATTTCCGCTTTAAAATAAGAATGTCCTGAGAAGAGCAGAGTTTAAAAATTAGGGCGCTAGAATGTTTTGCGTTAAACCAAAATTAAGTCTTTGATTAATTTAGATTTGAAATGAATTAGCTTGATATTACAAGAATCAATAAATAAGTGTAATTAAAAGTTTTCATTAACAGTTTCACGCACAAATACGTGCATGAACCTTATATACCTATAAACCAATTGTTCCAAATATTTTTTTAAAAATATAAGGTTATTATATTTATTTTTTCCATTAAATTGTTTATAATTTATGTACCTACCGACCAATTCACAGTGGTAAAGTTGTTTGACGGATTCAGTATTCAGAAAAAAAATTGAATATATGAGAGAAACGTGTAGAACTTGTCTATAGGAACCAATATAGTAAATAATATAGAAATATAGTAGTAATAATAGTACAGTTTCAAGAATTCTATTTCCGAAATTTAACTCGAGAAAGAATAAAGATATTCAATTCTTTCTTCAAATGTCCTAAGCGTTTTGTGAAAGTGCCTATCAAAACAAAGTTCGAGGGTCTGAGGAAGAATTTAAATAAATAGCAGTACTTAATCAAATTTTAATGCAGAAAGTGCTAAATAAACGCGTATAAAGACGAGTTAAATCATTATTGTATCAGGAAAGCGATAGAAAATATCTAATACAAATGACCTAACTTGTCACCTATCACACTTGCTCCACAAAAAGTTCAACGATTTTATACCACCTGATTTGGTTACAGAGTTTGTGAAATTCTAGATAAACAAATATATGCACTTATTAAATTAAACTGAATTTATTTTCGTGAAGTCATGATGTTAAAAAAAGTTGTACAAAAGTGACGTTTTTACTAGTAGCCTACGGTAATATTTATGAATCCGTTTTACGTTTGTGTTTTGTTAGTTGCCTATACATTTTTCTATTTAGACGCAACACGTGTTTTAAATAATTTCTTAGGAGCATTAATTGGAGAAATTGGACCACGCATTAGTGCGTTTGATACGTAAACGACAAATCAACATCGATACTTTAATGTACAATAAATAATTGTATACTTCATAATCCGTAAAATTTCAATTCAACGCAAGCTTAGAATGAATTAAACAATAGCATGCATTACTAAACGCAATCAGTAAAAAATTTATGATAAAAACATCAATTTACTTTTTGCGTTATAACGCGGATGTGAAAATTCCATTATTTAATTTTGTGATGTAATCTTTCTAAAAGCATTTGAAATTCAATCTATCCTAGTAAATTGAGACTAATTGACAATTTTTTTATATAGATTGTAACAAACTTTTGAACAAAATTAAATGTACATTCACATTAAAAATAATTAGCTTTTAATGGAAGAATTGTCTAATAATATGAAAATTGACACAGCTTACGAGTTTCAACAATAATCACAACTTCATATTTACTGATGACGAAAGCTGCATTATTGGTGAAACGTATAAATTTTGTTGATATATTATTGCAAGATTATTCCATTAACGTCTTTAAGTGATCAGATTGAAACCTCAAAGTCGCATCCCAGATAGTCCGCCTTTGCCACATGCGAACATACACGTCATATACATTACATGATCTAAAATACGAATATATACGTTATGGCGATTGAAAACAAATCGTATTTGTACGTTTAAAAATAACTATATAACCAATGGATAACAACATAACAAAAGCATTAACTAAAGGGCAATTCTTTTATGATTTTTTTTATATCAGTATCAAAACATTCTACACCTTCAAATAAAATAATATTTTATTAGTATTTTATAATCAAAAAATAAAATCCGCGGTATTTTCTGCATAGGTGCAATCATCGGATATTCGACAATGATGTGCATCTCCAAATGCGACTATATTCGGCATAACCATTGAAAGCCCAAAGAAAAATTTGGTCGCGATTATATCCATCATAGGCACTGTGATTAGAATTTTAAAATCCGGATATATACGCTATAGCCACTTAAGACGTTAAAAGCTAATCGAGCTGATGAGCCAGTGGTAACACGATCTGCTTAGTATTCTGAGGTAATGGGATCAATTCACGTTACCCTATATCCTGTATGCGATTTTTCCAGGAGTTTTCCTCATGATCATATAGCGACATGATCACTGTGATTACGCACATCATGCGCGACTATTTCAGCGAATGCTGGGGTAGTACCTTCCCCCTCAGAACCCTAACTCATTCCATCCGATCCTATACTGACTGCACCTGTCCTTAATCGCACCATGCGTACATACTTACTGTATATATGGACATTGGGAATTCATGACTGTGACTGAAGGAGCATGGGAAGCTAAATCAGACCACCCCCATTAGAGAGAGTATGAAATATGCTGCCTTTTCTACAAACTTGTTATTTCTGCTTATATTTAATCTAAATTTTGTTTTCCAAAATTTTCCACAATGCAAAAATTTACTCTCAATACAACCCTAATATATTTATAGAAATAAATTTCTATGCGTAATCCCTGGTATACAGAGATTAAAGGTACCGATACTGTGACAGTTGCACAAGTACAATCAAGCATAATAAAACTAAGGGCGATAACGTTCTCACCAATAAATAACCAATGGGACATAAGTTTTGAGAAAAAAATCAACAAGCGAAATCACCAAAATAATGAGATTTTATTTAAATTTAACTATTAATGATTAATATTGCATCTTTTGACAACATGAAAACTAAGCTACAAAGCTGACAGCCGACCTTGCTCTTCAATGTCACGCAATTTGGTTAACACTTATCTCATCTTCCTTTAAACAATGTCTCGGTCATCTTCCCGAATTTTTCTAAAAATTTTTGCCCGCAGCTGCTGTTCATTTTGAGCCTCCCAACCGTTTTCATAAACCTTTCGACACAACACACAAGCTTTGCAACATATAGGTATTCTTTCGAGCTGTGTCTGGATGTATTTAGGACACTTCCTTTACTTTCTATAACTACACCATTTCTTGAGAAAGTTCTCTGGGCGGTCTTGTATGAGACCGCAAAACGACGACCCAGCTTTCGACTAGAGATTCCAATTTTGTCTTGAGCGGATTGTACCAATCTATTAGTCGTGTTTTGACTCAAAATATGAGGTTTGCCAGTATTTTTTTCGTCAAAATATCATGTTGTATTCCCATTACATTCCGCCATTATCCCTGCCTATAAGCATTCGGCGCTCATGAGGCATTATAAGTGAAATTACTCCACACGTTTTAAAATAATACCCTGTGGTCAACTTTTGACGCAAAATTTAGATTTTATTAGATAAGATAACTGTTGAGAATCGCTGAGCTGAAACTACAGTTACTGAGACGAGTTGTCGCACTTACGGGGTAATATTATACGTCGCGCACCGTTTATAAATTATATAATATTACTAGCTCTAGCCCCCAAAAGAAGTGGTCACCACAATTAACAGCGTCAGACAGTTTCTGCACATTTTCCAGCCACCTTATAAGCCTTTGAGAAAATGAAGTAGTTATGTTGAAGGTTCGTCGTAACCTGAATGGCCTAGAGAAGTAACTTCAAAATCTCCAACTGTGTGTTTAGACGTTTATGTGGCTCAAAATACGCACGTCCATTAAAAACAGGGCAGAACAGATTTTGATGGAATAACTGAGGATCTCAATTAAAAGAGGGATACTACACATATTAAAGCTCTCGGCCTGAACAATGAAGAATTGAAGAATGATTTAACAGAGTTCGCAAAAAAGAGGTGATTATATAACAAAGAAGACGATAAAACAAGGTGCTAACACTACTTCTATAGACTCAGAAACACCAGAAGTATATGGCGTCATTTTACACACTATTGTTCCAAACATGATAGTTCAGGTTCAATCATTGCGCGTACTGTGTAATTTTCTAGTGTTTTAGAAAAACGGAAGCTGACACGTTTCAAGAGTAAGTCGTGGTATTTGTTAGCCCATACCTAACGGATAAAGAGCTATCGGATGATAACACGTCCACTGTTGTATTCTGCTTACTTATAGAGATCAATTTCTCCACTTTCACTCTGTCCGCGTTCCTTACCTTCTTTTCTCTTTTTTTTATGTTCCACTATTGTGTTTTAAGGTTCTGTTGCTGCTTGTTGTTCCTTCACTCTGGTTAATGCTAATCGATTTCTATAGCTTCTCGTTTTTGTCAAGTCTTCCTCAGCAGCTATTCTTTTCGTTTACTCAAAATTTATTCCGTGTTTAACGTTTTGCACATGTTGTGCTAACGATGAAGTTGTAGTAATTTTCCTCACTGCTAGTTTGTTATCTACTCCTTCGTTGATACGTCTGTTAGTGTGACCTATATAGACACGGTCACAATCTCGATATGGAATTTTGTAAACACCTTGATCTTCCAAATTAATTTTTGTTTTTGGATTGGGAAGAACCATATCAATTTTCTTGTCAGTTTTAAACATTGTTTCTTTTTTGTTTTCTTAATATTGTGCGTTTGAATCCTGTGGTCAAAGTTTGTACCACAGCCTGCAGTTGTGCCGGATGATGGTGAGGTTTGGCACTTAAATATCTCTGTGTACGTTGTTTTTCTGTATACTGTATGTCTCAACTTGTTGGTCTTCTTATATACAAGCATATCTAAAAATGGTAGTTTTCCGTCTTCTTCTACTTCCACCGCGAAATTTAATTTTAGTGTGCATCTCGTTCAGATATTTTAGAAAGTTATTTAGTTTTTCACGACCATGTGTACAAATTATATATGTGTCATCCACATATCTTAATCACAATTTGGGTTTGTGGTTAGCTGTATTCAATGCACCAGTTTCCAGGTCTATCATAAAAAAGGCCGGCGATATTAGGGAACCCATAGGTGATCCCTCAGTCTGTTTATACCTTTGGTCTACTATATGAAATGCTTGTTCTTTATAGTGTTCTGTGAGGTCCATGGTGTGTTCTAGTAGCTGGTATCTTGTTTTTTATTAAATTTATAGTCTCCTTCATTGGTAAATTTGTGAATAGTGACACTCACTACATCAAAACTCACTAGTAAGTAGTTTCTTCGATTTTTTCCTTTGTTACGAAGGTCACAAAATGGTTTGAGTTTTTCACGTTTGACTGATTTTTCTGTGTACGGTTGCAGCTGCTTGGCTAAGCACTTCGATAACTGTTGTAATGGTGATGCTATTGCGCTCACTATTGGTCTTAATGATAACTCCGGTTTATGGATTTTTGGGAGTCCATAACACTTTTTTTTGAACACTTCTCTCTCGGTATAAATTTAATTAATCTCCTGGTCGATGTTCCTCCTATTTATTTTCACCCTCGTTGTTTTTTCCAAGTAAGTTGTTGGATCCGTTGTATGCTGTGCCTTGAAACAAGTATTTTATTTTGTTGTAGTCCTTCCATGTTTATAATGACTTTGTCCGTTGGTAGTATTGCAATCATGCAGCAATAATAAAGGAAGAAATCGACGACTACTTGCTATAGTCTATTTGCTGCAGAGTGTCCGATATGGAATTATCCCCTACAAGCCCTTGACCAATTTGTGTTAAAGAGAAATGTAAATAATGCGAGGTTTAATTAAATACCGACTGTTCGTGGTGTTCTGCAAAAATCAACCGTAATATTTTAGTAAATAGTTTCGACAGTGAATCGTATTCCCTTGCAGTGAGAACTAAGTTGCCGCTTACTTATAGCAGTAGTTCGCAAACATTTATATATTTTGAGAAAGTTTTATTTTCTATTTCGTTTAGTTCTAACTTGTACCATAAAAATATTACTATATACCTGCGAATTTATACATCTTGTATTTCTTAAAATTAACTACATTTGTCACATTCTAAGTACATTTTAATCTAAATAATTATTACTTTTTAATAACAACTAAAATCGATGACAAAATATTTGAATGGGTGAGTTAACGTTATACGTATGAATAAATGGTTGCGAACTACTGCTCAAAGTAAGCGGCAACTTAGTTCGAACTTCAAGGAAATACGATTCACTGTCGAAACTATTTACTAAAGTATTACGGTTGATTTTTGCAGAGCACTACGAACGGTCGGTATTTAACTGAACGTCGCATTATTTACATTTCTCTTTAACACAAGCTTAGAGTCTTTGGGTTTACTATGACGGAAAGAAAACACAAATTGGTCAAGGGTTTGTAGGGGATAATTCCATACCGGACATTCAGCAGCAAATAAACTTGAGAGTTTTGATGTAGTGTCACTCTTAACCAATGTACCACTGAAGGAGACTATGGATTTAATTAAAACAAAATACCAGCTACCAGAAGACATCATAGACCTCACATAAGCCTATATCAAGAACACGTATTTTATATATGAAAACCAAAAGTATAATCATATTGAGGGAGCACCTATGGGTTCACCGTTAATGCCAGTCTTAGCAAACCTTTTTATGATAGACCCAAAAACTCATGCATGGAATATATCTAACCACAAACCCAAATTGTGGTTAAGATATGTGTATAACACATTTATAATTTAGACACATGGTCGAGAAAAACTAAATATCTTTTTAAAACATCTGAACGAAATGCACACTAAAATTAAATTCACAATAGAAGTAGAAGAAGACGGAACTCCCATTTGTAGATGTGCTTATATATAAGAAGACTAACAACCTAGGACATACAGTACACAGAAACAACAACGCACATTAATAGAAATTAATTGTCAAGTCTCACCATCATCGGGCACAACAACATGATGTGGTACAAACTTTGGTCACAAGGTCCAACGCTTAATAGATGAGAAAAACCAGAAAAAGGAAACGAACACAATCATTACTACAAAATGGATATAAAAACAAGGACATTAAATGAGCATTTAAACCGGCGAAGCAGAAGGACAAAGAATAGGACGGAGAACAAACAACCAAAATATTACTACAATATGTAAAGGCAACAACGTACAATATGAGTAAAATATTAAGAAAACAAAATAGAAACAATATTTAAAACTGGCAAGAAAATCGGTATGGTTCTCGCCCAATCCACCAACAAAACTTAATTTGGAAGACCAACGTATTTACAAAACTTCATTGTTAGTACAACGTGTGAAAAACACTAAACACGGTATAAATTTTGTAGAAACGAAAAGAATAGCTGGCGAGGAACACTTAACAAAAATGATAATACGAGAAGATATAGAAATAGAAAAACACACTAGCAATCTGAATATAAGAGATGAAGCGTAAAGGCTACGGAGTACAAGGAGATTGCCGTTAACCAAAAAGCAGCAATAAAACCTAAAAACACAATATTGAAACATTCAAAACAAAAAAGAGAAAGGAAGATAGCGAACGCGGGCAAAGTGAAAGTGGAGAAAGTAACCCCTATAAATAATCAGAATACAATATATATATATATATATATATATATATATATATATATATATATATATATATATATATATATTGTCGGTGTTTCGAGTGCTGGCCCGCGTTGGTCTAGTAGTCTCTAAGAGAATCTTAACTCGGTGTTTCGGCACTTGCGGTCTTCAGGATACATTTAACTTTCGGCTGTTGCTTCGTGTTACTCGTATTGAGCCGAGTCACTTATCAGAAACACGAGCCGGCACAAAAAGTAATACTTTTGCAATGAACAAGGTCAGAAAGAATATGTTATTCTTGTAGCCCCCCGTATATACTTAGGGCCATGTGCACAGCCCTAATTGTTTTAATACTGGATTTTTTATACAAGATAGAAGAAAAATATTTTTAAGTAACTCAAGAAATAAATCTGCCTGGAAGAATTTTCGCGATTACAATCAGAATCTTTAATTTTAATTCTTCAGTTCATTTACACCCTGTTCTTGCATCTTGCAAATTCACCACACATCTTTCAAGTGCAGAATTGTAGAACTAGTAATCCTCCACTGCAAATCGAGGGAAACGCCGTGCAATTGTACCACTGACCCGATTTTGAACCAGAATCTTTTATGTTTAACTATCCTCATACACAAAGACAGCATGCAGTAATCACACATCCTGTTACACGTCCTAAAATTAAAAAGATCAGTTTCCGTCAGATTCTACACGCCCAAAAATACTTCAATTTTTATAATTTGTACCATCACTGACATTACGTTAGGAGTAAAATATATCAATTTAAAAACATTTATAAACGCTAATCGACGAATGAAGTCTGGCGATATGAAAAGTTTGCTGGAGAGCCGTTAGATGAGTCTGTGTGAAGATATTAAAAAAAGGCACAAAAAATAAAGTATGACGACAGTTTTTTTTGACATTTTTAAAAATTTTTTTTGAATTAAAAAAAGTAAGAGGTGAGGTTGATCTTACTTACGCCGATATTGTAGTTGAAACCATCGATTCTGTAAATAAACCCTTTATCACCTCCAGTATGCTTAATAATTTTAGACAAGTTGAAACCTCCAGTAATCACTAGTAACTTACGTCAGTGTAAGAATTGTGGAGAAATTACACATCGCGCCGTAACCTGCCTTAAACCCCGTGTTACTGTAAATGTTTGTCCCCATTGTTGCATTTATACTCGTCTTCAGGGAACCAAAACAAGGAGGAAGTATGAGGTCGTATAGGATCTGTCCGTGTTTTCAAAATTCCACTAGATTTATTTCACAAATAGTAACTGATCATGAAAATGCCTTTGTTAAAAATAGACCAATCTTGGATTGTGTTCTTGAGCACTCATCTACCAATAATCACCCTCTTGTAACTGTCGATGTCCTAGGTACAAATATTTTAGTACTAACAGACCCTAGATCATCAAGAACTATTTTAGACAGTCAAGGTTGGAACGTTTTACAAAATTTGGTTTACGACTAAATAAAAATAAAACATTATTGTGCGTAGTTTAGGTGTCGTAAACATTCCATATATATATATTATGGACCAGCTTCAAAATCCACGCTTAATTACTACACTTTATATTAGATATTGCTATTGGCAAATCGCTATGGACCAAAAAAGTAAACCACACAAGGCTTTTAAATATAGGACTTTTGCAATTTAATCCAATGACTTTTGGATTACATGGTGCGCCTGCAGCTTGGCAACGTTTAATTGATGCCAATTTAGGACCAGAAATGGAGCCCTATGTTTGGTGTGTTGTACAACAAAAGTTGAAAAACATTTAGAAGTCCTTGATGATGTGTTAAAAAGATTGAAATCTGAAGGATTAACGCTTAGTCTTAAAAAATGTCATTTTTGTAGGCCTGAACTAATATACTTTGGTTACGTAATTAACTCAAAATGTTATTTAGTAGATTCCAAAGGTCTTCTAAATCCTACACCAGTAACTGAAGTTCATCGAATTATTGATATGGCTTCATGGGGCAGACGTTGTACTTCGAATTTTTCTTCTATTAACGCCACTGTTGAGAAAATATAATCGATTTAATTGGAACGAAGAATGTGACACCGCGTTTAATACAATCAAAAACTGTTTCCTTTAGTTCCCTACACTCACTTGTCAAATTTTTGACTTACCATTTACCGTTCAGGCCGATGTTTCTAGTGTCATCATTGGTGCATGTTATCAAAAACGGAAACAAACTATTCAGTAACGGAATTTGCATGCTTCGTTGTACTATTTGCTATTTACCACCGAAAAACTACGTCTTTACTTAGACGTTACTGATTTTTCAGTAGTAACGGATCATCATTCGTTAGTGTGGTTAAACTACCGTAAAGAACCAACTCAAAGACTTTGCCACATGTGCACTACTTTACAACAATACGACTTTGCAAGTATACGTCGTAAAGGAATGAATTGTAACGTACACCTCATCTCGTGCAGTACCAAACACTATCCAATTAGATACCGTTAGACACTAAGAGAAATTCTATCGATGCTACATATAACCAATAAAAATCCGACGAAACAGAAGTCACAGCTCTAGAGGATCGATGGTATATAAACACGATGATGGTTGACAGAAAAACCACTTTCTTTCTCTCAATGAAAAATATCTGGAAATGTTTTGTACAGACATACCAGACTCAAGTACTCAAAATTAATAGATGATGAAAATAAAGCTTGGAAAGAGCTCGTTCCAAAATATCAGAGGACCGAGATTCTGCAACAATTCCATGCTGGCCATTTTGGTATTTACAAAACTTAGTACTGCATTGCGCAAAATTTTTATTGGCCTAAATCGTTGTGATAGATATATTACTCAAAAGCTAGCAGACAAAGCTAAAGGTTGCATTAGTTGTCGCCCAGTAATAAACAAACCTTGGTAAATGATAGCCATTGACCTGGTGTGTCCGTTACCCAAATGAACCAAAGACTATATATATATATATATATATATATATATATATTTTTTTTTTTGAGATGTTCAGAAAGAAGTAAAAGAAGGATCGGACAGTTTAAATGATAATTTAGTTATAAAAAGGGGTGATTTCAAGCTCGATACATGTGCGAGACATTGTTTTGTACAAAATAGTCTGAATATTATTTACATAGTTTGGTTTCATCATAAAAAGCATTGTGCTACCAACAAAAATGTCAAGAATGTTAAATACACTTATTTTCGTAAAGTCAATTTAGTATTTCATTTATTTCAATAAAAGTCAATTTTTCGAGGGTATTTTGGCAAGTGAACACTTTACAGGTGTTTAAACATAAATTGTATAGTTAGGATTATGTTAGGGATATTGTATAAATAGTTTTAGAATGCAGGAAATGTGAAAATTTCATAAAAGGGTTATAATATGGACATTTTAGACATTTTTCTCACATATTTCTGGAAGCAACTCTGTGACAAACATTGTGATGTAAGTTTAACAGCAAGAACAATGCATAGAATAATTTAGCATAAAGACATTTATAGTGATATACAGTTTTATAATGAAAATTTCAGTAAGTGTGTTAGACAAAGGGACTTTTTTAATGCAACACTATATGACTCAATGCATTAGAAATGAATAGTGAAAATAATAAAGACAAGTATTACAAACCTCTAACATAACATTTTGAGTGTTGAAAACATTTTTAAATATAAGTTATTTGCTATTTTAGATTTAAGTTTGGTTAGGTTATAATTTCTAGGTTTTTTGCATTAATTTATAGTTTTTTCATATTATTAGGCTTTAATTATGCTCTTAAAGCAATTAATAGGAGTTCTTTCTCAGTATCTCACAGTTTTTATAAGGATACATTGCATTTCACCGCAAAATTGTGTGAAATATGAGGTGAATTTAGAATATTTTTACATAAACTTAAAATTTCTTCAAATTCGAGATTTCTAACACTAAAAGTATGTTTTCTTATGTTAAAATTTTCCCAGAATTCCGTTTATGTAATTAGAGAAAGTGTAGCTTGTAAGTTTAGATAGTTATAAGCAAATTCAATTTAGATTAAGTGATTTCGCATATTATTTTTAGGAACCATAGCTTGTTAGGTGTCTTTTTGTTCGAAATTTTATGTAGTTTTCATTTCTGTTGTTAGTTTTTAAATTCGTTAATGTATAAGAAAGTTATGGCCAAATTTATATTTTAGTCCAAATTTTTAAATGTGTCAACCAATCAGAGCCTTAGTTACTTAGGTAGTATGGCTGAAACAAAATTGAATTTTTAGTAACAACCAAAAAGGTATAAAAGGAATTGCTCTGGAAGTCTTGATCTCTCTCTAGAATTTGTTAAAATTTAAAATAAGGTTAAAGCAGTGTTGTGCATTTGTGTAAAAAGTAAGTTTTCATAACCTAATTTAATCATCGTAAAGAAAGTTATAATTTACGAAGAAAATATTCGAGAGCAATTGTTTTTATACCGGCGATTAAATTAAATAATTCGGTCTCCGATACCTGTTAGTTTTCGGAAAATATTATACGAGTTAATTTGTGTTACGATTTTGTTAAGAGTTTTAAATATTTAGGTATACACAGGTTACAAAAATATGCTAACCCAAACCGGTGTTTTTTAATCGAACACCCTGTATATTTTTGCATATTTAGTAATAAAAGTATAGAAATTTGCATCTGTATCACTAACCGCTCTGCAGATATCGTCACTTTAGTGCCAAAATAGAGTTAACTTTGGAATCACGATGCGAGCGTTGTCACCACGATTTTGTAAATCTGTTTATACCACCGACTATTAATAATAGTCTACTAACAAATAAACGGAAATTTTGGAAAACATGTAAAACTATACCGAATGATTAACTTACGCGAAATGTAATTTTTTCAAATGCAACACACTGTATATTTTTTCACATTTCGATTACCCGTGAAAAGTAGATACTAATTGATAATAGGTTTCATAGCCATAAGAAGGACCCTCGTAATAAAGAGGAACAATTGCATCTATTGTTTTGACGTTAGTATAATCATTGAAATATTGTTCCATTAGTTTGTATGTTTTTAAATTTCCGTTTTGTCAATTTTTGTATAAAATGAATTTTTCCAAAGAAGAAATGGTCGATATGATCTTTACTTACGGCGAAGCACATATAAATGCTTTGCTGGCTACCTGTTTGTACTGTGAACGATACCCAGGGAGAAGACAGCCGCGGAAAGAATCGTTTATGAATGAAGCTGAGAGATTTATAAATTCTGGAAGTGTGTGTTATCCTAAACCCGCCAAAATAAGCTCAATGAAGAAATTGAGTTTCAAGTTGTGGCATCTCTTATAGAAAATCCGCAAATTAGTACCAGAGAGCTAAGTACACACCTAGACCTAAATAGAAATACATTCCACAGCTGTATTTAAAAAAAAAACAAATTGCATCCTTATCATATCGAGCAACATCAAACTTTAAGTGAAATAGATGTTCAAAATCTCGAATCTTTCTGTCAATGGGTAACTACTAAGGCGTGGTCAGCATTTTGAACATTTAATTTGAATTTATGGTTTTATTCGTTTATGTTTACTTGTTCAACTTATTAATTAAGTTTTCTTATCAGTTAAAGAATTTATTTGCCATTTGCATTTTCTTTGCTCTGGATTTTGTTTTATTGGTTCTTCTGTATGTCAATATTTTCAAATAAAGCGTCAATATCTCAAGAAGGGTCCGTCTTATGGCTATAAAACATGTAATCAATTACTATCTATTTTTCACGGGGAATCGAAATGTGAAAAAATATACAAGGTGTTGCATTTCAAAAAATTGTGAAAAATTACATTTCCCGTAAGTTAATCATTCTGTATAGTTTTACATGTTTCCGAAAAAATTTCCAGTTTGTTTGTTAGTAGACTATTACTAATAGTCGGTGGTATAATCAGATTTACAAAATCGTGGTGACAATGCTCGCATCGTGGTTACAAAGTTAACTCTATTTTGGTACTAAAGTGACGATATCTGCAGAACGGTTAGTAATACAGACACAAATTTCTATACTATTCCAAATATAACAGTGAATCCAAAAATACAAAAATACACAGGGTGTCCCATTTAAAAAATCACAGGTTTGGGTTGCATATTGTCGTCAATCACCCCGCATATACCTAGAATGTAGGTCCAATGATCGTGTATTACCACACCAAAATTGGTGTTTATATCTGTAATAGTTAAAGAAAAATCCTCGTCCCTACATATATATATATATATATATATATATATATATATATATATATATATATATATATATATATATATATTATGTTTTTAAGTTTCAACAAGTATTGCATCCATTTACATTATTAATTACATTCTTCTCGGATTTATCTGCATTGATACGAATCACAATCCATCAACTTTTCATTAAATTCTAAAATACAGTTTTAGAGTTCCAAATAAAAAAGAGTTTTAAATTTCTAACTTTACAGCCCTATAACGCTGCAAAGAAAGGCCGGAGAAAAAAAGTTACATGAAGTACTGACATTATTTCAAGTTTCGGCCTTTCATTCCTGAAACACACTGTATAATAGTTGACTTACGTCAATACCCAAGAACCTGGGATATTTATCTACCCAAAGTTGTTTGCGTCGTAAAGACAGCTGTTGACGAAATTACTACAATTAATGAGGACGTGGCAGATAAATAAACCTTGGTACATAGAGTACTTGCTTTTGCAAAACTGTTTGATAACATAACTAAACGGCTTGATCATACTAACAGAATTTCTAAAGCCATTTATGACCTACGTCGACGTCCAGCGAAATTTGTTGTTGGAGAGACAGTGTGACGCAGAAACTCGCACTTTCTGATGCCACGAAATACTTTAATGGCAAGCTAGCTCCAAAATTCTTAGAGAAACTATATATATTAAGTGAAAAGTGAGATACGCAGCATGTAATTTATTATAGTTATTGGTAGTTTCTGTTGCTTTTCTTAATGTTCTTAATGTTATAATGGTCATTCTTCTAAAGAAGATTTTGCGAAATTCCCCATTATGGGCAACCGTCCGCAAAATGTTTTGCACCCTATGCAGACACCTCAAACTGAAATTCTGCATCAGTTTCCATTGACAGCGGACGCAAAATAGATTCTTGTCCGTTACTAAAGCCAGTAGACGCAAAATACCTTTCTGTACGGTCAATTACTTTTAGCAATGTGATAAATGGCACTTTGTGCTGATTTTTCAGAAACTTTGTATACAAATAAATGTACGTACATAACCTCAAACTTGCTTAATCATTAATCAATTTATTAAACTCTGCAACATGTAATTTAATAATTAATGTTGTTTGTTATTTGACGCCGTAAGCGGTTTCGCTGGCCAATTTTCCTGTCGGTCGTCAAAATACCATTTTGCGTCCTTGGCACATAAATAACCAATGTTTTACAGCGTATACCGATTCCGAACGTGAATAACTAAAACTTCAGAGAGAGCAACTCCAATTCAATATAATTACTGGTAGCCTTAGAAATCTTGTTATTATAAGTTTTTGTTATGAACGAATAAGTTCAAAGGTAAATAGGTAATTAAAAATTATTATTAATTTTATTAAATACATAAATAAAAACATTCATAGCAAAAACTTATAATAACATAAATAAAAAGTTTACCTCTAGTAGGATTTGAACCTACGACCTGTACTTTGCTAGAGTACCGCGCTAACCAACTGCGCCATCAAGGTTCAAGCCCCAATCGATGTAAATTTTGTCTTTATGTATGTAGAACTAATGTAAATTCTACATTTAATGAGATTACAATCAAATTACTTATATTAATGGAATGTTAGCCTGCAATATCGCAAGGATTCACACATACCAAAGCAACTTGTTATGAACGAATAAGTTCAAAGGTAAATATGTAATTAAAAATTGTTATTAATTTTATTAAATACATAAATAAAAAGTTTACCTTGTTCATAACAAAAACTTATAATAATTATAAGTAATTTGATTGTAATCTTATTATATCTAGAATTTACATCAGTTCTACATACATAAAGACAAAATTTACATCCATGAACTTGAACTTGATGGCATTTTACTACAAAATACAGTCGTAGTTCAAATCCTACTAATAAACTTTTATTACGATGTTAATAAAATTAATAATAATTTTCTAATTAGAAATCTTGTGTTGGTACAATTCTTAGCTTAGCTATCATCTATAGAGTATAGATTAGTATTTTGTCATAAATTTAGATAAGAACCGATCGATCGGGATTTAGCATAAACTCCTTATTGTTATTTATGCATACTTATGTTTGTTTACTAAATTACCGTGCTATATAAAACCGTTCTTTGTAGATTGGTCTTTGGTATTTCATTACTAAAGACAAACCTATTGTCTGACTTAGTATTTAGTTTTTGAAAATTTGCTTACATGACTCAATTTACAAAGTAAAAATTCTGTTAGCCAAATATAATCTCAGAGATCAGCAAGATATTCAACCATTTACTCAATTAAGTCCTTCCCCCCCCCCTCCCGTTAATGATAGCTGTATTTTCATATGGTTATGAACCATAGCTAATTTTATTTGAACCACGCCAAACCTCTCCTAGGTCTAATCTTGCCGGAAACCTAGATACACTCTCTCCCACTGTACTTTAATTAGATCCTTTTATCTATTTTAAACATTTCATTTGCAGACGTGTGCTACCTTTTAGCTTTATCATGATGCAAGTTTCGTTAAGACACGTACCTATTTCCATAAAAAGCTAAAATGATAGTAGAGGTCCTTCATTGAGTTTTACAAAGCTTGAAAAATTAAAAAATACTTAAGTTTCTCAAATGCATTAAGGATTGTAAATTAGCAAAATTAAAATATATAACAAGGCGATCCATTTAATATACTCAAACAGTTTCTGTAAACATAAGTATGCAGATATTCCTATTTGCATATTTATGAACCATAACAATAAGGGATGGAAGTCTCTTCAAGAGCTTTGATATTCTAAGAATAATATGTATATAGATAAAAATTGTGCATAGATACGAGGTTACATGAAATTAATTTCTTACCCTTGAAGGTTACAAAACATTCGTCTAAAAACTTGAACCTAAATGATGCTGCTCAGGAATGCATTATGCTCATAATCAAATATTTTTTAATTACAAGTGATTTGTCTCTGGGTATATCATATATATATAACTAATTTAAAACAAAGGAATTTTTAATTGATTTATGCAAAGCGTTGTTCTAAACTATAATAAACATTATTTGCATTCCAAACCGGAAACAAAAACAAACGTTACAGTTCAGTGGCGTAATGTAAAATTTCAGATAAAATAAATCGATATGCCTTTTTCTCAAAGTGTAATAAGGTTGTGGGGTAAAGCAGAAAATTCAAAGTTGGTACTGGAACGAACTGGAATTTTTTACTCCAAAAGATATTCATATGCATATACTGTCATGGCGCCGGGTGGTACGGATGTACCTGAGCTGTGCTCAAATAAAGCATGCAAACGCTGTAATAAAATTCCACAATTTTACTTAAAATGTGTAAAGTGTAAGGCAGTTTTTCACCCAGGACGTGCCAAACATATTAAAAATATTAAAATCATTGATGATAAGCTGTTAGAGTGTTGTGCTAGTGATAGTGTCATACAACCGGACGATAACGGGTTCGTTGACAATTATTTAATTTCCAGTAGCTTATACGAATTGGAAATAAAATGTTTAAAGGAACTTATAATTCAAAAGGGCAAACTGATTATTAATCAAGATGTAACAATTCAGTCACTTCAAAATCTTGGGAATGGAGTTATACATTCCCAAAAAACAGTACCGTATAGATCATTCACGTTCCCAACACTGGTTCAATAAGGCTTGTGCTGATGCAATATCTTTAAAAAATAAATATTACATAAAATGGAAATATAATAAATCGGTCGACAGTCATGTAGAATACGTTGGTGCTAGAAATTTCTGCAAAAGTGACATTACTAAAACTAAAAAGTTATTCGAACAACGAAAATGCAATGAACTAGCTACATCTCCTTTAGGCAGTCGTAAATTTTGGTCTTTAGCTAAAGCCATTAGTAAAAACTTGGGAACATCTGCATTTTCCCCCCTGACATCTATTGACGGATCGGTAGTTGCTGATTGTGTAGACAAAGCCAATGTTTTTGTACATTTGTTTGCATCAAACTCGTGTCTCAATGATTCTGGAAAAGATGTGACCCTAATCAACTCTTCTTCATACGCTATGAAACCAATTCATTTTCGGTACAAGCTCTTGGAATCGATTATCAGTAGGCTTGATCTCAATAAGGCGACTGGCCCAGACGCTATCCCAGTTGTTGTCTTAAAGAAATGTTCCCCCGAACTAGCACCAGTCCTATCTAAGCTCTAAACAATCTCTATGTCTTCTGGGGAATTCCCTTCATCATGGAAGTTAGCAAATGTTCAACCTATTCCAAAAAAAAGGCGATAAGACCGATCCCTCAAACTACCGACCAATTGCCATCACTTCCATTTTGTCTAAAATCATGGAAAAAGCCATCAATCAGCAACTGCTCACGTTCCTTGAAACTAACAAACTCCTTAGTGACCACCAATATGGGTTTAGGCAAAGTCGTTCAACAGGTGATCTTCTTTCATATGTGACCCAAGTTTGAAACAATACAGTAGAGCAGTCCGGTGAAACAGTTGTAGTCGCTTTAGATATCTCAAAGGTATTTGACCAAGTTTGGCATAAGTGTTTACTTGCCAAACTCACCTCGTTTGAGCTAAATGATACCCTCATCAACTGGGTTTCTAGTTTCCTTGATAAAAGACGAATACGTGTCGTAGTTTATGGTTTTTTTTTAAAGAAGTTAGCATTAACGCGGACGTACCACAAGAATCCGTTATAGCGCCTACACTTTTTCTGCTGTACATAAATAACCTTATTTCTTCAACAACTAACCCCATCCATTGCTTTTCTGACGATAGCACTCTTCACTGTAGTTCATCTCAGTCTACTGATAGTAATAATCCACCTTCTACGTCAAATCAAGAAACTATAGCTGAAATGGCAAATTCAATCAACAAAGACATTCAACGTATTCTCGAATGGGGAAGCAATAATCTAATTAAATTTAATGCTAACAAAACTCAGTTTTCCCTTATGTCCGCCAAAAAAGATCGATCATTTCGTGTTGTAAGTATGAATGGCTCAGTTCTTAAGTTTTCAGACTCTATAACTCTGTTGGGTATGACTGTATATTCAAATCTCTCATGGGTTGACCATCTTCTGTCAGATACCAAAACAGCTGCTCGTAAAATAGGCTTTTTGTACAGATCTAAGCAGTACTTTATCTCTCGACAACTCCTTCTGCTGTATAAGGCCCAAATTCGGCCTCATCTGGAATATAATTCTCACCTCTGGGTTAGTGCTCCTCAATACGCTCCCGATATAGTTGATCGTATTCAAAAGAGAGCGATTAGGCTTATAAATGACCCGTCCTTAACTTCTCACATACAGTCCCTTGAGCATAGAAGGATGGTTTCAGTTATTTCTTTGTATTATCGTTATTACAACGGCTATTGTGCTGCTGAATTATATTCTTTGATACCATCTCGGGCTATCTTTGCGAGAAACACTCGGTTCGCTCATTCATATCATCAGTATGCAGTACAAATCTTCACTTGTCGTACCAAACGGGCGCAATCCACATTTTTCTACACGGCTTCTAAATTCTAGAATGATCTCCCTAGTTCCTGCTTTCCTCTCACTTATATGAGAAAATTTAAGGTAGCTGTTCATAGGCATCTATTGGCAATTCATCATCCCTCTATCCATCCTCCTAAGTGTCCCTGAGTGCTTTAGTACGATAGGCCAAATTTGGCCTGTTCAGGTCCACAATAATAAGAAAAAAATTGTACTGTAAAACAAATTGCAACTTGTTAACGTTAAGGTTAGCGATAATAATACAATTATAAATGAAAATAAACGGGATTTAAATCGTATAGTAGAAAAACCGAATATTAATAATGGTTTAAATATTATATCTAGTAATCAAGACTTTAGGACTTCAAAAACGACCAGTATGCAAAAACCGCCACCTAAAGATTCCACAGAGTCTACAGTTAGTAACAGAAGTTGCTACAGGTGTCATTTCTAATGCATGGAAAACTGTTCACAAAAAAGTAAGAAAGACTAATGCTCCCGTTGTGGGTACTAATGATCAAGATTCTTCTTGCACCTTAAAAGCTGCTATTTCCAGAGCGTACACACACGTATATAAGTTGGATCTTTCCACGGAAAAGGCACCCCTGAGTTACCTTCAACAAATGTTTCCCAATGTTTCCTGTGATAAACTTGAGTCTAAACATCCGGCGCATTACTCATCTTTTGAAGTGTCCGTTAATCTGACATGATTAAACAAAATTATGGATCCCGCAATCTGGCCTAGTGGAACATGTGTTAATCGTTCTTTTTCGAACAACAAATACCCCCGCAATACCTTAACAGATGGCTTAACTGATAATTTGGGTGATGCAGGTGAAACTAAGTGCATTTGAAGCATTTATCTGTGTTAAAGACTATGACGTCATCTGTGTTAGCAAACACTGGTTTATCAATCGTGATCAGCTGGAGTCCCTCAAATTGGGATCATGGTCAGTAAAGTCCTTTTATTGCAGATCTAGTACTATACACGGTGGTGTTTTAATTTTGTGTAAATCTGGTTCGACGGCTGCACCTTTAAAATATATTAATGACTTAAGTATCGCAATTCATTCTGAATTGTGTTGCGTTCAGATTAATTCTAATACGGTTGTTACATGCGTATATAGATCACCATTAGGCGACTTTGATATCGTTTGTCATAACATAGAACTGATGCTTGATAAACTAACTCATTTTAATGTCGTTCTTCTAGGCGATTTTAATGTGCACTTCGGTAATGATAAAAAGTAACGTTCATTCTTAAAGTCCAATGGTTTTGTCGAAACAGTTTTCTCCGCTACTCGTGGCGATAACTGCTTAGATAAAATATTTATTAATTTTTCAATTAATAACTATAATGTTAATACTCTAGATATTGGCTTAACGGATCACCTTGGTCAAAACATACTACTAAAAAATTATGATTTACCTAGCAGAAACTCTTATGAGGCTAAGTTACAACGCCCGCTAAGTCGAAAGGGAATGTACCTGTTCAATATGTTATCAGATTGTGATTGGGAAAATGTCATTCACAATTATCTAAATGATAGCAACAAGTGTTCTACTAATTTTCTACCCCTCATTTTCAATTGTTATTTGACTTGCTTTCCAGAAGTCAAATTTAAAACAAAAAAAAATGTAACATTAATTGGTTTTCAATTAAACTACGCAAGTTAAGAGAACAGCTTCAATTAATTTGTGAATTATATGCTAAGTATCGTACTTACGCACAATTTATATTTAATCAGAAAATATCTCCGTGCTTGTTATGCCAAGGAGATAAAATTAGCGAAAATTGAAACTAATGATAGGTTAATGCAATGTGGTCAATAATAAATTATCACAGAAATTTGGTTATCGAACCTCATTGTAATTTATCAGTAAATCAGTTTAATGTTTATTTTGCCAACCATACATCTGAAATTTTGGCTAATCTGCCGAGCTCTGATTATTGATCCTAACAGTCATTGTGACTTTAATTTCTCTACTGAGAATGGTTTTCAGTTCCAAACGGTCTCTGAAATAGAAGTCCGTGATGCCGTAAAAACTTTAAAAAGCAGTAACTCTAAAGATATTTATGGTTTTAGTGTTTCTTTCATAAAACGCAATATTAGTTTATTTGTTAAACCATTGACAATACTAACCAACCTTATCATTAGCACTGACGTCTTTCCTGAGTCTCTCAAATTTGCCTTAGTTTCACCATTTTTCAAGAAAGGTAATGATATAAATGAATTGGGTAGCTACAGGCCTATTTCAAAGTCACGGTCAAATGGTGTGACATTGATCAAAAAATTTATTTTTTTTGAACATATTGTGAAAAATAAAGATCTTATTTTATAATAAATTAATTACTTACCCCGAAATATACAACATGAAGCATTTCCAGAAGTTTGTGATGTTGAATACATAAAATAGAGACGTGGCAAAGCCAAAACCGCGTGAACAATCTCATACCAATTGTGGGGTGAGATTGTTCATAGAAATTATAATGCACGCAAAGTAAAGGTATCAAGTAAGATAGGATAAATTTCGACCCATACTGTTCTATAACCGTTTTCGAGATACAGCATTTTGAATGAAATGGGGTGAGATGGTTCAGTGTGGGTGAGATTGATCACCTGCTGGTAAATGTTCCTATTCTCGTAAAAAACAACAAAAACATTGTTATAAACACTTTATTTGTAGGTTAACACAAAAATAGAAAAATATGACAAATTAAAAAGAACATTTTGCAAACTTAAACGTCATTTTGTAAGCACCACAATCTGGTAAAAAAAAATAACAGACAATTCCTTCTCTAAACTTCAAATATATCGATCACTTTTTTAAAAGAGTAGACGACAGAACCATCATCATTACTCGTTGTTTGAGGGTCTGACAATATGGCAAGTATATCGGAAAAATCTGCCATATTTCGGCAATATGGCAATTCGTCACCTTCTTGAACTATGAAAACTTTTCTGGTTTTATCTAACGACTTCAGTCCTAGTAGTTCAATCTCTGTTTATCCTTCATCATCGTCTGATACATTTTGCACAATTGCTGTATAACGATACACTGTTTTTTTTCTTAAGCCACCATGAACTTTCACCAAAACAAACTTTCCAGGTGAAATGTCCTCTTTTTTTGGTTCATAATATTCCGTCTCTGCCCTCACATAATCATTCTCATCTTCCAACGAATCTTCATCAGAATTGTCACTGGTAACTTGGTCTATTACATACGAGTTACTAGAATCTTCATCATTACGTAGAGCAACGCTTTTACCAGGTTCAACAGATAACTTTTAGCGTTTAATGTTTTTTTTAGTTGGTGCAGCAGTGAACCGTTGCTGCTGCAAGTAGCTAACAAGAACATTGCTTACAGAAATATTAGGGTCTTTAGAGTTTTCGTTTGGAATCTTTTGCAAGACTTGATTAGGGTCAAGAGGAACAATCCCGGTTGCTCTAAATGAACGTACTAGATCGTTTTTTATGGCGTTGTCAGACTTGCTATTCATTAAGCCAATAAATATGGAAAATCCTTCTTGTCTAGTGAAGAATGTTGGAGATGACTCTTTTTCCAGTTTGTTAAGACAGATCTCCAGGCCACTTTAAAAGGTCGGAAAAATCCAACATCTAATGGCTGAGTGAGAATTGTTGAACATATCGGAAGGCAAACAAAGGCAATGTCATTCAGCTCACACTGTGTTAAAACACTTTCTGTAAAATGGAAAGAAAGATTATCGCCCAACAATACTTTGCGGCCAGGAAGCCTCTTCGCGTGTGGCAAGAAAACTGACTCAAACCAATCGGTAAATGTTTGGGCGTCCATCCATTCGTGTTGTGTACGATTGAATCGGGATTCTACACTACAGCACCTATCGTTACAGCAAGGTTTACCTTTGGGACCTATTTCAAACCATTGCTGCCACATTTTGCCGCTTTGTATATCACATATGGAGGTAGCAGTACAGAGTGGCCGGCGTGTAAGAAGACAAGGAACCGGCGCATCGCGAAGAACTACGGCGGTTGCCGATTATAATAAAAATACTAAGCAGTGGCGTATCACATTTGTTTGTGTAATTATCTGTATATTGGAAGAATGCGTATGAAGATGAATAATTCCAATATTTCCATTGGTGACGCGTTTTTTTTAACATTTGGTTTTTCATGTTTGCATAATAGGCATCTATCCCTGAAAGTATGTAGGCATCTCTCCCATTTGTCTAATAGGTAATTTTGAATGTATTTTTAATATAGGTACACTAATAAAAATGAAATAATGAAAGCATTAGAAAATTATGTGTAATGTAATAACATATTGATTTTATTAATTTAATTATAGTATTACTTCAAGTATAATTATAATAAATTGCGTATTTACATAAAATATGGTTCTTTGAATTGCTTTTAATATACCATTAAAATATACATTATGCACCATGTGACGCCTCTGAGGTAAACGAACGCGGGAATTTGAACAACATCATAAAGTCGTCTTTCGCGCATAGGCGGGCTCGTCTTCTTACACGCCGGCCACTGTACCTAAGGCGGAACCACACATCATTACTGTTGTTGCAGACTTGGTAAAGTTGCAAACGCGTTCGGGATACTTTGTCCCACGCCGAAAGAGCATTTTTTGCTTACCGGGATCGTCCTGCAAATTTGTTTCGTCGTAATTAAATACATTGCAAGCCGGTATATTTTCAAGTGTCTTCCTTAAATTATCAAAATATTCTATAATCGTTTGCCTTGACACGTTAGCTCGGGCTCTCTTAATGTTTGATGCAACTTTTTGACTTATTTTTTTCCTTTGTCTTTCTTAAAAAGAACGCGTCCAATCCATACCCGGCATATTTGGCAACAGTACGGCCTTGGCTATCCAAATAAGTTTTAGCGATGTAACGTAGATCAATCAGTCAGGGTTAAGGAGAAACCCCATTCTCCGCAAATATTTGCAGCCCTTGCAAGGGCTCGTTCCTCTTCAGCTGTAAATATTGTTTGACGGCTGCTTTTTTTGACGCGAGTTCCATTAAATTTATTACGAAGCGTGCCAAAAGGGATCTTGTACTCTTCGGATGCCCTTCGAATAGACCATCCCTCCTCGACTATTTTTTTGAGTGCAAGTGCTATGTTCTGTTCAGAATAATCCATACAGGAGTGTGAACCGAGTTTTCTTTTGTATTTTCTTGGCATGATTCTAAAACAACAAAAGTTGCTTTATTTTTATAAATTTAAGTTCCAAATATATTTTTTAAGATTTCATTACTCAAATCTTATTAAAATACGAAATCATAAGTAATAACACTAATTTTGTATATTAGTTAGGCGAAATTGTTCAATATGACTGGTCAATCTCGTCCCGCCTTATAAATGTCTACAGAACTGAAACACTGCTGAGGTAATGGCTCACAACTAAATATATAATACCTAGAATACTTCAATAGTTATGCAGGTTACGAAATAATACCAAAAAAATGCTTTAGTTTTTACTTACCAGGATAATTTTCGGAAGTTGTTATTTTACGAAAATAGCTACCTTCCAAACAAAGCGAAATTAATCGAAAAATACGAGGACGTTTACATTCACGTGCATCAACAACCTGCGTCCATGTTTCTCCTAGCGGAAACTGTCGAATACACTGCAATTGAAGGTATAAGTTTGGCGCTAAATTAAAACTTATAAACGTATGATTTGGTGATCAATCTCACACCCGGCGATGAATTTCACCCCATTTGACGGTACCAGTTTTTAGCGAAATTATTGAAAAAATTCTAAATAAACAAATGACCGATTTTTTTGAAAAAATAATCTTTTTTATAATCAAGAGTATGGCTTTCGAAAAGGAAAGTGCACTTCTGACGCAATCATCACGTTCGTTTGTAATGCCTTGGAATGCTTTGAGAAGGGAGAGCAGCTGGTAGCTGCATTTGTTGACCTGTCCAAGGCGTTTAACTGTGTGAATCACGAAATATTGGCACGAAAATTAAAGATAGTATACAATTTATGTGATCATAGTGTTGCATTGATAACGCCATTCTTCAAGGATAGATACCAGTGCGTAATCTTTAATAATGCCATTTCTAAGAAGTTGCCCATACAGTATGGGGTTCCTCAGGGCTCAATTCTAGGCCCTAAGATGCGTTTTCTTGTGTTCTTCTAAGTTTACGCATCATTTAGCTACTCGTTCATGAAAAAAGTCATACCAATGCAATTAATTTTTTTGCGAAAATTAGCCGTTTCTGTCGGAATGTCGAACAAAGCCATCTAGCGGCAACATGTGAAACTAACAAAACTTCAATTATTTTAACATTTTTAGCCCAAGAAAGGCTCTTTTCAACGCGCCCAGGTTTGTTAAAATAGGATTAGCCGTTTAGAAGATACAGGGGGTGATTTAAGCAAACCTTTGAATACCCCCCACCACTTTATTTTATAGTTACGTCAAAAAGTGCCAAACAAAAAAAGTTCAGATTATCCTCGACTTCAAAGATCAGTTATTTTTTTATTAGGTTAATATAGCAGAATTCACAGAAACATCACTTTTTTAGATTCAAAATTGCAGTTACGCCCCCTAGCGGCCATTTCAAAAACATGAAAATATTTTCCAGATTTTTGTATTGGCCGTTTTAGTAATAACTTTTTTTTCCGCAAGCCTCTACGATATATAGTTTGCCAGATACAGTACCTCGCATTCTTAGTTGGCCACCCCGTACATACCTTTGTAAGGGAAAAAATACTGACAATTTACATAAACTACTAGTTACATTTTTATAGGAGAAGAATTATTGCTTATTATGGCTACTGCTTGAAAGTATGACTTCTAGTGTAGGTTTTATCCTTGTTACTACTTCATTTAAAAGATTGTGCAATGCCTCGAGTACTCTGGCGCAATAATACACATGTAAGAAGGTATTTGGGAAATTGCTAATAGGGTTGATAAGAAAGCACCTTTTATAATGCGATATTAGACTACGTGGATAAAAGAACACAGAGGCATCGGAGCAATTCTCATAAGTAATGACCGTAAAGAGTATTTTTATTTATTACCAAATGCTCTTTTGGATCGCTTTAGCACCGCTAAATCAATTGACAATGAACAGCTGGCTACTAAAGAACGCCAAACTAGTAGATTTCTGGTAACACGACCGGCTTAGCATTCGGGATGCAATGGGTTCGATTCCTGTTACCGTCTACCCTGTATGAGGTTTTATCAGGGGGTTTTTCTCATACACATTTAGCGGCATGGTCACTGCGTATACCCACATCATATGCGGTTATTTAAGCCACCATACACATATACGTAATGTAGGTATGTATTGTCATGTATCCATGATTTTATGAAAATTCGCCGATAAATTTCGAATTTATAAATTATTTGTTAGTAACGAACATCTCTTAATTGGATCTATTCATGCATTAATGATTGGAGAAGCTTTCCTATTGTAACGTTTTCTTTTGTCGTTTACGTAATTAAAAGGGTTTACAAATTTTGTTTGTATTTTCTAAAACTAAAATGAAGTTTTTGTGGTTGATCGTAATCAGATGGAAGTTAAAGAGGAAAATGAGATTTACATTTTGGTATTGATATTTAGGAAAACCTCTTACTAGAGTTTGAAAGCAAGCATTCGTTAGAGTCTCTGTAAATAAGGATAGTTTTGTACAAATAAACAGTTTCATATTTTAAAATTGGAGAAATTTAATTTAAATTACGTTGAGATTGCATCATATAAAAATTTAATTAAGAACATATTCAAATATTACATTGTAAGGTACATTGTTACGTGCACAAAAGGATTGTGGTAGAAAAGGAGAAAGTGTGCGATAACACGAATTAAGAAATTAATCGGAATCTCAGTCAGTCTGTTGAGCACTTGGATGCGTGGACGTATTGGCGTAGGAAAGTACACAGAAAGATTAAAAGGGCACCACTTAATCTAATCTTTTCTATCACCCTTGGATCATGAAAAAGGCTACGGCAAATAAATGCTGGACTAAGTCCAACCAGGTAAAAGGTCAGGCTTGGAATTTTTAATCCTAAACCACAGGAATAAAGAAACAACTGACGATCGTTTAACACCAACTTGTTTAATATAAATTTTAATACTCGTATTTAACAAAACAATATTATTTACAGGGAAGATAACCAGATAATGTTTACATGTAATGTAATAATTTAAGAAACAATAATCTGAGCAATGTACACAATCGTTATCCTAAGTTGGGATCGCTATCCGATATGTGACCCAAAATTTTAGAGAATATAAACTAAAATAAAGTCTGACCCAAATGGGCTAGTGGTAACCCACTTACCTTTCTGGAAAGTGCTAAACCTATAATTTAAACAAAATATTTAACAAGCTTTATAATTCGTAAAATCAAAATATACAAGTGCACTGTTCGACATACGGTGTTGACCCTAAAAATAAAACAACAAAACATATGTATAAAGGCAACCAAATAACTTTAAACCGAAGTCTTAGAAGGAGCTCTCCTTAAAACTGGCATTTCAGTTTTAAATCAACCCAAAACCCAAATTATAAACTAAAACTTCCACTAGATGTCTACCATTGCTTTTTTTTGTAAGTGAAAAGAAATTAAATTTACTTGCAATTAGCAGTGTAGACAAAGCAAACATAATACATACAGGTTCAGAAAGGCTGAGTTTGTCACTAGCTGCATAAGTGTAAAACATACATTTAAATGAGCACAAAAGAAAATCATAAGCATTAGTTTTAAACATGTGGCTGAAGGCCGTAATAAAACCATTGAATAGATTCCTTATTAAGATAGCGTTTGTAGCTTAAACATTTTTAATCAGTGAATTGCAACGCATACATTAACCTAAATAAGCATAAAGTTTATGAAATTCTTATAGGAGCAATCCCCTAAACAATCAATTTAAATTTATATAACCCAAACGTTACTATAGTTTAGGACGCACTCTGTACAATAGCGACGAACATACTAAGTTCAAAGTACGTGTCCGAACAGCTAATGGCCTGAACTGTAGGTACACAAATATAAAACTATTCAAACAAATGGTGAATTTTGTGTAACTCTAAAACCGATTACAGGTGTAAGTAAGCTAACTAGAATTTCCACTTAAACTTAACTAATGTTTGAAGTTAGATGTACATAACCTCGTTCCATAAGATCCTAATAAGAGGTTCACCAAAGCGGTTACAGGCATTAAATTTTCCAAAAAGGATAAACGTAGAATGGTAATCCGTGATAATAGGGAGTTGTTCCTAGAGTAACCCCAGCAATTGTACAGGTAACGAGAGCCTCGTCATGCAGAATTAGTCATTAAAATGCACTCACCGAATAATGTACGTGTGTATTACTTATCTGAATGTATTACCAGATATAATTTATGTGTTTTAGTCAACCGAATGGTACCATGTGAAGGAGTACCCATAAAATGTCCTATACTTGGTTTCATGAGCAGTTCTACATTATTTCATAACTCGGAGAAACGTTGACCGACTATACTCGTAGCATCGGGCAACAATATCTTGAGGACGGAAGAAAGACGATAATTCCAAACCTATATAAACCAATTGTGTTAGAAAATGAGTTGATACGAAATTTTCCTTTAAAATGTAGTTTAAGTTATCTTACAATTTTACAATATGTATTTATTGATTTAAAATTATTAGTGTGTTTTTTTTGCTTATTAGAGTGAAAGGAGTTAAAAATCAATGTGGCCGCAAGTGAAATAATTCGTAGGGACAGAGGTTGTATAGGCTCAACGGCGTACAGTTTAGATTGAAGTTGGCGAAGATTAACGCGAAACAACGTTGAATCGTAATAGGGTATTCATCCCCTCACCAAATTCCAATAAGGGATCATATAATTGTTCAACCTTCACGAGACCAATTATCGTTACGTGCAGTAAGTCCTTAGGGATCTATCGAGATCCAGAACGGCGTTGAGTGTTTAAGTACCAAGTGCTCTTGCCCTCCTTTGGAGAAGGTTTCGCTTTGATTTTGTGGAAAAAGACAACGTTCGTTTTAAGGTTACAACCATTAAGTTCACAGTGTGCTATGAAGCAAATAACCTGTTGTAATTAAATAAAGCTTTTTCGTAATTTAAAATGTTAGGAATTATTCAGAACTCTTATTAGTGTAAAGATATTAAGTAACGTGCTGTAAATAATAGCGCTTGTAGTATATAGTTAACGAGGATAAAAATGAAGTCAGCGAATTTAGTGTGAATGTAAATATTAGCGGGTACACGATCAATCGAGATTCTATCCACAACGCAAGTAGTAAGAAGAAGTCGTCCCCAGCTGAATGGTACTGGGAATTGCAAGCGTCGCTCCGGCATCTACCGTCGAGTTTACCCTCTGCGACCATTCAAGATTATGTGCAACAAAAGGGTCTCTCCGATTAAGGTAACATTTTTGTGTTTATATTGTGGCGATTGACAAAATTTAATTAAATTCTTGCGTGTTTCATTATTATGTTAGTTAGGTGTAAAGCAAATGTATGAACGCACTGTTTTTTCTCTCTTAGAGGTTCATTTTGATTAATAATAATAATAATTTATTGTCGTCGTAATTCATACAAAGTGAACATGGACATTGTCAATATACAAAAAAGAAAAGAAAAGAAATTGGTTATTTGTAGAAATCATTTACATTATATAGACACCTAGAGATCAGATGTTGTTTGAGAGCGTGTTAAAATTTATTTTCATATGCTATAGCCTTAATCGCCACCGGTAGTGAATTAAATGCTTTTATACAGGAATAATGTGGCCCTTTTTCATATCTAGACGTTCTGTGTAAAAGAATACTCAAATTATCACAATTGCGTGTAGTCATAACGTTGTAGTTTGAAGAATTTCTAACAAAAAGATTTGAGTTCTTTTTCACAAACATAACTAAGGAGTATATGTATAAACATAGAACCGTTAATATTTTAAGTTGTAAAAAATTATCTTTAGCTGACGTACATGGTTGTGCACCCACATTACACCTAATAATTTGTTTTTGTGTGACAAAAACATCTTTTAAATAAGAACTTGAACCCCAAAACATAATACCGTAAAGTAGAATGGACATTACAAAAATAAAACGTCTTCATAAATACTTGTGATTTCAAATGTCTTACTTTAGCGTTTAAATTTTAAGACCAGTGTAATTACAATAAGTTTAAGAAAAGGCCGTTATTGAAACTCTAGCTAGGAGTTAGAGCCAATTTAGATAATCTATCTGATACTACTCGCATAGTAAACCATACTGTATCCGTTTTTTCTTGTCGTATTATTTATTTTATTTACATTATGCTTATTTAGGTTATTGGACTTGTTTTTTTAAAGTGAACCTATGACTTACACAGCAGCTGACGACACGAATTTTTAATATTTTTTTAATTTGCTCATTGAATTAAGGTCACTATATTGAGATTTAATTTAAATAAAAGTAAGCTTTTCAAGTGCCTATTTGACTATAACGTACATTTGTAGGCCGATGAATCATAGCACTATTTTTTATGAATTCAGCATAATTACTTGCAGTCTGAGGAATTAGGTTTCAGACGATTGCATACAGAATCAAAGCGTTTCTTTATTACATTTTTCTTTGTTTGATGAAGTGAAATTATTTTACATATTGAGTTTTTGGATTAACGTAACGTGACTCGAGATTAGTATTTGATTATCAAAGTAGTGATAGATTGTTGCGGCACGCTATTATTTTATTTAAGCGTGCAAATATTTGTTTTGAAGCCTTTCAGGTTGGTGAAAGATCTGCTGGTCCTAGGGCCGCCTGCGGAGATTACGTATAGGTAAGCAAGTTATTTGAGTATTTTGAGCGAGCTGTGAACTATCGTAATTAATTTCAACCCCTATTTCGACTTAGTATGGCATACTAAACTATTGTGCGGAGAGTTAATTAACATCTTACTCACCCCCGACAACCAATTTTATCTGTTATTTCGTTTTACTGCCAGTCTATACCGTAACAGTATGCTGGAATCCATGATTTCGGCTGAAGGAGCAAGACTGCAGTGGTACCAATGAATCAGGAATAGAATCGGTTGTGTTTAGCGACGAATTTCGATTCTGTTTGTAAGTTAACGACGGATGTAGAAGTTCGCCGAAGATATGGGGAAAAGCGAAAACTTGAGCATTTCCTGACACCTAAAACGGCGTTTGCCACAGAACTTACGGTTCGCGGCGCAATGGAAGTAGGTCACCGCTAATATTTAAAAAAAATCCATCAAAGTTCACAGCAGATGTCCCTGAAATATTTCTCCGCCAAGCTAACGTTACTGTTCTTCGATGACCAGAAGGACACCGAACTTTTCTCATATTAAACATGTTAGAGATGGCGGATATAATGCTTTCAGTTTAATCTTCCACCGAAAATAAATTGCCAACTAACTACAATATATATGGGAGGGTCGTGGTAAGACGTAAAAACTCAAAATAGGGACAAATGACCTTAAAGCGCCACCACGATCTAAACTTATCTTAATAAGCTGAGATGTTAATCTTGCGAAATCCTGGATCTCAAGATTTTCGCTCACTCCATACGAACAACTCTGAACTTTCCGTATAAACCTTGTATAATTCGCTTTGAATGTAAACAAGTGCGTTAAGTACTTTTTAAAAACAAGTCCAGAAAATTACCAATTCTAACTGAACTATTTATTTCACCCTTGTATATGATTACCAACTATAATCCAAACTTGATAAACATATAACACCCTCTAAATTTATTAGAGTACGTCAAGATTCGTTTACTCAAGCTTAATGCATTTAAACGTCAAATAAATTTTGAAAACGCCAAAGTTAAATTAATATTCATTAAAAACAAAACATGGATTTTTAAAACACATACTTTACTAGAAAAATATTGAATACACTCAGTATATTCTCAATTATCACCAATAATACAAAGAAAAACGTACCACTATTGAATTCAGCAAACTTGTCATAAAACGGTAGCGTTATGCTTTTTTACTTGTATAAACAAACCAATCAAAATTTTCAAACTGAGTCTCCCAAATATTAATTAAAATGAATTTGGTTTAATTTCACTAAGGTTAAACTGTAACCATGTGTACACGAAATTATTCTCAGTAGTAATATAACAGAGGGAGAATAATTCATATAAAACAGATTCTTAAAATCCGTAGGGCTCGAATGGTTATTGTCAAATTGCAACATACATTTGTTTGAAGTAAGGATACATTAAATACGTTTGTCAACACAAATAAAAGTTACAACGAAAAATTCTCGGTAATAAGAACTAGAGATTATTTTCGATATGACAGGAATGCTTCTGACATACACATTACAAGAAATAAAACCTTTCATTGGGTTAAAAACCCATCAAAAATAATCAACAAAATATAACTGCTCTTCATCAAGTACACTACCTGAAATATTAATTTGATCCAAGACCTTGACATAAATACAATGAGTAACTAAAATGTAGATATATATCGAAAAATAAAATACCTAAAATACTTAAAATATTTAATTACTGGTTAAACTATATCTATCCCTGTATTAAGTTACATGCACATCAGTTCGGTAATCGATAGGGTTCAAATTCAATTCCTTATATCTAATTCTTACATTAATCTCCGCGATGAAAATAAATCCTTTATAATGAAGATAAATAAAGGTATACTTTCGAAGGCACTAAATCTACCACTCACAGTCCTCCAGGTAAGAGGAAAACGATCGCATTATTTAAAGTTTCAGCTGTCCAACCGTAGCAAAGCGATTGACTTGTAATTCATAACAGCCCCTTGAGCACAGAAGAATCATTTCCTTTCTTTCTTTGTATTATCAATATTATAATGGCTACCGCTCGCTCATTTGCATCGTCAATATCTAGTACAAATCTCCACTTGTTCCAAACGGACGCAATCCATATTCTCATACATGGCTTCTAAACTGTGGAACAATCTCCATAGTTTCTGTTTTCCGCTAACTTATGATATGACAACATTCAAGATAGCCGTTCATATGCATATCTTGGCTATTCGATATCCCCATATCCATACTCCTAAGTATTCCTGATTGCTTTAGCACAACAGGTTAAACTTATCCTGTTTGTGGACCACAATTATTAAAAAAAACGAAGCGTATTGGAGGATCTCACCCATAGATTTTATTCACTTGTACTTTCGATACTTTGGTTTCAGTATCGCTCACAATTTGTCTGAGATTACTTTCACTACGCGCTTTATTAACATCCTAGGCTTAAGATGTATATTTACACGTGTTTAATATCCACAATGGGTTTAAAGTTTAACGTTATTTCATGCGTTATTCAACACGTTGTAGGTAGCGAGCAGAGAAAATTTTATTATTGTAATAACAGGAAATCGCAATCGTTACAGCGAAAGAAAAGATAATTAAAGGGTTTTAATATCTTGTCAATAAGTCGCAATTTGCTGTTTTTCAGGATGTTTATTTTATGTATTTAATGTATCTAAGATTCAAATCTATGTAAGTTAGAGTTTGCTAGGGACGGGTAAATATTTTAAAAATGAATACTTTATTGGGAAATATGAACGTAATATTTCTTGTTTTTCTTATTTAATAGCTTTTGAAAAACGGCGGTGGATTGGGAGAAAACAGTTAGTTTCAGTTAAAGATTCGATTCTGCCGTACCTGGATGAGACATTCTATTGCTTTGTTGTAGATCATAACTATAAAACGTTGTGGCCATAAATGTATTATCGTTTTAGTTTTAGTAAAAAACTAAAAACCCGAATTTGTCCCTTTTTTTCTTTTGTTGGTTGTTACAAGTTCCAAGTTTTTCATTACAATAAAGGGGTCTATAAACAAACAAATGACGATAAATAATCACACCGTTTCGATTTTAATCTACGACATGGTCATGTACACAAACTTATACCGAACAATAATCAATAATCACACCGCTCTGGTTTTAATCCAACATCGATAAATAATCGCCACTGTCTTGACCTTAAACCGTGTACGTTAATCTGTTTAGTGTTTGTGATGAAGTAATTAATTAAAGGATTATATTGAAGTTCGCAATAAGCAATTCAACAAGCTGTTGTAACCTACAGATAATCGGTAATTGCCTTGCAAGAAGTTACTATTTAATTATCACAAAAATATTGAAATCGCACAGATTTGTCTTTTGATGGTACTAATGCAGTAGTCATTTAATTGTCAATACACCGTCTCACATGTACGCCTGTTAAGTTGAAATCAGTTTAAAGAACCGTGTCAGTACTGTGTGGTATGGAGGCCATCTCATTGCTGGTATTATTTAGCATTGTTGATTGTTTCCTCACATTTTCGCCCGCGTAAAGGACTTAATGCGTCGACAAGCGTGGCGTGATAAACCTCAGCTTAATTGTTATTAACAATACCAGGATTTACAAAAACGAGTCCTGGTGTCTCTGAAAAAGTCTCGATCTCATCTTTACGCTTGATATCACAACCACGAAATGGTTACCCACAGCTTTAGCTATTAAAATTAACTCATTTTTATTGGATTATATGTAAAGCGATGTATATATGAATGAGTATTCTATAAAAAAGTGATGTTGTACTTCTAGTGTAGTCACTCAAACTTTAGCGTCATTGCTTGCGGGTAGGTTATTTGTCACCTTGTTAACGTATTTGTTTTATTTCCACCTTATCATTGCAAAGCTTTGTTCTAATGCTTTTGAAAGTGTGTTTGATTCAGCCAGCTATTTAAATGTACTATATCTTAATCTGCATTGTTATGTTTCTTTTTAATTTATTGTTAACTGCCGGCATGATTGGTTGTATAAGTGACCACATGTTAGCGTAACAACCATAATTCTGATTAATGACACAATTGTGGGTGTAATTTACAGTTTTATAATTTTGTACACTTTAATCTGATTTAATGGTATTTTCTAAATTTGCATATTTAACCTTTTCTTTGTTTTTCTTAGTTATTTGATTTCTTAGTGTACTTATAACATTTCTTGATCTTTAATAAACTTGGTTTTCTTGATGATTCTTTCCAAGTTTTGTAATTAACCAGTTAAACTATCATTACGGAGATCTCGTTAATTCCAATTTAAGTAATTTTGTTTACCTGCCTCACTATGATGCAACACTTAACCTCATTAAATTAATACAGCATAGCCTATCACTGGACGGCTAATTCCTTTTATTACATTTGAGTTTTGCGAGCAATTCAATATGAGACTTCTAAATAAATTCTGTTTTAATTATTTCGAAGAAAGTCACTGTAAGCAAATAGTTTGAGTAAGGGTAGAATTATTGTCAGTAAAATCAAGGATTAGCTAATTTTTTATCATTATGAATTCCTTTCCTGTATGGACGTATGCGTATTTCCTCTTTCTGAATCCTTCTCTGATGACTGCGAATACTTGTTTCTAAAGAATAACGTTGCCGAGTAGTCTTCAAACATCATCCTCTTACTTATGGTCATTTTGGTGTGACGAAAACCGTTGCTAGAATTTATTTGAACTATTATTGGCCTGCCCTACGCGCAGATGACATTCTCTATGTTCGTTAATGTGCTATTTGTTCTGCAGCAAGGTTGAGCAATGCGCTTCTTCTGGTTTGCTAGCTACGAGAGCCAAACCACTCGCCCTAGGCAACCGTTGGTCTACCTGTTAGATCCTCTAATTACATTCCTTTGGTTGTTGATATTTGTTTTTCTAAATTTGAATGTTTCTTCCTCTCCGTATTGCTACTGCTCCTTTCGCCTGTCGTCCAGTCGAAGCCAACATCTTTCTCACGTTTGCTATACCACAGTATGTTATTCATCATGATTTCGCAGCAAGAAATTCACTCAACTTCGTGCCTAATGGCGCACCACTATTCTCTTTAATGCTAAATATTATCCATAAGCAAACCCTACTGAAGAAATTAATCGAGTTCTTAAAACGATGGTATCTTCTTCCATCAATCACAATCATCACATGTGGGATGTGGACTTGTCAAACATGAATTGATTGGTTGTTCTCCTTAATTCGCGTTATGCCTCCTCTAATTTCCCCATTCTACTCTTTCTGATCCAAATCGTACGATGTGTCCTAATACTAAACTTACCCGTCAATTTCAATCCATTCGTCTGAACATCAATAAACTAACGGTTTAAAGCTTTTCAATGTTCAGCTTCGACGAAGATCCGTCAAATTCTCTTTGAATGCTCGTGTGGTGAAACACAATTTTGTACTTTCTGACGCTTCTAGTCACCTAAATGCTAAACTCGGCACCAAATTTGTTGTTGTGTGCCCTGGACTTATGAATTAAAGATGATTTTGGTAAATCTTCAGTGACCTTACACAAGATTTTAAACTTAATCGTTCTATTGGTAATTCTCCGTCTGACTCAAATCCTTCTGTAAATCTGGCCCTTATTGATTTGCATCGTCGCCCTAACTTGTCTCTTCGCTATACTCGGCGTCGAAAACGTCACAAATGCTGTGTAGACATGTCTCGTTTACTCATCTAAGTTCTCTCTTTTGGAATTCTGCCATTGCGGTTTTGTCGACTCTTGCTTTTGTTGCTCTATTTTTTATTTTCCTTTTGTCTGCATTTCATTTTACTGGGGGAGAATTTCGTAACATGTGTAATTTGATTTCAAATATTTTAGTTGAAATTCTCAATTTAAGTAAGTTTTTCGTCCAACATACATAATAATTTTACCCTAAGTGAAACCGCAATGTAACGCCATTGACTTTTTATTATGTATTCTCTAATTAATTTGTAATTTTCTATTTTGTAGGTATAAATAGTTATTTAACTCATCGTTGTACACCTTTATTTACTTATGACATTTCATTGAAATTAATTAATCACATATTTACGATATCTAGACATCGATAATTAGACTCTAATTTCTTCCAAAAATATGGTGGAATTGAAGGACAAGTGCATTGGAAGTGTGAATGTTTAATAAAAATTAAACGACCCAAATTAATTGGGATATAATATAATGCACTATTTATATTGCATAAAGGTTACTATATATTCCTTTTCCAACGAGCTTGTCCCGGAAATAAGGTTTTTCTTCATGACATTTTGTGCAATGTAGCGAGATTACATTTTCATTAAATACAAATGGGTCTTATATCTGAAATTGCTTTAGAACTTTTCTATTTTTTTGGACGTGCCTGTGTAAAGATCCAGCTTAACTTTACTAAATTTTTTTGTAATTAATTATTTTTTTAATTGCCCTACAGTAATCAAGATAGATAAAGTTGCAAAAAATTAAAACCCATTACAAAAGATTGCGCGATATTGCATCATAAATAATTAATTTTAATCCCCTCCGACATAGATATTAAAAAACATAAAATGCTCTTACGTCCGAGAACCCTCAGCCAATCACAGCCAGAAAACCCCTGCATAGAAGCCGGATCCACCCATAGCGAATTAGCTATAAAAGCCGTGGCGCTACCGGATCACATGTCACCGAGCTGGTACTGTGGTGATACGACCTGCCTACATTTCGGTAATCGTTCGATTCCGTTACCGTCTAACTAGCTTTTTCATTTTCCTCATACACATCGCGCAGGTCATGCGATTGCAACCATGTGCGACTGCTAGCGAATGCTTAGTTTCTCAGAACCATAACTCCGTTCCTTTCGATCCTATCCGCCACCATCCTAATCACCATATAACGTAATGTATGTATGAACCGATTGTGGCTAAGGCTGGGAAAGCTCAGCCGCCCTCCCTGAGGAATGAAATACGTGACCTTGCCTTTTCGGAAAAATTTACTCCGCTGTTGTATACGCGACTACTTTCCGCTACTCCAGTCCAGACTACTCCGCGATTCCGCGACTGCTACTTTCTACTTTGTTACTCGGCGACTAGTTCTTTTCCGCGACTCCGCTATCCTGCTACTCTCGCATCTCCAGCATTCAGAATCTAGAACCGAGATCCAGACCGCGCGCGCCTGCCGTGGTTAGTTTTGTTGTGTACGTCGCCGACCTGTCGTTTACCGCATCCGTTCATCCTGAACCGTCGTGTATCTTTAGTCGCGTTACTTCGCCGCCGTCACCAGGAAATCAGCATTATACAATCAAACCGTTGGTTGAGATACGCTAAGGTTAACAGCACGTAAGTTTTATTCCACCACTTTTCTTAAACATTGCACCAGACACCTAGAGAAACGATGGGCTGTAGAGCCCAGAAGTTATCTAACCGTTCCAGTACACACACTAGAAGTATACGACATGCTGTATAGACTGAAGTTACCTTCTGCCACATACACAAACCAGCACGTTGTTACTTCGGGTTAACACCCTGTAGTCATCTTCCATTTACTCCAGCGGCAAGAAGGGTACTCGCTTTTAATTCTACCGCTCCACCAGGAGATCTCTTTGTACAGCACTCGACGGGCTGGACCCAGAATCTTATAATGGGCTCTCCATCAACCATACATTACACATAGAATACACCGACGAGATCCTGAGGAAAAGTAGCAATACAAACAAGGACGCCTTGACCTAGAGATAATCTCAATACAAGAAGCCGTATTCTTAGAGATCACCCGCGTGATCCTCCCGTTAAATAAAGACGAACCCGTGGTGCGTTTACGTGATAAATTACATCAAACGTACTCCAGCCTCTGACAAATCGCATATAAATTTTGTTAGATATTCTTCTAATAATACTTCTTAATAAAGGAAATCCGGTAAGATAAACATTCCTGTATCGCGAGTATATTTTCCTGTAACGAAAAGCTATCCATTATTTCATTCCCGAAGGCCTGACTAATTTACCAGCCTTCGAAGAGACTACGCACATTATACTTGTAAGTTCTCTCATTTTAATCCCAATAATAATCACGTACTTAAGACACCTGCATTCCGTCGGAAACAATTCTCAGAATTGTTCAATTTAGTACACGCAGTCCTAAAAGTTCGTGTAAACTCGCCGCCTCAGATTAATTAGTTTACAACAATTAATAATAGAAGCAATTTTAATAATAACTAACGTAAAAGATCGTGATAAACTCCGTCTTCCCTGTATTTAATAAGTGAAATAAGTTTCGCTTATAAGAAAGTTATACGCGTTTAACAAAAACAGACGTTTTTCTGATAATAAAGAATTAATGCGTCTTGTTTCCGGGCATAATTAAATGTTAGATATTCATTTCATTACTGTAAATACGTTCTCAGTTAATTAAGAAATCCTGAGATCATCCTGATTAGAGTAAATAATCAAACGCGTACGCACAATTTGCATTTAGAAACGTGTAAAGATTAACCTGTCCTGTGTGAAGCATTTCCAGTACTGAGTTCATATCCAGTCAGTCTGAAAGCCAAATCACGTATAAGAATAGTCATGCGCACCAAGGTTATTTTAAATTATTGATTTTCTCTTTGACCTGGTTACAGACACCAATGCGATCTTTGGCCCCTTCTTATCCAATACGTAGAATTTTACACAACGCCACCTGACAAATACCACGCCACCGTGTACAGGGCCGGCCTGAACGGTCGTCATAAACCAAATTAAATCGTCATTAGTAGGTTTTTGGGGTCATAACACACCAGCAATTGAACCGCAATAATTTATATTTCCACAGAAACGGCTCAGGATCCAGTAATCACCACTACCGCCCATGGGGGACCTACCAAAACGGGCGCTGCCAGGAAGGACATCCCGGGTAACCTTAAATAAGATTTGTTTTTGTTGTTAATTTATTTCATTTAGTACCTGATTATTTAGTTCTGTAGAAATAGGTAATATACGTTTAAAATATTTTTGTTGTAATTATTCAAAGTGTACAGTGTTAAGCACCAAAATACGAACCACCCCCGTCTTGTTAAGACAAGACCCGATATGAGCTAGACCGAGGCAAATTAAAATAAACCATTTTAATTTAATTATTGTAAAGCAAAGGCATTTACATCTGTACCATTTCTGTACCACGGATATCAACATTATGGTTATAGTGCTGTGTGAAATAACTTCTACGAGTCTTACTGAAATTACATTACCTTCTATCTACGCTCAACATTACTTACTGTTAACTATTAATTCCATCACCTACACACTACCGATATACCTATCATCCGTCTTTATGAGCATCGAAACAGGTTGGTGCATAACATTTATTTCACCTGATTGTCGAGGCAATAATGACATCATGATTGTTCGTGACAAATGTACCTTAGCTAAAATATTGTAATTTGGTTAAATGAACAAATTATTACAAAGTTTACTTAAATATTCTATTTTCATAACTGTTAACCATTGTTTACTTATTTGTTTACTTGAACAAAGTTTAGCAGTGATTCGTATACCGCTTGTAACTGTGGTAACTTTACTTAAAGTTATGTATAAAGAGTTTCAATGTAATTAAAAATTATCCTTGCGATATTGTAAGCTCACATTCCATTAATATAAGTAATTTGTATTCTCGTTTAGAATTCACATCAGTTCTACATATATAAAGACAAGATTTTCATAGATTAGGGTTTGTATCTCAATAGCTCAGTTGGTTAGAGCGGTACTCTAGTAAAGTACATGTCGTAGGTTCAAATCCTACTTCAGCTAAACTTTTTATTTATGTATCTAATAAAATTAATAATAATTTTTAATTGCATATTTACTTTTGAACTTATTCGTTCATAACAAAACGTAAATTCCATTTTATTTGTATTTAGGATAGAGATTTTGTATCACGAAACTTTATTTGCCTTTATTGTGAACTTTAAAAACAGACAATTCATATGAAAGTCGGTTTGTTTGAGGTAACATTTTAATACATGATACAATTATTGCGTTGAGTGAACAATAACGTTTACAAATAACAAATTACTTTGATGTGTTACTGCTTTCTGCAGAATTAAAATTTCGGTAATATCATTTTGGATGCCTCTTTAATATACAGTTTACATTAATTTCTATGTTGAGTAAAATAATAATTTGGGTAACTTACACTGGATTCCTTCCCCAAGTTGAATTAATTGACATAAAGTTCATTGACCTTCGCTCATTCCATTGTTCTTTCCCCAAATTACTTCATTAGATAGCCCCGGCCCTAGATAGAGGTTGTTAACCATAAACCGCAAGGAATCTTCCTCAGGTCACGAATTAAACCGTATTAAAACCATCCAAAGAAATTTTATTGTATTATGCACAGTTAAATCAAATTATGCTGAAATATCGTTTTCTGAGTATAATAATGTATAATATCTCCCTTTAGACTTTTAATGGTTATTAAAAAAACAAACTTAAAAAAAAAAACTTTTTCCACTTTTCTAAACTCCTTGAAAACTCTGTATTCAAGTATATAATATTTAGGTTGAAAACTTTTGTTGCATTTTCTTATCTTCATTTATATATGTTATATAACGTCGCTGCGTAATAGGTAGAAAATCGACAGATGACGTTTTATCCTTTAGAAATAAAACTTTTACAAATCTCCAAAAAAAGTTTTAAACAATCTACATAAAAAAACTTCATAAGTTAGAAAGAAGAAAAAGAGATCAGCTAAAAAAAATCAGAAAAAAAAAGTAATTTCTATATTGAGTGTTAGCGTGTACTACCGTACTAAATCACTATCTTGATTCATCGAAAAATTTAAAAAGTTTATATCCAAAGGTTAAAACCCTTTTAGCAATAGAAATCTATTCGGTTGTATAATGTAATCCGAATACAACTCTTTTCATAGTATTAAATCTGCTAGAATCGAAACTAATCTCACGTCTAGACAGAATGGTATAAAAACTGCGACCTTTTTACTACATTGCTTTATGCATATGAGAGTCGAGCAATTTAAAGTTGAGCTTTGTGTAATCTATATTTAGTTTTGTTAGTTTTAGGGACATATAATATTTACTAATACTTTTATTCTACAAAGATAGTAAAAGAACTTATTCTGTTGGATAGAATATCGTAAAAATGTTGCAATTTTCTTTTGTATTACTACTACCATCGTTAAAGTTTATAGGCTGACCTAAACATTATTTACTCCGTTTTAGGAATTGATTTTTTAACAAAATAATTTTTACACCGCCCTTGTTATTTACTATCGTTGGTTACACCTTTTAGCAGCTCATAATAAGTTAAGGATTTTATAGAATTCTAGATAAACTTGAGACATAATATTACCACATTTATAAGAAAAATGAATGGAAAGATAAATAATGATTTGACATTACATTTAGTGAGAATGAATAAAAGTGCGACATAAATGTAACGTCAGAAAGTGTTTCTAGACTACGTAAAGTTAATAAATACGAGGACTATGTAAAAAGTAACGCACGTTTAGGTCTATCTTGCGTTGGGCCGGGCTACAGCCGCTCTCTTCGTGCGTTAACGTTCCTACACTCAGTACGGATCTAGCGGTGGTAGTGTGTGGTATCTATTAGTTACTGTGCCATCTGTGAGGTAGTGATAAGGTTTGTGTTGGCAAAAAACTACAATCCAATTGAAAACAGGCGTCGGGAAAAACTTGGCGCAAAGGTTTTGTTTTTTCACGATAACGCACGTACCCACACAGCCAATCGTACTCGACAACTCTTGGATGGTTTTAGATAGGAGGTGTTTGATCATTCACCACACAGCCCGGATTAGACGCCGAGGGACTACCACCTTTTTCCAGCAATGGAGACATGGCTCACCATACAACGCTTTGGTGCTGACGCCAAACTGCATGCCGGTTTAAACAACTGATTGAAATCGCACGCGGCAGATTGTACAAAGACGGTGTTGAAAAGTTTATGTCAAGGTATAAGTGTCTTAATTTGAATGGCGGTTATAAAGAAAAATAGCTAAAGAGTACCTTTAAAATATACACAGGGTGCGGCATTAGTGCGTCGAAGTACGATATATCCGTTATTAAAGGAGATATCATAAAAAGTTATTTACAAAAATTATAGGCAACTTCAAACTTCACATTATAAAATTATTTTCGTATTTACAGGGTGTTACATACTACCAGGGTGAACCAAACATACTTTTTTTTTAAACAGGACACTATATTATTTCAAATTCAGATTAAGCTCATCTTCCCCATACTTCCAATATAAGGTTTCATTACGTTATACAGGGTATTTCAAAAGTTATGGTCAATTGTACACGAAAATCATTTTCATTTCAACGTCCTGTATACCCTATACTTTTTTCCAGGCATGAGTTTTTGACATTGGTACAGTGTTACGAGAAATTGCTATTTCTTTATTATTGCACCAATTGAATATAGAGCGAGCCAAAACTCGAACACATGATTTTGTCAATTTTTTAAATGAATCACTCCCTACAGCTATAGTTAAATATCGTTAATTTCTGAGATATTTTCAATTTAATACCAGAAAGAGATTTTTTTAAATTTAGCCGTAAACAAATAAAAGTGTGACAAATTATTATAAAAAATTCAAAAAACATCGGTTATTAAGACAAAATTCTTATAAAATTAATTAATTTCATAATAAATGTTCAAACTGTCTACCGAAAACATAAATACAACATTGCAATCGATCTTCAAATTCTCGACTGACATTTCTTAACATTTCTACATTAATACTCTGGAATGCTTCTCGCATTCTATTCTTGATACCATCTTGTGTGGTTGGAGGTATTTGATACACACGGTTTTTCACATAACCCTACTTGAAGAACTCAATTTTACTTAACTCTGGTGAACGAGCTGGCCATGCAATGGGTCCTCCTCTTCCCAACCATCTTCCCAGAAAATGGGTACTAAGATGATTATGAAATAATCTACTGTGATGCACCGGAGCCCCATTTAAGAGGAACGTTTGTCAAGAGTAATGGTAAATGATTTTCTAAAGAGTCCAAATAAACCTGACAATTCACTGTTCCATCGAGAAAATGTGGTCCAATTACGTGATCTCCACGCGTAATTTTTCTTAATAACCGATGTTTTTTGAATTTTTTAAAATAATTTGTCACTTTTATTTGTACACGGCTAACTTGTTATAATAGAAATTTAAAAAAAAAATCTCTTTCTGGTATTAAATTGAAAATATCTCAGAAATTTACGATTTTAGCTATAGGGAAGGCTTAATAAAAAGGAAAGAACATAAAGTGTATTTTCACTTTTTAAAATAAAATACAGGGTGATTCATTTGAAAAAATTGACAAAATCATGTGTTCGAGTTTTGGCTCGCTATATATTCAATTGGTGCAAAACTAAATAACACTTTCTCATAACACTGTACCAATATCAAAAAGTTATGCCTGAAAAAAATTATTGTTAGGTTGTTCTGTCTAGGGTATACAAGACGTTGAAATGAGAATGATTTTCGTGCACAACTGACCACAACTTTTTAAATGCCTTGTATAACGAAATGAAACCCTATATTGGAAGTATGGGGGAGATGAGCTTAATCTAATTTTGAAATAATGTATAGGGTGTCCCATTTAAAAAAAGTATGTTTGGTTCACCCTGGTAATATGGAACACCCTGTATATACGAAAATAATTTTATAATGTGAAGTTTGCAGTTGCCTATAATTTTTGTAAATAACTTTTTTTAATATCTCCTTTAATACCGGATATATCGTACTTCGACACACTAATGCCGCATCCTGTATATTAAAATTTAGTTTTTCCATATTGATAATTTTTTATTTAAAAACGTCTGTTACTTTCTGGATAGCCTTCGTAAGAATGTAATGTCAACCTTATGGTTTAATATATTTATTTACCTAATTTATTTATAATACCAATAATTAAAAGAAGCTTAACTTTAAAATAAACAAAAATATGACTAATAAAGCGCAAACTAAACAAAATTAGCAAAACAACGCTAAAAAGAATGCTAGATCAGAATATACCTTAGTCTGGACGGCCACTCGATACCTGACCTGGCCTAGGAGAGTCATAATAACCAAGTAGTCGAATTATGGGAAATTGAATACAACCCTGTTTAATACAAGAGAGCTTGTGCAAATCTTATTTTATTTTCTGTTATTTTGTCTCTTGCTTAAATACTCATACACGGAGAAAATCCGTGACGTATGTTGCCACGGTAAAGCGTACCTGGCATGGTAACAGTCCCCTCCTAGTGGAGAAGGGCTACGGCACGGATTTTCTTGAGTTTCTGGAGGTAGAGATCTCCCTCGTGGATTGTTAGGTAAGAGCCCGGTTGGGGTTGAAAGGTGGTCGCCAGGTGTTCCGAGAAATCCCTGCGCATCTAACTTGCCTGGAGTTAAAGCAGCTTCAACAACGGCGTAGAGCACGATTATCCAGCGGTCCCAGCAAGACGAGGTGCAGTTGGCGTAGTAGGCTCGGCGAGCAGTGTGTGTTGCTGGGCCGGACGGTTGGTCAACCGGTTTGTTACGAGCGAAAATAACAGTAAGTAACAGATAACAAATGGGTCGGTAGCTCAGTGGGAAAAGGGCGTAGGCGGGTTACTAATTTTACCAATAGCCCGTAATACGTGAGACACAATAAGGGCAAGTCATAAATCAGGAGAAATATGTCACAAAGCAATTTACAATACAAGTTCAACTACACATAAACATAATTTTGAGTTTCACTTAAAATCCGCAAAGATTGCGATAACCAAACTCAAAATTCATTATACATTTCGGTAGACTTCAACGTAAAATTACTGGCTCAATTAACAAAAAATAGCTGGTCAACATGGTAATTAATTATTCAATTTAAAATGAACATAAGTCACAACAAAAATAAACACGATCAAATCACTCGGTAACTTGAATGTAATGCAATTATCTTCATCTTTTAAATTTCGCACCTCGTAAGTAATTATAGCGTTATGAGAAAGGAATGATTTCACATCTGATCTTACAGAAATAATATGCTCAAATTTCGTATATTACAGTAAAAATAAGGATTAAAATAAACAATCAGCACATTGTCCAAAATATTAAATATATCTTTCTCACGTAAACTTTCTTATGCAAAGTTTCTAGAAAAATTGACTTGGACCGACTCTTGTAAGATTCAAATTCCCACAACCTTATATTGTAAGTATCTTAATTTAAATAAACACAACTGAAAAATAATATTGCTAAAAGCATAAATTTGGCTAATTTTTGCAGTGTGTATTTTAGTATACAGGATTAAGTTTCTAACGCACAGAGTAAAACGATCCAATGCGCGGGTAAATACACTTTATCTCAAAATTTATCTTAACCGCCTGAAGGGCGTCTATAAAAAACTATACACAAAAGGAAGCGTATTCATCCGTCTAAATAAATACAACTAAAACGCTCTTAAAATCATCAACAAAAAGTAAACGTAGAAAAGTAGTTACCTGCACTCGTACAAAATGATCAATCGATAATAGTCCATTAAACACTAGTTCCATTTCGATGGATACGTAAAAAACGACACTTCTGACAAACGATACACAACACAAAATTACCGGGGTGGCTGAATCTTTAAACATCCCCAAAGGGTGAACGAGAACTATCCCTAAGAAAACCTCAATTAAACGCCCGATAGTACGTAAATAAGTTCAATACTCATCCAAACCAAATCGCGCGCGCGGCGCCCCAACATACTTCTTCTACATCTTAACTAAGGCTGCTCCCCTTTCCTCACAAAATCACGGCATCCTTTTAACCATCGCATAAAAATTTCTATACTCAAATTGCATAGTGGACAATTCCCACGAAAGAAACAGTGTAGTAATCTATAATTAAGTCACGCACATACATCCTGTTTTTCAATAAGAAACCCTGTTATTCAAATAAATTTTCTATACTTCCAGCAACAATAATTCTGTATCTAAGTGAACTAGTAAACTTGGAATAAATGAAGAACTATATGACCGCGACTGAACCTTTCGTTATCAACAACAGCACAAACAAATTATTCCCAAACATATTACGTTACTTAAAAACTCTTTTCATCCATCTCATGAAATTCAATTCCTTTCGAAACTGCGAAAACAACCTTAAAATAACAAAAAGTTTTCTGAAGTAATTTTAATTCAACCATATATATATATATATATATATATATATATATATATATATATTAATGTGAAATGAGATACAATAGAACATACAGAATTAAATTTTGCAAGAATACCTAATTTGAGATTCTAATCGCATCATTGACAGTATATCTTGTTCTCCTTTTGTATTGGTATTGTCCTGCAGAAGATTTATTATCCAACCATTTCTTTGACAGATTACAAAATAGGGCGCAAAACGGAAGTTGATTGGTAATACAAGTAAAAAGCTTGAGCAAACGAAACGCAATGTTTGACTGTGTAACAGATAAACAATTAAAGATGTACACATACGCACGCACACACCCACCACACACCCACAACACCACGCACCCACCACGCGCACACACACAAATGGGACTAGTGTAAAGGGCATAATGCGCACTAGAATACAAACCCGCACATCTCAGTGGGATGGGTCGTGGTGCTTACATAAAACTACAAATAGTCGCTCACATAACATTCATTAATCGGTAAATATAAACGTCATAATGGAACCACCTTCTTTAAATTTCTAACGAAAACCTTGCAGATTCAACTCAACTTGTACTTTACACTTCAAAATAGCTTATGTAATAACCTACATGGGAGCTTAAGTTTTCACTATTAATCCAAGTTTTATAAATTTTAAAAATTTACCACAAAATTAATCTCACAGCTCTACGTGACTACCTTTCATTTTAAAATAAGTAAAAATTTAATTACTCAATTTTAATAATAATATTAATAAAAATGAACACAAACAAAATTTAGTAATGTCCCAATAAAACCCAAACTGGTGCAAATTTTTAATATCCCATTCCTTACGTACAACGGAACAATCGTGTCAAGAATCTGCATATTTTCAACAATCTACAGCGAGATAAAGTATCAAGGTTGATAGATCACAGTTCGGATTAGGTAATACGATAATGCATTAGACTCAAAATATCTGCTAGTTGTCAGAAACATTTGTTAAGAAAAACACAACTGACGCAACGATATGTCAGGAACGTCAAATCCGATTTATCGCAAAGTACAATAAAAAGCAGAAAATGTAAAATCAATAATAATAAAAACAAATTACCATGAAATAAAAATCAATTCAGTGACTGATTTTGTAGCACGTATTTAATTAGGGTAAGCGTGCAATTTTATTTGTAGCCTTACTAGGTTTAGCGTAACAGATACCTATCCCTTAGATCGTCCTGTGATTGCGATAAAAGGTAAGCGAGCGATTTGAATATTTAAACGAGCTGTGAACCTTCGCAATTAGGCATTTCAGCCCCGATTAGGTTTGTAACAGTCCCCTATCGTGAGATAAGCTATCTTAAGGTGCGCAAAATTAAGTAATATTATATCTAACCCCGACCATACTGAGCAGTCGAGCAAACCCGGTTTTATCTGTTACCCTGTCTACTGCAAGTTTACGCTGTAACACTCAACACAAATAACTAAACCATTAGGTTTAATTTCAAGATAGTGCTTGTTCGTGCGAAACTGCATACCAATTAATAGTGTTGAGTAACAAAACATTTCAAAACGAAGTAAACAAAAAAATCAATACTGAGTTGGGTCGACCAAACAGATTTACAAAAAAAATGATAAGATATGTACAAATACATATTAACTAAAACAACTAATGGTATTTTAAACTTAAGGTACAATAAGTAAAACTAACCAAAGTTAAATTTTGCAGTTAATTTTAAATAAAACGTGATTTGTTGGATACTATCACTATCCAAAAAGTGAACATCGTATCCAGTAATAAAATGAAACTGGGCAAGATAAACATCATATATTAGAAGAAACAACAAAGTGAACATCGAATCCTTTGAGAAAATGAAACTTGGTAGGATAAACACTAAATCTTAGAAGAAACCACACAATCGGAACGAAACAACAAAATCACAATTAATGTAATGAAGTAAGAATAAAAGCCAAAAGATGTAAAAACATTGTAATTAGTAACTGTAATTGTCAATACCATTATTCACAAATACATAGACGATAGAGCTTTTGAGCTTTAACATTAGCTCGTGAAACTTCAATCAAATATTATAAGAATTGACCATCTAAAGCTCGGAAATGACATAAGTTCAATTCTATTTCATTTTGTACTTAAAAATAATTTTGTGAAATATATCTGCAATCTAAATAGATCTAACTCATACAAGTTTTATCTATTGTTGTTAAAAAGACTACACCTTAAATAAAAGTTGTAGCCTGTTTTACCTCAAGCACAACTTCACATTAATGTTGTGCTAACATAAATCACGTAAATACTCATTTATGATCGTATATCATCACCTAGCGGGTGTTTCACTTCCTTTCAAGAGCTTAAACTTGCTTTAGTAACTTACTCGACTTACGTTATTACGGAAACCAGCTTCTCTCTTTAAATATTTACATCTCAAATAAGACATTACATTAAAACCTTCCGAACACAAGTATTGATCACTTTTATCATAAATAAATGTGACACCACTTTTTGTTATTAAAGGTAAGATAAATTTAATGCTTTACTGAAAGTAATGATATACTTTGAAGTACTTCGACTGAAATTAATTTTATAACAAAGTGCTTTGTGAAGTTTCTAAAGAGATGGGATTTAGAAAGAGAGTAAATCTTCGTTTTTGAGGTTCAGTAAAATTGTTTTGTGTTTGACTTACAAGGTGTGAGTTATTGTATTACATAACTTGATATTCTCGAATAATGTTTCAGCTGCCATTATTATAATCTCACAAATTTTTTGTCAATTAAGTTTTAGACAATGAGAATTTTATCGTAATGGGAAATCGGGCAAGTTCCATATATACATTCCACCCGAAATACGCATCTCTAAACAAACATAATGCAAGTTAACTTATGAATGTATGTACCCAGATTTTCTCGAAAATTAACAGCGCAAATAACTAAACCGAATTAAGAAGTCCATATGAAATAAAGCTACTACTATAATTCTACACTTAATAGGTTTATTTTGGCAGTTAAAAATGATCTTAACAATCATGGTTATGCAAATAACTAAACATTTAACAACAGCTAAAAATAAATTGCTTTTTAATAGCTCCCAGATTCAAGTATGAAAACGTTACACCGATTAAGACGTTTTGCTTTACTATATGCTCAAAATTCCGTTGTAACATTGTTGCATTGTAACTACTTTGTCATAAAACTATGTTCTAAGACTTTTCACCCTTAATATGCTTCTAGTTACAAGTTCTTTCTATATTTTTTTACAGGGCTAGCAATGGAGCTTCGCTACTCACTATGGTCACAAAACACCCTCATAGTCGTTTATGGTGTATTTTCAAAAAAATATTTAAAAAATTTTAAAATTATACTTATCTAAAATTTCCTTAAAAACAATTTTTAAGGAAATTTTAGATAATAATAATAATGAAGGTAAATTAATAAAATATCAACGACACAAATTAAAATATACATATGTTTAAATAATATCAATAGTTCTTGTACGGTGTTCCTGTCATTGCTGATCTGATTTAGCACTGTTGAGGACTTGATGCGTGGACAAACGTGGCGTGACAAACATGTGTGTTTTTATGAGTGAAACCGGGACTTAACAAAAACGTAGCCAGATGTCATTGAAGTCATTGAGTGGCCCGAACAGTTGTCACCGTGTTTCTGAAGCTTCGTTATATAGTAGGTACCCTTCTAAGCTTAAGGTTGAAATCTGTCGGTTGAAATTAAATCTTAAACTAATAGAACAAGTTTGAGATCCACTAGTTTATACAAATAGAATGTAAATGTTTTGGATAAATTTAGTCCACACTGTTTTACAAAATTTAATATTAGTCATTTGAATGTTCGACTTAGAAAGGTAAATATGAATACGAAAAGTATTAATTGTGTTTATTTTTCCTGGCGACGGGAAACATTAAGCACAAAGGGTGAGGGAAAAAGAAAATTAGGCTCTAATACTTAATTAAAAGTATATTCAAGTGTTTGATTTACGCACTAAATTTGAAGTTAAAAAATATCGCATTCATGCTAGGCATAAAGTTGGTGCGAAACGCGGGTATTTTCTTGAACTTACACTTCGTGTTTTAATGGTAATTTGTAAAAGCGAGCGGGTGCTCAAGCTGCAGCGATCGAACGTTACAGACGTGAAAGAAAGTTTTCGGGTTGTCAGGTTGCGTTGACGCACCCTGTATGTAGGATGTTATAATGACGTGTATTATGTGTTTTGAGCACGAGTATTGAGTTTGAACGAAAAAAAAATTTTGTTGTGTGTATATGCATAATGTATGTGGGTGTATGATACGCCACTGGAAATTTAGGAGAAATATAATTCTGTATGTAGATACGTGTATTTGAATATTAGAGAGACTTTAGTGTTGGAATAATTAGATTTTGATGAATGTAAATGTGAAGAGAAATTTGTCTATGGGACGATCATGCTTCCCACTGTATCGCTACTGTTTTGCTGCTGTTAGGATTGGAATGTTTGAAGATAAGTGAGTAATCTTGGTCAGAAAATGTGAAGAATAAGTGTAGAATGTTTTAGAAAATATGTAGAGAAAGATTGGGTATGTTTAAGTGTTAATTTCCGAAGGTTTTTGTAATGTTGTGCAATTGTTTTGGGAATATATGTATGTATATGGAATTTGAGACCTTAGACGGTGCTTATTTTTGCAAATGTTGCGGAACGAGATCGAGCGCAGGTTGGAGATAAATGTTAAAAGTTGCGTAATGGTCCAGAGTGGCCACTGAATGAATGTAATGACGAAAAATGATTTCTTCATGAAGTAATTGAAAAATTTGTAAGTAAGAACAAATATGGCGATGTATTGTAATTACACGCGTGCTTGTATAGAGGGAAGCAGCTGTTGGAACTAGGGAATTTTGAATGAATATTATTGGAGAATATAACGCGGAAGGAAGACAAGTTTAAAGATGGATGACTGAAGTTATAAATAGGAAAGTCTGGGATCGACGAGTCAGTTAGGAAGTTAAGCTTTTTCGTTTTTGGCTGTTGGTGAGAAACGCGCGTGCGGAGGAAGTGTGATAGAATGTGATGATGTTGGAGTATATTTGTGAATTTTAATGAGGCAGTAATTGTTTAAACAACTGCGTAACCCGAACCGGGGATGAATCGTAAAAGACATTCATAAATAAAACGACAATAAAATTGAAGTTGAAGATAAAAATTAGTTTGTTTATTTTCAAGAAAATAATAGTGCGTAAGCAGATTTGAATAAAGTTAACAGTTGTAACGTTAGAAGTGTCAAGGTTAGCGCGTGTTCTTGTGACGAGATTCAGCTAAAAGTATTTATGAGACCACCTGTTAAGTGAACGAAGCGTTCGTTGTATATTAAGCCAATGTTTAAGTAACGTTATATGACATTGAAAGTTTTATTTGTATAAGGGACTAAATTGGTGTAAAGGTTGCTAGAAATTTTAAAGAGGCAACCAAAGGTTTACCGTTATTACATGTTTGTGGGAGTAATAACCTTGCATAGTGAACTAATCGCGAGTGCACAGAGGAATAAGTTTTGTTGAGCCTTTGTAATGTGCGTTCATGCAATTTAAAGGATTACCAATGGACTACACATAATTGGTTTATAGAAGAAAGAAAATCCAAGGATTTATGGACAATTGTTAAGTAAGAAATTAGATTTAAGGAATTTTTAAGAACTCATTTAAGCCCGATTATCTTTTTGTTAGTTTATTTGCGTATAGTTGTTTAAATGATTAAATAGTTTTGAAAGGAAGAGATAATCGTTCTTGAGTCGTATTGTATGGTTTGTTTTAGTAGTAAGAAGGCAAAGTGGTATTTGGTGGTTTAACTTTCAACCACGCTGATGTAATTTATGTAGATATTTGTGTTTTCATTATTTTATGCAATATATGGACAATATATATATATATATATATATATATATATATATATTTATCGTTATATTTTTTTTTTACTTTGTTGTTCATTAAACCAGGTATGAAACACAGATGTAACATTTACTTAATTGGTGATCTTGTTTTGACAATCTTAAAAGTAAGCTTTGCATATTTTAATTTTTCAGATTTAAGGAACAACCTGAAAGTTCATATTAGTCAGGTTGATTGCAAAATTTTCATGTTTGTTCCATTAGCGCAATGCACAATTAACGGATCAACTGTTGTCTTAAAAATGTCATTAAGTATAATAAAAGTTTGAGTTTTGAAACCTTAAATCATTTACGAATGTCACTACGATTCAAAAGTAAATTAAATTTAAAAGATATCGTTCATGTTAAGAATTTTAAAAATTAATTACCGTTCAGTGAATGAATTTGAATGATCAATTTTATTTTAGAAGTTTTGGTATACGAGGTGTATTCAAAAAGTTTTTAATAACCTGGGTAGTACTAAATTTATTTGAGTTTGAGTTGAATTGTTTGGGACGAGTGTTTGTTTTAGAACCTTCGTATAGGAGTTTACCGAGTAAGCACAATCCTACTTTCCACAATCAAGTAGGGTTAATTAACATCCAGCTTAAGACAATTATATTAGCAAAGTTTCGATTGTGGTGGCGCCTAGAGACATATTTTCCCGAATTGAGCTATTTGAGTATAAGTGTAAGGTGTTTGAGCTTATTAATCATTCATTTTACTTATTATTTCGACCACGCCCATCTCCCTGTTAGCTGGCTTGGCAACCCGCTTACATTAGTAAGCATGCACGACGCCTAGTGCGGTTTGGACGTGTAACAGGGTCCCGAACGTGTGACGAGGAATTTTAAGTGAGGGACATTTCATCCTAAATTCGTGGAGGCGGCTTTTAAAAAATAACTTAAAAGCTCATATTTTAAAATTTGAATGGGATGTCCTGTAAATCAATGACACTGCTAATAGAGAAATTCGTGACCAGTTTTAAATAATATTGCAGGGTTAGTTTGTTGTGTTTGAGGTGGTTTTAAGAAAAAAAATCTTTATATGGACGTGGTTCTTCAGTTAAATCTGGTGATAAATGGTAATCACCTAAAAGCCAGTTTCGTCGATTATATTTGGAGGAATAGGAGAATCACGTAAAAATCTAATGGTTGTGTGATATTTGGTGTTTCAGCTGGAAACAGTGTAAGACAATACTCCTATTGTGAAATATGAAAATTGAAAACGCGTTCTCAATGTTCATATTTCATAAATTTATTTTGATATTAAAAAGAATGTTATTACTATCGAAACGTCCAAATTTATATAAAGATTAAAAAATTATTAAGATGTGTACAAGAAACCGACCAGACTGAAAATATTTAAGATTTATTACAAAATGGCATTATTAAAGAGGTCATAACTTTTACATTAGTACCTAAAAATTCAAGTAACGGCCCAAATTAAAAATGGCGAATAGTTATAGAATATAATAAATTAAATAAAAATATTAAAAATAACGTCAGTTTTACCAAATGTTACAGGTATGTTAAATTCATATTTTGCATGTTTAGACTCTTATATTTGCCAATAATTTAAAAATAGCACCAATAAAGAGCATTTTACAGTATTACAGAGATAATCAAATGAGTTTAAAGTTAAATCCACTTAAATACGAATTTTTGGAAAAAAAATACAGCAAATGGTATTTTATTTGTTTGAAAAGTATCCTGTACCGTAGATGTGAAATCCCACGTGATACATAGCTTATATAAGTTATCTTCAAAAATTTAAAAAATATGTCAGTATATTTCAAAATTTAGCACTACAAATAAACTTTAAATAATTAACAAATTTAAGAACTTCTAGAAAATCCGGAAGTTCTAGTTTTATTCGATGGAGTTTATTTTTGGATTTGTCTACCTTATTAAACAGCGAAAGCTCTACCTTCAGGTATTTACCACGTTTAACCAATTTTTACTATTAAACGCATCCTTAATTAAGCTTAATAAGGAAGAGTTTTCGAAATTTAACCAATATTTTAAAAATTAGTGGAAGGGGTGCTAAGAGCCGATGCAAGGAATAGGTAGGTATTGCGTTTTAGATAATTTAGGACTATCACAAAGCATTCTTTCAAAAACTGTGTAGAAAAAACCATACGCTTACTGTTCTACCGGGATTCAAGCTCCTAGTATTAGAAATGCCAGTCAGCAATTAAGTAGCTGTGGTTGGTTTGTCCTGGAAAGAACTAGGACCGCAATTTTATGTTTGTGAGAATATCTTGACTTATGGGTCAATGTGCAAATATTTCGAGTTATATCATATATATATATATATATATATATATATATATATATATATATATATATATATATATATATATAATGAAACGTGACCCCTGGTACGCCACCGATAATGTTTAACGTGTCATATAGTGACATTAACAATGTTATCAACATCTAGAATAAACGATATATAAAGAATTATTTTAGTGTAACAAATATCAAAGTATATGTACGGCACTTGGATGCTTTGTTTCTAGTAGATTAAGAGATCAAACAGTAGCGCTGCAAATTAAAATAACTACTTCAGTCATATTTGAACGTAGATTAATTACATAAGTTCATAAAAAATCCCGCTAATGGGAGTATCCTACAAAGTTTAATTACTGCATCAATTTAATCTTGAGAGAATGTAGCGACCTAAATTGATGTTTCACAAGATCTATTCATTTTCCTTTGTAAAGAAAATGAACATAACATACCACAACCTTCACGCCATTCACTTGCGGGATAGTCAAAATAATCCCCGTCTCTTATTTATTTTTTATTCACAACCTTTCTCCATGCTTTCCTACCTCTGCATACCTCCCTAGCTTCCGCATTGTCTCTGACCTTTTATTTTTAGAACTCATTATTATTCTTTCTTTTATCATATATTCTACTACATTCAGCCAAATTTTACGCGACCTATCATGCTCGGCCTTACCTCTAATCTCACCCACATATATTTGCTTTGTTAATCTTGCGTTATTCATTCTCACAATGTGACCAAACTAACGTAATGTACTACTCTTATATCTATCCATCATTCTCTTTTTCTCACCACACTCCGTCATTATACACTCATTCTTTATCTTATCCCTTCTCGTTTTATCACAAGCGCTTCTCAGGAATCTCATACCCACGGTATTTATTTTTCTTTCGTGCTTTTTTTGACATCCCCATGTCTCACATACATACAGTACTGAAGGGACAAACACGCCATTATAGATTGGTCGCTTCACAGCTACACGTATGCTTTCGTTTCTCATTATCGTCCAGATACTTCCAATCACTTTCTTTCCAGCATTGACCCTTCATCCAATCTCGCCCTCCATTGTACCATCTGCAGTAAATATTCTACCCAGATACACCAGCTCGTCCACTCGCTCCACAATTTCATCTTGCAGAGTAAATACTCTACTCCCCTTTCCACCTTCCCGATTGAACACCACAATCTTAGGCTTGTTCACGTTTACCTTTAGTTCCATGCTCTTACAGAGTGTATCAAACTTTCTCAGAGCAGTTTGTAGCTCATGTGCACAGTCACTTAATAAGACTGTCATATGCATATACCAGAAGTCGTACATTTACCAACTAACCATTACACCATCTGTATCGGTACATGCTTGTCTAACATATTTATCCATGTACACATTGTACAACCACACACACACGACACACACACAACATCATACAGCCTTGTCGCGCTCCTTGCTCAATATTAAAGTATTCACTCACACCTCCTTTCACCCTAACACACGCCCGGCTACCGTTGTATACTGCTCTTATTCCGTTTATTAGACCTTTATTTACGCCATATTCATTTAATATTTCTTACAGCTTCCCCCTATTCGCTCTGTCGTACGATTTCTCCAGATCTACAAACGTACAGTACAGCTTCCATTTTACACTTAAACGCTTTCCGATCATCCGCTGGCGAGCAACCATCCGATCAACACAACCTCTCCCTGGCATGAAGCCACCCTGCGCATCCCAAATCTTAGTTTGCGTAGTTTCTCGTACTCATTATTCATCCAAATACTTTACCAGGTACACTGAGCAAACTTATTCCTCTGTGTTAGCAATCACCTTACCCTTATACAGCGGTACAATGAACGCGCTCTTCCAATCTCTCGGCACCTTTCCACATTTACGGCATACATTGAATAGTTCACACAATCGTCGTATAAGCTTTGCACCTCCATACTTTAGTATTTCACCAGTGATTTAATATACGCCTGCTCCTTTACCGTTTTTCAACCTTCCTCCCGTTTTCTCTACCTCATTTATCCCAATATCCTTCTCAGTGTTATTTACCATTGCTTCCACATTCTCCTTATATAACCCTTCAGTCTTACTTTCTTCATTACTGTATAGCTTCCTAAAATATTTTTGCCAGCATTTGCTCACTTCACAATCGTCCCATACTATTTCGTTTCTAGCATTCATCACTCCTGCAGCGTTCTGTTTTGTGCCACGTTTTGTATTTTTGAGCCATTTCCATAAGTTTTTTGTTTCCTTCAAAAGCGTTCTACATTTTCTCTCCTTCCACAGCCATCACTTCCTCTGCACTTATTCTCACTGCCTCCTTCGCTTCATTGTTTCTTAATCTGTACACATCATACAATCGCTTTTCTCTGTCTCAATTTTTGCAGCAATCATTGCCACGTACGCATCTTTTTTGTTAAATACTGCCTTTTTTACCGTTTCATTCCACCAAGCACATGTTTTCTGTCTACCCACAGTCGCCTTTCAACATATCCGCACGGAACAACACAGTTTTCCAAGCTTATCCATGCATTTTCAACGTCAGTGTCGTTTATTTGTTCGTTCCACACTATTTAATTCACATTCTCATTCTCGCACTATTACCTTTTAGTTGGTCTGCCCTAATTCTGGACATTCGCACTACGTTTGATTTCCTTCTTCAGGCCCACTCTTACCCTAAACACACTCTCGATACAACCAAAAAGTGGTCCGATACACACTCCGGTTCGCGCCTTTCTTGGTGTCTCTCACCAGGTTTCAAGTCGTTCATCATACACTATCAATTCAATCATACATTTAGATTCACTTCTTTGTCGTGTATACATATGCACATTTTTATGTTCAAACCACGTAATAGATACAAACAGGCTTCTCTGCACACATATGTTCACCAGTCGTTCACCATTCTCATTGAATCTTTGGTCTCCGAACTTTCCTAGAACGCGTTCATTATGTATTCTCTGTACACCTACCCATCCGTTCATATCTCCCAATATCATCACTCTTTCGTTTGGCTTACATACGATCAGCACGTTCTCTACATCATTCCAGAAGTTCTCACACTCTTGGTCTGTTTCACCGGCTAGGCTGCCATCCTCCATCTCCACAGCATCCTTTCCTTTGCGCTTTGCCTCCAATACACACAGAATATCAAGCTGCCTTTCGTACATTACATTTGCAATTTCAAATTCTTTACCATGCATACCTCTAACATTCCACGTACCGACTCGCCATTCATTCCTTGCACAGTATATTGCAACGCATGACGTTGACATTTTTAAAATATTAAAATAATTTATTACAAAATAAGTCTTCAAATTATAAAGAATGGAATTTAAGTTACAGAATTACGAAATACGCCCTCTGTTATGATGCAATTAGTTGATTTAGTGTAAAATTGGTTTATCTGCAAAAAGACGGTCTTGGGGTTTTGTTGTCCTTTAAATAAATTTATAAAATAGTTGCAGTTGAATTCTACCGCGAATATCTTGTAAACAATTCTGTTAAAACTAAAATCCACAGTAATATAAATGACATAATTGTTGGTGAAATTACAGTTCAATGTTTATGGGATAAAATTAAATCGATTACCAGTGAATTTTAAATAATTAGTGACCGAGGATTGTCTCGTCGAGTAATCGAATACTTGCAAAACAACACAGTAACTTTGAGTTTGCGTTACTGTTGTAAAAGTAAGAATTTATATTGCGATTCTCTTTTTACATAAAAATTAATAAATGAGAGAAAAATTAAATACAACTTGTTATTCAAAAGAACGTTAGTAAAAGTATAAATATGTGTATATGAATGAGTATTAGTGGAAAGTTTAAAAAGTTTAAGTTACAATTAAAGGTTGAGCAATTGTTTTGTTTTCTGCGATCATTCAGGCTTTTAACCCACACAATTAAGCAGTTATGGTAAAGGGAGTCACAAACCAATTGTATTTGCAAGTAAGGTATTTAAACGAGACTAAACTGTGCAAATGAGAAAGATTTAACAGAATCGTTTGGTCAGTAAAACAATTTAGGCCATGTTGATCTGTCAGAAAATTTGATATTTTTTTATAGATCACAAGTAACTAATATAATTGTTTGGAATGTAGATTAACTACATTTGAGATCAGATTTAGCAAGATACGACTTTACGTACATCATACAAAAGAAAACAACCACATATATTTTATCAGGCACAAAGGTAGAGTAAGAGGATTTAAAATCACGTAACAATTTATAACCAAATGGTCAAGCATACTACATACGTAATAACTGATCACCATTACATCGCTCAGTTATGACAGAGACCTGTAAATATTTTAAACGTAGGAAACATATAAGACACAGAAAGGTAGATAATTAAACAAAATTGTAGACGAATTGATGCACGTTGCGCGGAAATTCGGCACTTGTAATTATTATTAAATAAAAACAAAGCCCCTTAATATAAATTCAAAAATATCTTAATATTGAAACAGTATCACACCAAATATTAAGAAATTTAATTGCAAAGAAATTAGACAACTAATAGTAAATTACCTTCATATATTACCCGAAAAGAAGTTATGCAAGTATTAATAACAGTATGCAAATATATATATATATATATATATATATATATATATATTAGAAAAAATAAGAAAACGAAGTATAAAAACTGTCAACCACACACACATCTGCACAATAAAGTAATGAATTTTAATAATAATACAATGTAAATTAAAAAAAAATATGAGATAATTGCCTTAGCTGGAGTATTTCTAATTAATTTTACTTTAAAATTTCGTTTCTCAAAAACATAGTAAGAGCTCAAGATACAGAATTTTTAGCAAAAATTTTTGGATATTTCAGATAAATGATCACCATACCTTAAGGTTATTATAAAATTAAAAATTTAAATACGTATTTAAGAATTCAAGGACCAAATTATAACCAAATTTGGAGAAAGTGGGAACCTTTTGAGTATTTTCCTTTTAAAACTGCTTTTCATAGCGTTGCATTAAAAATGTAATTGAAATGAAATATTTTAGAATACAAACCCCTTGAATAATTTTGAAAAGTAACCAAAATAGTTGACTAAAAACTATTTTAATACCTCGAAGTATTTTAATATATGTCACTCATCAATTAACTACTCGCGCACAATTACTAGCTGTCAAACCGTACAACCATATTTATTAAAGAAATTCAATAAACAATTACAATAAAATAAAAGTTATAAATTCTTAACACATGCTCAGAATACATGAAAACTTCTGGTTGATATTAAACTCACGGATTTGATTTGAAAATGAATCTTTCAATAACATTTCAAGCTCCTCAGAATGCAGCATGCAATACTACTGTGTACTATTTCCTTTTAACCTATACGTCACTTTACACTTATACGAAGCTAGATTGTACTTTTTATGTACCTTCGAGTCGTGCATGTGAAAATACGATAAAATTTCAATAAAATGTGTGCAACTTCTTATATAAATATCGAATGGAAACAGATTGAAAATTATTGCATACGCTAAATGACCATTCGCACCATTTAACTTACGAAATGTTCTTTACATTCATGTAAACATAAATCCTTAACTTGTAATAAAGTATCTAGGCCAAAATGTATTTTATGGCATTAAGGTATCGTTATAACAGCCATATAATATTTTAAGAGGCTATTTAATACTTGATACATTAAGCCCTACTAAATAAACGGCTTTCTGAAGGATCAAATTTCGAGATAAAGAAGATACTGAAATGTCAATTAAACATTAATTGGTTTTGTATTATATACAATTTTATATTTCTTAGCCTTATTAATCGCCCCAACATTTGAGTATGAATTTGTAATCAGAATAATAATATGATAACATGAACAGTTTGAATAGATACAAATTGTGGTTTCATCCGATATCCGATGTAAATCACGATCCAGTAGCCGGGGTTTGATATCGCTTGAAGTGCATAAGGGCTAGATTAAGTAATCCTTGCATAAATTTGGATTTTAGCGTATTATTATAATTAATGTCACTTAGATACTATTTTAGAAATTTTTCTCCTGTTAGTTTGTTTGCCCAATCAAATTTACACAAACTTGGTGACGTCTAAGGTTAAGTAATCAACTTGGACCATCTTTTCTCTTTGATGTTGTGTAGAGCTCTAATCTACTAAACTGACTCATTACCTATTTCAAAAACTTCATTTAATGGCCCCAGTTGAAAATCGAACCCAGCACAATGAAATAGAGAGGATGTAAATTTTATTTATTTTACATAAAAAAATTAAATTTAAAAATTACTTACTTAGGCTTACAGTCATGTTAAGGATAACGGATGTGCCAAACTTACCTAAAACAAAAAAATACATTTCAAAATATTATTAAATTATTAAATATTATTATTAATTTAACATTAGTCAAGTTAATTTGGTATGTGTGAATCCTTGCGATATTGCAGGCTCACATGTAATTTGACTGTGACCTCATTATATTTTGAATTTACATCAGTTCTACATACACAAAGACAAAATTTACGTCTATTGTGGCTTGTGTCTCGATACCTCAGTTGGTTAAAGCGCTACTCTAACAAAGTACGAGTCGTAGGTTCAAATCCTACTCCAGGTAAACTTTTTATTTATGTATTTAATAACATTAATAATGATTTTTAATTACATGTTACTTATTCGTTCATAATAAAACTTATAATAGTTTAATATTAGTCAAGTTGCTTTGGTATGTGTGAATCCTTGCGATATTGCAGGGCCACATTTCTTTAATATAAGTAATTTGACTATAATCTCATTATATTTAGGATTCACATCAGTTCTACACACATAAAGAAAAAATTTACATCGATTTGGACTTGTATCTCGACAGCTCAGTTGGTTAGAGCGCTACTCTAGCAAAGTAGATGTAGGTTCAAATCCTACTCGAGGTAAACTTTTTATTTATGTATTTAATAAAATTAATAATAATTTTTAATTGTATTATTAGAGTTCAAATACTATAATACAAAGAAAGCAAACCTCTAAACGCGTTATTTTCACAAAATAGAGTAACGGTGTCTTTGGTATTAAACCTACAATTAATGAATACTGCCATGACCCATGCAAAAATAAAGGTATGAAGCCAGCAAATATGTAAAACCAAGGAATGTTCGACGTCGTCGGTACCTTTGATATTAAATATTTTGAATAACCTTGAAGGTAGTTTAACGTCGGTTAGTTATAGGTAGCAGCATATTTTAAAAGTGTCTGTGAAGTACCACAATATTGTGACGCATTAAAATCAAATAAATCTACCGAAAATCACGCCATCTATATTGCCGCAAGGAATAGTTGCAAAAGTATCATCACCAAGGCCAAAAAGATGTTTGAAGAACGTAAATGCAAGGAATTAGTCTCATGTCCTTTGGGCAGTCGTAAATTTTGGTCATTAGCTAAAGCCATCAGTAAAAACTTTAGTACATTTTCCTTTCCTCCCATGACGTCTCGCGACGGAGCTGTAGTAGCTGATCCTGCTGAAAAAGCCAACCTCTTTGTCGATTACTGTGCAAGAAATTCACGTCTCAATGATTCTGGTAAAACTGTGCCGTCACCCAAATCTACACCATACGCTATTAAACCAATCCACTTTCGTTGCAAGCTCCTGGAATCAATTATCAATAAACTTAACCCAAACAAGGCGACTGGCCCTGAGAGTATTCCAGCTATGGTCCTTAAAAAATGCTACCCCGAGCTAGTACCTGTATTGTCCAAACTCTTTTCGATCTCCATGTCATCTCCCTCATCGTGAAAGTTAGCAAATGTCCAGCCTATTCCTAAAAAGGGCGACAAAACCGATCCCTCAAACTATCGACAAATAGCTATCACTTCCATTCTGTCGAAAATCATGGAAAAATACATCAACCACCAACTACTTTCGTTCCTCGAGTCCAATAAACTCTTAACAGACCACCAGTATGGGTGCAGAAAGAGCCGTTCAACGGGAATAACACATTAGAGAGGTCCGGTGAGAGAATAGTAGTAGCTTTAGATAATTCAAAAGCTTTTGACCAGGTTTGGCATAAGTGCCTACTTGCCAAGCTCACTTCGTTCAGCATGTCCGATTCGCTCATCAATTGGATATCCAGATTTCTTGACAAAAGATGTATACGCGTTGTCGTCGATGGCTTCTTTTCGAAAGAAACTACTATTAACGCGGGAGTACCCCAAAGACCAGTGATAGATCCCACACTTTTCCTGCTGTACATAAATGACCTCATTTCCTCAACAACTAACCCGATCCATTGCTTTGCGGATGACAACACTCCACATTGTAGTTCTTCTCAGTTTTCCCACAACAATAAGTCTAGACAGGACGTAGAGGCGAAAATGGCAGCCTCAATCAACAGTGACTTAGAATGTGTCCTTGAATGGGGAAGGAATAATCTACTCACGTTCAACGCCTACAAAACGCAGTGGTGCCTTGTGTCCGCCGAGAAAGACCGATCATTTCCTGCTGTAAATATGAATGGCTTAGAACTCAAGTTTTCAGAATCCATTTCTATGTTAGGGATGTCTGTATCATCTAACCTTTCATGAGTTGACCACATTTGGTCAGCCAGCAAAAACAGCTGCTCGTAAACTGGGCTTTGTACAGATCTAAACAGAACTTTGTAAAGGGACGCCGTCAGATATCCCGATTTTTTATTATTTTAGTTATAATTAGTTCCCAAAGTTTATTAGCAAAACGCCGTCCTTTATAAAAATTTTCCTATCATGATTAATTATTTGCTAAGTAAAATACCAGTACTGATTCACAGAATTTAGTAAGATAACGTGACGCGCTAAATGCACAGGTGCAAGCCATTATAAAAATTCGTAGAAGTTCTAGTAAAAGTAAAACAGATTTCATAACGTTGCATAAAATTGCACAATAATTAATCATGCATCCTCCCTCCAGACGTAAAATCCCAAAAACGTTTAAAAGTTTGTATACGTCAGAGCATCTTCCACCAATACGGGCTTACGGGAGCTCACCAAGAAAGTTTCGTAACCACTCTTGCGAATTATATATAAAAACCGCGGCACGCGCTGCTGAAAAGGGTCTAGTCTAGTCTAGTCTAGTCGAGTCTTGTGTTAAAAAAGAGTCTTGTGTTAAAAAAAGTCTTAAGTCTTAAAGAAGAAGAAGAAAGAAATCCTTTTTCAATCTCACTCGTTACCAGAAGCTCCCTACGAGAAGCACGCTACCAGAAGAATTCGAATCGAAACCGTGTGCTATATCGTCGCGTTCGCGCCGACTGCTACCTGTTGTAAATCATCCGCTTGTAACCGCCGTCCGAGTAGAAATCGCGACTCCGCGACTTGATAGCATCACCGAAGTTAAAAGGTTAGAGTTGCAGAGATCGAACGGTGAAAGTACGTAAGTTGAGATACCTGGTGATAGGGATATGCAGGGTTGTAAGCCCGACGTACTCTTCTGTTACTAGACGTACTCTTCTGTTACTAGACATACACGCCTACACTGTGGAGTTTGAAGGGTAGTTGCCCGACATTCCATTTGACCGAACGAGATCCTATTGTTTAGTTTAACGGGTGGTTTGCCCAGGTTACTAACAAAGGAGATCCACCTATACACACCTACACTGTGGAGTTTGAAGGGTAGTTGCCCGACATTCCATTTGACCGACGGAGAACCTATTGTTTGGTATAACGGGTGGTTTGCCCAGATTACTAACGAAGGAAATCCACCTACACAAATTTACACGAACACTACAACACAATACACCTCGACAAACGTACCAGCGACCGCCAGATACCTGTGATTAAAACCTCGTCGGATGATTAAGCTGAACACCTCGTTAACGCCGTTAATCCAGTAATATAGAAACGTAACCGTAAACACTAGACGTGTCCGTCAGTATTAAATAACCACCTGTAAAGTAAACAAACCACCACCGCCGCCACCGTAAAAACGTAAGTTGCACCTTTGACAAGTACTAAGATTGTTACCCGTAAACCAGAAACTATCTGATAGTTTCTTGTGTTAAATAAGTCAAATCGTGATTGTTAGACGCGAAAGATTTACTTTAAAATAGAAAACGAAGGTTTTATATTTTAAAAACGGCCAACATAACAAAAAGCTTTTATTTTTTATTTTTTTGTTTAAATAAAAACCGGTATACTAAAATTAATCTCGTAAGAGGAAACAAATAATACGCCGCTACCGTACACCAGCTACCTAAATAAACGAAAAGCTTTCATTTAACTAAAGATCGTACATTAAATGGAATGTAAATGAGTTTATTTTCATAAGAAGAGCAGGTATAAAATTATACACTTATAACCGACCGCTTTAAAATATTGATTATTTCTTTAAAGGCAGAGTATTGAACTCAGTGTCTTATCGCGCACGTGTTTATACCGCGTTATCTGGCTACCTGCTTCCGTATTTTATGCAGGGACGTATTCAGGTAAAATTATTTATTTATTTCGGAAATTAACCAGTATAAATTGAAACAGTTCAAGGACGAAAACTAAAAGTCAAAACCCCAAACCTTCTATTAATGTTACATTACAGAAACTCCAGAGGACCACCTAACCATTAGTACCTGGACGAAGGATGTCTACTTAAAGATACCGAAGAGGAAGGTGGCGTTACCGTTACAATTTGGCACCCGAGAGCATGGGTCACAGTTCCGTACATTTACCTGTATCTATCCTAGTTAAATAATTTAAATAACCATATAATATAGAAGTGTAAACTAAATAGGAAATAAAGTTATATATATATATATATATATATATATATATATATATATATATAACCTTTGTAATCTATTTGTTCAACGTGTTGAGAACCTGAATAACGAACCCCGATCCTTATTTTACAAGTACAAAATTCCGACTGAGCTAGAAAAGGGAAAAGTGAGAATTATTCATTAGTAGTAATACCCTCAACAGTCAAACCGCAAAGGCACGTGAGAGCGTTACAACTTCACATCGCAACAACTCCTTTTGCTGTATAAGGCTCAAATTCGACCTCATCTGGAATACAATTCCCACTTCTGGGTCAGTGCTCCTCAATACGCCCTTGGTATGGTAAACCGCATCCAAAAAAGACCTATCAGGCTTATAAATGACCCGCCTCTGACTTCTGGCCCACAGCCTCTTGAGCATAGAAGAATAATTTCGGTTCTTTCCTTGTTCTATCGCTATTACATTGGCAAGTGTGCCTCCGAAATACACTCCTTAATACCTTGGCAGGCCATCTTCGCTAGGAACACTCGGTTTGCCCATTCACACCATAATTACGCACTCAAAATTCCATCGTGTCACACTAAACGGGCTCAATCTACATTTTTCCACACGGTGACAAAATTGTGGAATGCTCTCCCAATTCCTGTTTTCCTCCAAACTTTGACTTAAATCAATTTAAGCTAGCCATTCATGAACATTTCTCGACAGCCAAACAATATCCCTAAACTCTCCTAGTGTTCCTGAGTGCTTAAAATTGCCCAAATCATACAATATATAATAGTCTCGAGATTGCGTAAACTAACCGAAAAAGTGTTTGGTTGCTCTATAACATAATTATAACACAGATTTATGTGTAACTATATGTGTATATATATATATATATATATATATATATATATATATATATATATATATATATATGTATGTTTAATTATATATTTAACTTTGAGAATTAAATTAAATAAAATATTCTTATTAACATTTCAACCCACGTGTGTGGTGCCATAAATTATTTGCGATGAGTATAATTTAATATATTTTAATTGTGTACTGAAATAATTAATTTTTACCACATTTGAATTAAAAGAAATAATGAGATTAACGGTTTTAGAAAATCGTAATGTATTTTACTACAACTTCGGCACGTTGTGCCATCATCAAATTAATATGATAATTACTGATGACTTTATTTAAATAATTTGCCTCAACTAGCATCTCTAGGGGATAGGGTTCAATATAATTCAGTATAAAAAGAAAAACCTTAAACATTTCTGTAAGGTTCTTTACTACATTAAATTCAATCGTGATTTTAATTAAATATGGAATTGTATAAATTTTACTTTTATTCAAACACCTTGTATCATCTGAAAATATATTACATGTTGTGCGCATGTGAATTTCGTTGGCCTTAATATATGTTTGTGTAACATCATAACCAAACAATACTAATAATTTAATTTGGGTAAGTATTTTTTTCTTTTTAAATAATATTGAATCAATATAAAATCAATAAATGATTAGTATTTCTAGACCAGTGTATAATTTACTTGTATCCGTTACATAAATACACATAAATAAACTTTTATAAAATTCAACGTAACCCTCAAATAAATATGTAAAATTCGTAGACTCACGTTAATGTTGATTTTTTACAGCTGGTCCAATTTCCATTTAAGAAATAATTCGAATTTCAATAATATTGATCCATCGGTGGAAGGTCTATATAGCACCAATATACATAAGTATACTGCATATCTATCGACTTTGTCACTTTTTCATAATATTTAAATTTATTTATTATACTCATGAATATAATAATTTACGTTCAGGTTTTATATTTGAAATTACCACAACTTTCATCAGCATTCAAAGTGTTATTACTTGCACTTTTCAATTTTAATTTCAATTCGAATAATAATATAATGGTAATTCGGTTAAAATAAATTTTAATTTTAACGAAATAATTGAAATATTACAAATTTTAATTTTCATTTGTTTAATAATACAAAGTTTTTAAGGTTATACGAACCACATGAACGATGTTAAATGTTCAACCAAGTACACATTGAGTGACATGTTCACTTTGGAAAGTTACAAGATATAAAAATTTCTGCCACTTCCTTATGTAGCTTCTGAAAAACAACCTTAGCAAATATTGCCAATACAAACATAATACTGCTTAATTTTCGTTGGTTAATTATATTTCAGAAAAATACAAATTATTATTTTTACTGATAACTTTCTTACACGTGAACAGATCTTAAAAATATAATCATTTTTGAATTTTAAGCAAAATTTCCTTTCCATAGGTCCCCACATGACATTTCTTTTAAAAATTCTTATTCTATCTAAATTATGACAAATATTCAAATTTTTCAAATTTTCAAACAGTTTTATGGTTCATGTTAATAAATTCCATCTTAAGCACTGCGTTAAAAATCATAACCTGGTTCATCAACTTTTAAGTTTAAATCACATCTATGCTAATTTAAGTTGTAACATTTCCTAATCACACTGTTAAGTAAGATTATAACATAATCTTTGTTTAATTTCACTTTTGAACTTAATAAGTTCTATGAATCTTGTAAAATTTGTTCGGATTTCTTAACTTTAACATGTCCTTTACACTTCTTACGTTGATTGATACAATTTAATTTCTTTTTGTTTTACAATGGAAGCATATTGTGGTACTAAACTAGAATAATATCATACAAATGGAATATATTTTATAAATGGAAAATGGAATATATTTTATAAATGGAAATACATATTTTTACAACTCCGAAGCTACTTTGAAACTATTATAATGAAGAATACTACTGCTTAGCTATGATAACACTTTATACATATGAGATTTGGTGTAACTAGCTAACAGCATGTCCTATATTCACATTTGTACTTAGTTTTAAGTTAATTCGCACTTATGCATTATGCGCTTTACATATACGATTATTCAAATTCAATGTAATTAATTTATGTTTAATGTCTTTTATATCACTCTATCTATGATATTCCGCTTAATTAATATCTCAACATATATATATATATATATATATATATATATATATATATATATATATATATATATATATATATTATATATGCAAGGTGAGTCAGCGCAGTTTCGTATTCGTATTTGTCAGATAATTGATTTCACCGAGAAAATCCAGGACAGGTTGATTTTTGTTTTAAGGGGGGCACATTTTCATGTAAGCGTCATTCTCATTTGTCATTAGCCCGGGGAGGAGGTCACTTAAAAATCTTAGATGACATACCCCACTTGTGAGCCAGCATTAGAAAGCGGTTGTCATGGGGAACACTCTACCCTTTGGTTCTTCAAATTCGGATGACCTTCCGAAGATTTTTACTAATAAATTTTTAACGAAATCTTAATAGCCTATAGTAATAATAATCGGCTTCGGTCAGTATGCTTTGGAAAGATGTTATATTTTGACAGCGATTAACGTGTTTAACTAAATAGTGTCAAATCTTTAATAATAAACATCCAGGAAGAAATACATCTTAACATTTCAAAATTGGTAAACCGACTCACCCAAACTGGTTCAGTAATTAAGATCAAGAGACGACCCCAACAACCTGCCAGGAATGAATACATTCAAACTGATATTGGATTATGTAGCACTAAAAACCAGTATTACGTGATACTGGAGTGTCCCAGTCATCGGTGAGTCGAATATGAAAATCACAAAAATTTCATCCATACAAGATCCATCTTCTGCATGAATTCAAGGAAGATGACAGTGATTACCACAGCAATTCTGTGACATTATGACTCAACGTTTGAATACGGACCTACTTTTTTCCAAATTTTGACATTGCATTGCATTGCATCAGAAAAAGAAGCTTTTCTATTGTCCTGTTATAAACACAGCCATATACTACAATATTTAGTTGGAGTGTGTGAGAAACTTTGCACAGTCTGCGTCAAAACTCATTTCAAACTGGAATATCGTAAAAACGTTTTTTCTTAAATAGAACACCCTGTACTATTGATCTTTTATCACATGCAGCCTTAAATGTACTATCAGTATGCTATGGTTATTTCGCGTTATTTCGTAAAACTTTTTCTTGGGTATGAAATAATCACATATGACGCCCTGTATTTTTGGTCATCAGATGCAGTTTTAAATGTATTATGAATCTGCTATGGCATTCTCGATATCTATCTAAAATGATGTTTGCGTTATTTCGAAAAACTTTGAAAATATTTGACGATATGCACAGCATATTTCTTAGTATATATCAATAATAAATGTATATCCCCTCCGACGTTGATTCAAATACGTTAAGAATTTTTGCACGCCAGAGTCCCCTCCTGTCTAACAACCAATCTCTGCATTAGAACTACCGCCAGAAGCCGTTCCGGCCATCCGGCGTTTGCAATAAAACCGCAAGACGCGCTATTCTCACTCTCATTCCCATGGGTTTCTTTTAAGAGACAGACCGACCAGGTCTTTTTCCCATTATTCTCCGTTTAGTCAACTCGACTCAGTCCGCCTGAATTTATTTCATTACACCAGGGCTTACATCTGCTTAAATCTGTGGTCGCCTGCATGTAAGATAATTACACAATCGTACACATATGCGAGTAAACGACGCTATGCTGGGGGATACTCACATCGTAGTCTTTCACTTACTCAATCGGATAGAGGCAGACTGCGCAATGGGTAGTAGCCTACAATCTTTTAATTGATGTTCAAAACGTACTATACACACACTCACACCAACACGCCACCTCAGGTTATTTAAACGACGTGCAGGGAGTCTACAAATCGAAAGTAACATGTCATCCGCAATTAGACCACACTCTCTCTTTGGGAACCCTATTTCTGGATCGACCCTCGTAGTTAGTCAAGGTCAAATCTAAAAATAGAAATATGAAGGTCATCATCAAGGGCAAAGGTGTACTAGGCCGCGATCCTGGACCACATTATAGGGATTTCCGTGTTGAAGATCAAGGTAGTTAGTAAAGGTCAAATCCAAAAATAGAAATTAGGATAGCATCAAGGTCAAAGATGTACTAGGCCGATTCCGGACCATTTTATACAAAGTTCTGTAGTGAAGTTAGTCAAGGTCAAATCTAAAAACAGAAATACGAAGGTCATCATCAAAGGAAAAGATCTACTAGGCTGCGATCCTGGACCACATTATAGGAATTTCTGTGCTGAAGATCAAGGTAGTTATTCAAGGTCAAATCTAAAAATAGAAATTAGAAGGGTAGCATCAAGGTCAAAGACGTACTAGGCCGATTCTGGACCACATTATACGAAGTTCTATGGTGAAGTTAGTCAAGGTCAAATCTAAAATAGAAATATGAAGGTCATCATCATCAAGAAAAATTTTTTTTTGTGTATATGCATAATGTATGTGGGTGGGTGATACGCCACTGGAAATTTAGGAGATATATTATTCAGTATGTAGATACGTGTATTTGAATGTTATAGAGACTTTGGTGTTGGAATAAATAGATTCTGATGAATGTAAATGTGAAAATAAATTTGTCGATGGGACGATAATGTTTGCTACTGTATTGCTACTGTTGGCTACTTGATAAGAAATGGAATGTTGAGGATAAATGAGTAATTTTTGCCAGAAGATGTGAGAGTATAAGTGTAGAATGTTTTAGAAAATATGTAGAGAAAGATTTGGTATGTTATTTGTTAGTTATAGAAAGTTCTCGTAATGTTGTGCAATAAGTTTTGAGAATACGTGTATGTATATGGGATTTGAGACCTTAGACTGTACTTATTTTTGCAAATGTTGCGGAAGGAGATCGAGCGCATGCGGGAGATAAGCGTTGAAAGTTGTGTAATGGTCCAGAGTGGCTACTGAACGAATGTGATGACGAAAAATGGCTTCTCCATAAAGTAATTGAAAAATTTGTAAGTAAAAACAAACATGGCGATGTATTGTAGTTATGAGCGTGGTTGTACAGATGGTAGTAACAGTCGGGACTAAGTAATTTTGAATGAATAGTATTGGAGAATATAGCGCGGAAGGAAGATATGTTTAAAGATGGATGGATGAACGTATAAATAGGAAAGTCAGAGATTGACGAGTTAGTTAGGGAGTTAGCTTAAGTTTTGGTTGTCGGAGAGATACGCGCGCGAGGTGATGTGTGACATCAGAATGGGTTAAGTTGGAGTTATATTTGTGAATAATATTGAAGGCAGTCATTGTTTAAACAACTGCGTAACCCGAAAGGGGATGAATCGTATAAGACATTCATAAATAAAACAATTAATTAAATTGAGATTGAAGATACAATTAGTTTGTTTATTTTCAAGAAAGTAAAAAGTGCATAAGCAGATTTATAAAAGATAACAGTTATTACGTTATAGTGTTAAGTGCAGCGCGTGTTCTTGTAACGATATTTAGTTAAAATTATTTATGGGACCACCTTTAAGTAAACGAAATTTTCGTAATAAATTAAGCCAATGTTAAGGTACTTTTATGTGACATTAAAAGTTCATTTGTGTAAGGAAGGGCTATATTGTCCTAAAGGTTGCTAGAAATTTTAAGAGGCAACCAAACGTGTACAGATTATTACGTGTTATTGGACTATTGGTGATTACAGAAAGGAATAAGTGTTTGTGAAATTGTGAAGCACTGGTTATGTGGCTTCAGGCAATTTAAGGAATACAAATGGACTACAAATAATTGATTTACGGGAAGAAAGAAGAAAGAAAAGCGTAGGATAAATGGACAATTTTAAGTAAGAATTATATTTAAGGACCTTGAAAATTCAGTTAAGCACGATTATCTTTTGTTTAGTTCATTTGCGTAATGTTGGGTAATGATTAATTAGTTTAGAGGCGAAAAGATAATCGTTCTCGAGTTATGTTGTTTTGGGTTGTATAGTAGTAAGAATTTTTGCAGAAAGTTGTATTGACAGTGACGTGTGGTTTTGATTTTCAACCACGCTGTTGTGGAATATGTAAATATATTTGTGTTTGTTTCTTTGTCATCTGTTTATTATTTTATGCAGGACAATATATTTATCGTTACCTTTTTATTTTGTTGTTTATTTAGCTAGGTATGAGATACATTTGTGACGATTACTTAATTGGTGACCTAGTTTTTTTTGACAACTTAATTGTAGATTTTGCATATTTTGGTTTCAAGATTAATGAACAACCTGAAAGGTTATATTTGCCAGGTTGATTGCAAAAATGTTCATGTTAGTTTCATTAACGCAGTACACTAACGACGGATCAGCTGTTAATTAAAATTTCATTAAGTATGACTAAGAGAGATGAGTTTTGAAAACTTACATATTTACGAATGTCAATACGATTCAGAAGTATTATAAAAATTAAATTAAATTTAAAAGATATCGTTCATGTTAGGAATATTAAACCATCAAGGATTATTCTCGTTTGACTGTTTTGCAGCACTTTATCACTATTATATAGGAGTAACAATTAATAAGCCGATGACATCGCTTTCTTTTGATTAGGGATTTTAAAAATTAATTATCGACCATTGAATGAAGAAATAGTTTATTCATTAATAAGTAGAAATATAACTTTATATGTATACGAGGGATACGTAGAAAATATAACTGTTGGTTACGTGAATGCTGTTGAATTTGAGTGATGAATTTTATTTTGGAAGTTTTGGTATACGAGGTGTATTCAAAAAGTTTCTAATAACCTGGGTAGTACTAAATATATTTGAGTTTGAGTTGAATTGTTTTGGACGAGTGTTTGTTTTAGAACCCTCGTGTAAGAGTTTACTGAGTAAGCACAATCCTACTTTCTACAATCAAGTAGGGTTAATTAACATCCAGCTTAAGACAATTATTTTAGCAAAGTTTCGATTGTGGTGGCGCGTAGAGACATATTTTCCCGGGCTGAGCTGTTTGAATATCGGTGTAAGGTGTTTGAGCGTATTAATAATTCATTTTACTTATTATTTCGACCACGCCCATCTCCCTGTTAGCTGGCTTGGCAACCCGCTTACATTAGTAAGCATATACGACGCCTAGTGCGGTTTGGACGTGTAACAGTAGATATTCAATTCTAGGATGGTTCACTTAGATGCTTACATATTTATAGACTCTATAATAGTCGAAATCTGGAATTCCATTTTGACTGGACAGATTTCGCTCAAAAGTTCATCATTCCGTCTACTCATGGATCCGAACCTGGGCAACAAATTTCATAACGGTCGGATTATCTTTATAGACGCTATCGCGCTGGAACACATATAGACACACAAACATACATTTTGAATATTTCATGTTTGACCTCTTTTTTCCAACTTACGGTGAAGCAATTTTTAAGTATGGTAGCTCATTTTAAAGGAAACTGAATCCTCTTTAATAATACGCTGGGATCTACTTTCTATCTATTTTCTATTTTGCGATAATTCACAAAAACTAAAGTGCTGCACTCGAAATTTCGCAGACCGTTTACAATACCTCCCAATACTTTCGTATTGTGAGGTAAAAGCTTGGGTTAAATAAAATTAATATTAGTCTCAAAAATGTTCAACCGAATCCAAAAAATTATTATTAGTGATATCTTGCACATCAAGAAAACCATATAATACAAAATACAATCTTTTAAAAATAATTCTCTTGTCTATATTATTAGTCCCTAACAGTGTTGGGTAGGATCTAGATCAAAGTGATCTAGATCCAGGATCTAGATTCACTAAACGGATCTATGATCTGGATCTAGATACTTTGCTCTGCTAGGATCTAGTATCTGGATCTAGATCACATTTTAACAGATCTTTAGTACTTGAATCCAAAGATCCATTAGAATATTTTAAAATGTATTTTAAGGGTATTTTGTGAAATTTTTAACTGGCTTGAGGCAACAGAGCTTTATATTTAAAAAATACATTATGCTTCGTTACGACCGTTACATCCGTACCCCACAGAGATACATACACATTTACACAATTACCTACTGCCTGAGGCATGTTAAATTCCGAAATAACCAATAATAGAACTATTCATTTCCTTTGTTAATATTTCCGTCGGTTGTTTTTGTTTCCCAAAGCTACAAAGGCAGGTAATGACAGCTAAGTGCTAATCTAATGACTTAATGACTAATGACAATGGGGTCATCCATCCATTAAAGTAGGTACTTAAGTGGAACTGGAATTCCCTGTTGCTAATTTAATCGAACAAAAGGAGGTATAGAAAAACAACAATCTTGTCTTCAGTTCTTAAGAATACGACTTTAAGTAAAGCACATTTGTTAATTGATAGTTAGATCAACAATGAGTGACGAAGCTGAATTAATGGAAGTTCCGCCAATCTTAAGCGGTAAATTTTATAAAATGTTATCAAAATGTGACAACAAGATAGTGACCCAGTGTCTAAATTGTCCCGCACAAATACAAGGTCATGTGACTTCAACAGGAAATTTTATTCGGCATATGAAGGTATGTATTAATATAGTTTTTGGCAGAATTTTAGTATCATTTATTGAATTCTTACGAAATACATCATCTGATATATCAAAACGTGATTTGTAGACTTAATTTTTCTTATTAAATTCTATATGAATTACGTAAAGTATTTTTTGTTGCAAAATACTTAGTTTCTCGTGTGTAAAAGAACGTTTACAAAAGGTTGAGATTTATTTCTTAAAGTCCCTAATGCATCAAAAACTTTTTAAATGTTTATGATACCTGTATTCATAAAAAGATGGGATTCAGTCGCTTTCAAAATTGGTGTTATCTAAATTTTGACTGAAACTGGAAGTGACTTCAATCTGAATTTTATAAATTAACATACACTTTCTCCTTTTTTTCTAGAGAAAGCATCCAGTAACATTTAGCAAGTTCGATGCAGAAAAGACAACAAAAAAAAGTAAAATCGAAATTTTATCAATGCAGAATTTCAACAAGACTAACATTTTTCAACGATCTACCAGTTCTACCACAAAGAACTCGGTTAACAAACTCGTCTTAGATTACATAATTGAAGAGATGAGGCCTATTTGTACAGTCGAAAAACCCGCATTTATTAGGTTAGTAGAAGGACTTTCTGGCAAAAACCTTGTGACCGAAAAACGCTCAAGAGTAAATTAGAAGAAGAGAAATCAGCAGTTATTGGTGCTGTAATAGAAGAATTAAATAAAACCAAATACGTCTGTACAACTGCAGATGTTTGGAGCACCAATAACAAAAGTTATCTTGGTATGACTGCACACTTTAACGATAGTAATAGCTTCCAACGTAAATCTTTTGCATTAAGCTGTAGGCGATTTAAATTTGCACACATTTGACAGAATTGCGGAATTAATAAGTGAAATTCATAACGAATACAAATTAAATCTCGGTAAAATTTCAGGAACGGTAACAGATAACGCAAGCAACTTTAATAAAGCTTTTAACGTATTTACTGCTTCTATATGTAATAAGAGCAGCGATAGCGAATTAACAGAGTTGCAAAATCAAAATGATGTAGATGTTGAATCATTACCTGCTTTTGATACTGACAGTACTTACGTGCTTTTGCCCGAACATTTTAAGTGTTGTTCGCATACACTCAGCCTTGTAATTGCGATAGATGCAGCTAAAGCATTTGAAAACATAAGGTATAAAAAAATGTACGATACTGTTTTTGGGAAAGCTTATTCTTTATGGAATTTAGTGAGTAGGTCAACTAAGGCGTCGGATCAGTTAGAAAATGTTTGCGGTGTCAAATTGAAAGTTCCTTGTCCTACTCGTTGGAATTCCATGTATGACGCATGTGTTAAACTAATTAATATTGAAGCAAAATTAAGTGATGTTTGTAAGTTATTAAAATTAGACGTATTCCAACTGTCAGATTTTGTGTTTTTAAACGAATATATTTCTGTTACAAAACCTATAGCCGTTGCAATAGATATTTTACAAGATGAAAAAACTTGTCAGTTAGGTACTGTTTTGCCAACACTTTTCAAAATTAAAGCTAGTTCAGAAGCAATGACAAAACTGACATTTTGTTCTAAATTAAGAGAATGTTTATTGAACGGCTTTACAAGACGTTTCTCTAATATAATGGATATTAAAAATTCTAGTAGTCGACCATACCTGTTATCCACAATTTCTAACCCAAAATTTAAATTATGGTGGTTAAAATTACCCTTTAAAATGAAACAGCATTCTGTCAAACGCAATTATGGTGTGAACTTAACAATTCCGGATTTCAAGAAAATCTTAATAATTCAGAATCAGAAATTCAGTTCACACGTACTGAAAAAAAATCCTCTGCCACGGACGAATTCTTTGATTTTTTAAAAATAAATACTCAATCGCAAACAACATTTGATTCAGAACGGACAAATTATTTTAAAGACACAAGCACTAACTATGAGCAATTAAATATCTACCCTGCTATAAAAGAAATCTTTTTAAAATATAATTCTATACTTCCTTCATCTGCCCCCGTTGAAAGGATATTTAGTATGGGTGGATCAATTTTAACTCCTCGTAGGAATAGATTAGGTGATGATATATTTGAGATGCTATTAATTTTAAAACAAAATAAAATAAAATTAGATAATAAAATGTAATTATGTAATGTATACTTATAATAATTTAGATAAATGTCCTTATCCTTATAATTGTATAACAACTATGTGTTAAGTTAAATTAACAATTAACATTGCAACTTGCAAGTGTAAATGTGTACCTAATACTAATTTTGTAATTTGTAGTGCGTTAAATAATTAATGTCAGTTTTCACTAAAAACCTATAAAAATTATATTTGTATATTATTTTTCTTAATAATTTAACCTTACGGACTAATATTTGTATTACATGAAAAATGATCATGGGAATGGGAGTACTACTCATCAGTAGCAATACTAGCAATTAAAGATAATATTAATAATTAGAAAAATCTCGAAACAATTTTAGGAATGTCGGATCTTTATAAAAGATCTAGATCCCATTTCAAGGATCTTTGATCTTTATCTAGATCCATTTTTACGTACGGATCTTGGATCTTTATCTAGATCAGTTTTTAAAAATGTGTTTGGATATGTATCTAGATCCTAAATAAATGGATCTTACACAACACTGGTCCCTAATGCTAAAAAGAGAAATGATAACTTGAAAAATACATTATGGAAATACTACAAAGATTTACAAGTTAGCATTTACACGTTAACAATTTCAATATTTAATTTATTTACTTTGGTAACTGTTTAAAGTAGTTTTAAATAAATATTTAATTTTTATGCTTTATTATTTATCGTGAAATAACATGTGAAGATAAGCCGAAATACAGCTAAAATTTTCATTCAAAATATAATTTTTTAAAGTGAAATGCAAGTTATCAAGGAATTCGCATTAGTTCATATAAACAATGACATTTTATATTTGCACTAGAAACTGTCGATTTTATGCATGGTGCATTTAGTACAATAAACGAACTGATTTTATTACAACTTCGCCCATTTAATAATAATACATATTCCTACAAGAAAATTCATATAAATTTTATATTATTTGTTAGTGATAATGCTGAATTGGCGTTTCAAGCTTTGTTTTTACATTATATAAATTGAAAGTTTATGATTTCATAACTGAAAAATTATAGTTTGGTTTGCGGGCTTTCAGACAGCGAGTGCTATAAATAAATGTCTGGCACAATATAAAGTTCCCATAAATATTAATTATTATTTGCGATAAGAGAAAATGGTGAACGAGCGTTTTTACACTAAATAAATTGAAACTTTTGGTCTAGTTTATATGATTCGCAGAAAAAAATATATACTTTGGTACATAGCAACGCCTACTTTCATAAAGCTGTCTGACACCTACGTAAAAGAGAAAATTAGTTCTCATTATATTCTTACGCAAGTCTAGAAAAGACGCATACATTGCACTTTCTTTACTGAGAATATCTATTGCAGATATCACAACGTCTAGCCTTCTTACGTATAGATTATGTTGCATTTATTATAATTCATTATACAAGTGTTTCATTCTTATGTGAATTTTTTTTCGCTGCATCGTACAGACCCCTTCCAGTAGTTCACAATTTTGTTAACGTTAACAAATTTAACTGCATATAAACTTAAAAATTTATTGTAACATTTAGTTACATACTTCGGTTATATACAATTTATCTGAGTTTTCCGCATTCCGTGAACTTAATCATAAATGTTTTCAGTACATATCACCGAGCATTTATGCAATACGTATTACACAATTGCATTTTTTTTACTTAACATGTATTTTACGCACCTAAATAACTGTATGGACATTGCTTATTAAAATTAAAAACTTTTATGTTACTCATTTTTTAAAGGGTTTTTACATTTCGCTTTTAGTTGAATATTTTTCTTCTACGTATATATTACTGCTTCCCTTTCTCACATAACACTGCTCTATAATTTTAGAAGCTGATTCAATTTTCTGGTCATTTCATACAATTCTATATCTAATTTTAATTCTTTTATTTCCTTTAGTAGTTTATCTAGCCTCTTCTTTTTGTCCTCTACACTTAATACTTTTAATTTACTTTCTCTTCGTACTACTTTCGTCATTTCTGCTAAACTGAATCGTCCCCAACCAAGCCTTTTATTATAAACCGGCATCCCTGAAACCTATAACCTTCAAAAGATTTCTAAGAATTGTAATATGATACACAAGCTAATTCTATTTTTAGATTTCGACCTTGACTCAGCCAATACAAGAACCACTACTTATTAGCATAGATAACAACCTGTCATTCTTCCTTAACTAAACAAAATTCTACATGTCTATGAATTAACGTTTTTATTTTTAAATGAACACATACACTGTGGATTACAACCGACCCTATGAACCATTTAACCTTGGCTGACTTTTTAGACAACGACCTGTTCATGTTTCCACGAACGATTTTACTGGTATATAGCCTTAGACTTTTACTCTATCATTAGTTACGTACGTACATGTAGAAGAATGTCTTCATTGAATACACGCCCAAAAAAAATTATCACTTGACAAAAAATCCAATTTCATTAAAACCGCTCCCGATGCATCCTTGATCTTGAAAAGCTCGACTCAATTTAACCCAAAACCATTTGACCTTGACTGACTTCTTAGACAAAAACCTGCTCCACGAACTGTTTACATTTCTAAAAATTGCTCCAGCAGGTGACCATGAAAATTGAATTGTAATGTGATACCAATAAATTTTCACCTTGAAGAGCTTGATTGAATTTAGCCAATACATCCTACTTTTAGTATAGACAACAAGATATCATTTCATGAACCTTGACAGTTGATTTCTAGGAGTTGTAATACTTATAAGAATTAACACATGACCTTAACTCAATTTAACCAAGAAGAATTGTTGAACAGTGTGACCTTGAAATTCAATGATCCTGAAAAGTAGAATCACACCTTCAATGACCTTGAAAATATCTAGGTCAAAGTGGATAAGAAATTTGACCTTGACTAACTTCAACACAGAAATTCTTATAATGTTGTCCAGAATCGCGGCCTAGTACATATTTGCCCTTGATTATGGCCTTATAATTTCTATTTTAAGATTTGACCTTTCACCACAGAACTTCGTATAATGTGGTCCAGAATCGGCATAGTATTTCTGTGACCTTGATGCTTACCTTCTAATCTCGATTTTTAGATTTGGCCTTAACTAACTATCTTGATCGTCAACAGAGGAATTCCTATAATGATGTCCAGGATCGGCCCTGTTACTCGATTTCTAAGAATTGCAATAACTTAACTTAACGCATGCCCTTGAATCAGTCAAATTACACGAATTGCTTGAACAATGGAGTGTGGCCTTGAAAATTTAACATTTCCGTCAAAATTTGATTTAGTATCGGCCTTGTATTACTTGAAAATTTCCGTCAAAGGAGCACTCACGCCTTTAATGAACTTTACCTTGAAAATTCTAAGAATAAACTTTGACCTTGACGCGGGAACGGTACATGCACGGTGGTCAAGAATCCCCTAGTATATCTACTGTCTTGTACGACGGAATTTCAACCTTAACGTGAAAATTCAAAACATAAAATTAGATGAATGGTACAAGACTTCGACAGATTATAAATCTGTTATCGGCTTTTCAACCGGACTAATAACCTTAACGTTAACGTCGAGAATTCAAAATTTCTAAAATGAACCGAATTAGTACAATTTCAACTTAGAATTTCAGGATGATATTAAATCCGTGATCCATTCTTACTTCGGTAGAATACTTTTCCAGATATTATTATTATTTTTTTGGCTCGACTTCTTAGGTCATTTGCCTTAGTTATCCTTTTCAATTTTTATCTTGTGTTGTTTATACTATAGTTTTGTGATGAGCTCTGTTTCGTGTAGAAATTTTATTAATTTTTGTACGTTTTCTGTGTTATCTGAGAGGATTTTTCTAGTGTGCATTTTACTCCCAAGTTTTCCCGTATATTGCTGTATTTTGTACAATTTTTCAATATATGGTGTACGTTATCGCAACTTTACACGTGTCGCACACATTTCTTCTACATTTACCTAATAGGCTTAGGTGGGTTAGGTTTGTATGGCCAATGCGGGTTCTTGTTAAAGCTACTTCCTCTCGTCTGCTTAATATATTGTCATATTTCCATGGTTTCACACAGATCTTTATTTTCGTAATTGTGTTGTCTCTCTTTCCATTCATTTTCCCATATTCCATATGATATTGTTTTGATGGTATGTTTAGTTTTCTTTAGTGCGTTGGCTACTTGTGTTTTGTCTATCCTTTCTTCTGTAAACTGTTCTTCTAATTCGTTTTTCCTAATAATTTCCATAGCTCGAATTAAAGCTGGTCTCGTTATAGTAGGTTTTTCTTGATATTCTTCGTAGGTGTCGTGGTTTATTATAAAATTGTTCATATGGTTAGGAAGAAGTAGAATTTTGAGAAAGTAGTTCAGAAGTAGTTGTTGGCGTCGAATGTGTAATGGAGGTATTCCTGCGTCCACTAAGATAGCGGAGTGTGGACTAGTACAAGCGCCAGTAGCAACTCTAACACCGTATGCATGTATGCTATTTAGAGCTTTTAGCGTTGATGGACGCGTACTAGAATACACGATGCATGCATAGTCCAGTACTGGTTGAATGAAGGCTTTGTAGAACATTATCAGTGTTTTTCTTGTAGTTCCCAATTAATGTTAGACAGACAGCGGATTAGATTTAGTCTCTTTTACAAGATAATAGCACATTTTAACTTGTTCTTTGAAATATAACTTTTCATCGAGTTATTCCCAATAGTTTTAGGTTCTTGACAAAAGGAATCTGCGCGTTTTAAGTTTTAATGTTGGATGGCTATGGCTTGTCCTTAATCGGCAAAGTGTATAGCCTTAATTTTTCTGTAGAAAATTAAATCCTTTCCTTTCTGCTATGTCAACCACGACGTTTATGGCGTTTTGTAATTGTTCTTCTATTCGTTTTATGCATTTGATTTGGTACAGTATTATTAGGTCATCCGCATACATGCATTTTGTACCGGTTCTGGTATAGAGTTTACTATTTGGTTAATACCTATAAGAAATAGTGTTACACTTAGCACCGAGCCTTGTGGAATTCCGATTTCAAGTGGGTGAGTGCTAGATTCCTTATTTCTAACCTAACTTCAAACGTTCTGTTTGACATGAATTTTCTTAGAAATTCGTAGGTTTCTCGAAAGTTCAATCTTGCAATTGTTTTATAACGTTGCTTCTCCACATGGTGTCATATGCTTTTCTAAGTCAAATGACACTGCTACAGTGTGTTTTTGTTTCGAAGCCTTCGATGACTGCATTTTCTATGTAGACCAGTTCGTCCACAGTCGAATGAAATTTCCTAAAGCCAGTTTGGTACGTTGAGATTAATTGATTACTCTCTAGGTGTTTCATAAGCCTATTGTTTATAATTGTCTCTAATATTTTGCTAACATGGCTTGTTAGCGAAATTGGTCGGTAACTGGATGGGTTTGTTGTATCTTTGTTGGGTTTTGCTACTGGGATAACAATAGAGTGACACCAGTTTGAGGGATATATGCCCTCTTTGTACATTCTATTGTACAATTGAAGAAGTTTTCCTTTCTGGACCAGAGGGAGGTTTTTTATCATCGAATATGTTATATTATCCGGTCCAGTAGACTTGTCTTTTTTGTGTTTCAGTGCTAGGTCAAGTTCTTCCATAGAAAAGGGTTTGTTGTATTCCAGCTCTTCGTCTGTATGGAAATTTACATCTATTTCGTTTCGATTTTTTCCTCTTTTGAGTATCTGTGATGAATTCATACTACTTATGCTTCAAAGTGAGACGCAAACAGCTCTGCTCTACCTTTTATATCTGTAACTCTTTATCACCTACTATGAGGAGCTCGGTATTGTGGACGTCGATTTGCCTTGTAGGCATTTAGCTTTCTTCCACATCTGACGGGTCTGTATTTATATTTATAGATGCCACGTATGTACGCCACGTGGTTCTTTACTATCTAATGTTGCTCTCAACTGCACGCGCTTTTTAATAAGATTAGGTTTTGCAGTGTTGAAATGTTTTAAATTTGTTAAATGCTGTTCTTTTGGCTTTAACCTTTTCTTTCACTTCTGGTGACCACCATGGCAGTGGCCTTCTTCCTATTACGTCAGATGTGCGTGGGTTACATTTTCAGCGGCATTAGTTATGTCGTTTGACAATTCATCCACATTTTGATCAATGTCGTTTGATGTGAATTGTCTTGTGTCTTCCAGAGTTTCTTGTACAGCGTCCAGTTAGCCCGCTTTGTCAGCCATTTCTTCGGCATTGCAATGTTTGTTTTCTGAACATCAGTAAATATCAATATGGGACAGTGGTCACTATTATAATATTCGCTTAGAGCGTTCCAGGTGAAGTTTAATGCTACCGTTGGATGAGCTATCGTTAGGTCTATGCCGTAAAGTTGTTCGTTTTGTTGTTCATATGGGTATGTTCGCCATTATTTAAAATAACCATATTGTTAACTTCTAACAGTTCTTCAATTAGTTTCCTCTTCTATCCCTATAATTGGATCCCCAAAGAGTGGAGTGCGTTGAAGTCTCCTAGTATCAAGTAAGGGGAGGAGTTGAGCAATTATGTTTATAATGTGTCAGTATTCCAATTAAATTTAGGAAGTAAACATTGCAGATTGTGATTTTTACTGGGTATTTAATTTGAACTGCAATAATCTGATGTTCAGTATTTACTAAAAGCATTTTTACTGACGTGTTGCTTCTAACATAGGTTGCAACGCCCACTAGCTCGTAGGTTGTCATTGTAATTTCTGTTGAAGCATGTATATCCTCTAAGCATAAATTTGTCATTACCTTTTAAATGGGTTTCTTGAAGAGCTATAACCATTGGTTCATACTTAGTTATAAGCATCTTTAAATCGCAATAATGACTTCGTAGTCCGTTGCAGTTCCACTGGACGTAGTTTTTGAACTTTTTTAAGTTATCCATAAAAGTGGAGTAAAATGGTAGATTTATAACACGTTAAAACAAAGAAATAAATAGTGTATAATAAAAAGTATAAGCAACAGACATATTATAGGACAAACATTAACAATAATAAAATATCAGACGAAACCGTTTAAAATGTATAGATATCACATAAATTATCACAATAAAGTATCACACTAAAGTGTGTATATATATCACAGAAATTATCACAGTGAAACTTGACTCTCTGACCGGTCTTTTCGGGTTTACCTTCAACCTTCTTCTTTTGCCTACGTGTGGCAGGGTTAATGAAATCACAGGTGGAATTGAGATCTTCGCTACTAACAGTAGGGGATGAATGAACTGGACTAGGTTTCTTTTTGAACCCGTGATTCCTCATCCATTACTTCTACCTCCGTCAAAAAGGTTTTGTGGGGTAGTGTTTAAGATGTTTGTTGAAAAGTTGTTGAACTTGTAGGAAGAGGTTCAACTTCTTTGGGTGCCAACGCATTTCGGATTTCGTGTAGCAGTATTGGTGCTAGTTCGTTGACCAATTCTTTTATAGGAAACTTTTGTGGTGTTTTAATTACAGAAGAGTATGAAGGTCCTCTGACATTTATGTCAGTTACCTTTTACGTGCTTCAAGTACGAAATTTTTCTTTTACTTTTAGCTCTTGTATAGCTACCTCATCCTTGTATTTATCACATTCTTTAGACCTTGATGAATGGTTACCTTGACAATTTACGCACTTAATTGGTGCTTCACATAGAATACCAGGATGTGGTGGTTTCCATACAAAACCTCCACGTTTGTACATTTCATAGATATGTGCAATTTCTGACATTTAAAGCATCGAATCGGTGGAGGTACATATAATCTAATCGGCAAGCTATAAAAGCTATTTTACATTTCTCGAAGACTTGGTTTGAGAATGTTAATATTATATTAGCAGTGTTTATAGTCTCATTGTTTCTGCGTGATGTTATGCGTTTGACTTCTACAACATTTTGACCTTTCATGTGTTCTAGTATCTCCTCTATAGAGCAGTTCAGTAAATCTTTGCAAGTAACAACACCTTTTACAAAATTCATAGTAGGGTGGGGAATCACCCTAACAGGAGTATCTGCAAATTTCTCCATGCTCAAAGGCTTCTGTGCTTGTTTATTTGTTCGTGTATCTACTAGTAACCCCGATGCTATCTTTTTAATTGAATTAACTTCTCCAATATTGCCATACAAAAACTTGGCGATTAAGAACGGATTAAATTTCTCGAAATTCAGACCGTCAAGTCTGGTAATGAGCAAATACCGGGGACAGAACTCGTCATTTGCTCCATTTTTTAAGAGGAGGCGGGAGTTTTAGACCGTTGACTCTCAACAACGCCCATTTCAGAGGATGGGTCCTCACTAATTGGGATTGAAATGAAGCTCATAGACATCCCACGAGCAGGGAAGAAAACTAGGTCGACCATGGCAGTGCTTTAATACCTTGGCAAGGCTGAATACTGTGGAGGCGCGTTTCCACAGAAGTTTCAACGCTAGCGACCAGATTTGGCCACGCTCAGGTTCTCGCGCAATCCTTCGGCATAAAACTGCCAAACGACCTTGGGATTGGATTTTTATAGAGGTTACCTTCCTCGTAGCCCGGGCGGTAAAGAAGACCACGACCGCAGTGTACGACGTTCCTAGTCACGCCCTGCTAGAGTCTCTGAAGTACAGTTCGCAGTTGCGGTATTAAGACGATAGCGCTCAGCCGACAAGGACATCGGCTAGCACACCCGTATACGCTTTTGACAGCGCAGAATATTATTATTATTATTATTATTATTATTATTATTATTATTATTATTATTATTATTATTATTATTATTATTATTATTACTATATTAACACTGTTTTGAATCGGTATTAGATTTCGAAACTTGAGTATACTCATTCAGATTTCACTTTATCATGAAGTTCCATTACAATTAGCTTGGCCTAACTTATTTTATTTTAATCTTTACGTGACTGAATACCAAATAGAACCTTTAATATACAAAAACAATTTGAAATAAAATATTCACTAATGTAATGAGACCGAAGTTTGTAGGCAACCGATTGTACACATCTGTATGTTATTTGCAATGAATTTTATAACGCTCATATAAAGTCTACATAAAACAGCCGGTGTACGAACTGTGGAACTCAAGTTAATTCACTTATAATCGCAAACCAAATTAAAGTTTGTTAATGTTTTGTTTGATCGTATAAAACCTTAAGTTTTATTAAATTGTGCTAGATTACCCAAAGCTTTATTTCAAAAATACTGTATCAAATACTACAGCTAGAATTCAATTCTGCTACACATAATTGCTTAAAGATTTACTTCCTAATATTTAATTTTATTACGCTTACATCAGGAATAAAGCTTTAATAGGGTGCTCGATTTCATATACAGGGTTTGTCCGGAAAGTAATGAACTCATTTTTCTGGTGCAGAGCGATACGGCCAGTTGCGAAGAGGCGTATTAGACTTTAGCTATCCAGCGACATTGTCAAAATTAGTAGCCTCTGAGATCTTAGAGGGTTAGTGTCGTTTTCCGTGAACCTCATGCAGTGACCACGTCGGAATTACGATGGGAAAAACAATGCTATGCGATCAAGTTTTGTGTTAAGTTCAACTTAAGCGTTAAAGGAAACATGGGACATGCTTGAGCTTCTGGTATGCTTGCATATCCTATTCGCAGGCAAAGAAGTGGCACAGTCGTTCACAGAAGGTCCAGAGAAAATCATTGACGAGGACCATTCTGAGAACAATGAGTGTTCGACTGATGTCGGAACTCTAAAACTGGCGGAAAACTATTGTTCATGAGATTGTATCCGAAAACTTGGCCATGCGAAAGATTTTCGGAAAACTTGTACCCAAAATAATGTAGGTAAGTTAGTAATAAGTCTTCCAGTACGATTCGGAGGTGGAGTTGTCGCGCCAGAAGAAAGCTCATGAGCAATACGCTTGTGAAGTTAATGGTCACTGTTTCCTTTGAAGCTAAGGGAATCGTGCACCACAAGTTCGTACCTGGCCAAACCGTCAATGCTCAATATTACAAAGAAGTGCTTCAAAAGCTGAATCATAGAGTCGACTGGGTCTGAAAAGAGATCAGAGCCATGAACACTACACCATGGCAATGCGCCGGATCACACCGCCTTTGACGCCAACTCCTACCTGACCCAAATCAGTCTTAGTACCGACTTACACCCGGTAGACTCTTTTGTTTCCTCGGCTGAAAAGGAACTCAAAGGACAGTCTTTCACCGTGGATGACGTGCAAGCTGCTTCTACGACCTTTATGAACAGCATGCCGGCTGAGGAGTTTCAAGGAGCTTATGGGGAATAGAAATCACGCTTGCAAAAGTGTACTGAAAAGGATCATACTTCGAAGAATTTTAAGTTGGTGTGCCTTTCCAATCAATAAATCTTGAAAAAAATCAGGCTCGTTACTTTCCGGACAAACCCTGTATATAAATTAAGTTTAATACATCATCCTTGTTTGATAATACAAAGTTGCACTTAGTTTAGTTTTACATTTCAAAGAATGCTACATAATTCAGTTATTATTAAACTACACAAATAGTAACATTTAAACAAGAGTTCCGAAATTTATAACATTAAAGGGTGAAATCAAATAAGCATCATTCAAAAATCTGTAATATAAGTGTGCGGTCTCATATTAGTTGAGTTGATCGACCTATTTCCACAGATTTGTTTCCGTAGGCGACGTTTCGGACTTGGACTCCTGTTTCATCACTAGGCTTAGTCCTGTGAAGGACTTATTTAGCACTTGAGTCGAATTCATTTACTCTGACTTTGTCTTAAACGCTTGACTAACCTCCGATTCGAACTTGGTACCTTTTACTTACTAAGCAGTTTTGTTTCCGTAGAGCGACGTTTCGGACTTGGGCTCTTGTCTCCATCACCAGGATTCGAACTTGGTACCTTTTACTTACTAAATCTGATACCTTTACCACTGAACCACTATACTTAGATTTTAGAACGTAGGTTAGTTGGCATATTATTGTGATCCATAAGTGTTTAATTACTACTAGCTTCCTTATCGGATTTTCTGGCAGTTCTACATGTCTGAATTAACGTTTTTTATTTTTAAATGAACACATACACTGTGGATTACAACCGACCCTATGAACCATTTAACCTTGGCTGACTTTTTAGACAACGACCTGTTCATGTTTCCACGAACGATTTTACTGGTATATAGCCTTAGACTTTTACTCTATCATTAGTTACGTACGTACATGTAGAAGAATGTCTTCATTGAATACACGCCCAAAAAAAATTATCACTTGACAAAAAATCCAATTTCATTAAAACCGCTCCCGATGCATCCTTGATCTTGAAGAGCTCGACTCAATTTAGCCCAAAACCATTTAACCTTGACTGACTTCTTAGACAAAAACCTACTCCACGAACTGTTTAGATTTCTAAAAATTGCTCCTGCAGGTGACCATGAAAATTGAATTGTAATGTGATACCAATAAATTTTCATCTTGAAGAGCTTGATTCAATTTAGCCAATACATCCTACTTTTAGCATAGACAACAAGATATCATTTCATGAACCTTGACAGTTGATTTCTAGGAGTTGTAATACTTCTAAGAATTAACACATGACCTTGACTCAATTCAACCAAGAAGAATTGTTTGAACAGTGTGACCTTGAAATTCAATGATCCTGAAAAGCAGAATCCTCCACACCTTCAATGACCTTGAAAATATCTAGGTCAAAGTGGATAAGAAATTTGACCTTGACTAACTTCATCACAGAACTTCGTATAATGTGATCCAGAATCGGCTTAGTACTTATTCGACCTTGATGGTGACCTAATTTCGATTTTTAGATTTGGCCTTGACTAACTATCTTGGTCGTCAACACAGAAATTCCTATAATGTCGTTCAGGATCGCCCCAGTTACTCGATTTCTAAGAATTGCAATAACTTAACTTAACGCTTGACCTTGACCCAGTCAAATTTCAATAATTTCTTGAATGGAGCGTGACCTTGAAAATTTAAATTTCCCGCCAAAATTTGATTTAGTATCGGCCTTGTATTACTTGAAAATTTTCCGTCAAAAAGGCGTTACCCTGACCTTGAAAATTTTCAAGGTCAAAGGAGCACTCACGCCTTTAATGAACTTTACCTTGAAAATTCTAAGAATAAACTTTAACCTTGACGCGGGGAACGCGTACGTGCGCGGTGGTCAAGAATCCCCCTAGTATATCTACTGTCTTGCACGACGGAATTTCAACCTCAACGTGAAAATTCAAAACATAAAATTAAATGAATGGTACAAGACTTCGACAGATTACACAAATCTGTTATCGGCTTTTCAGCCGGACTAATAACCTTAACGTTAACCTCGAGAATTCAAAATTTCTAAAATGAACCGAATTAGTAATATTTCAACTTAGAATTTCAGGATGATATTAAATCCGTGGTCCACTCTTACTTCGGTAGAATACTTTTCCAGATATTATTATTATTATTATTATTATTATTATTATTGTTATTATTATTATTATACTAACACTGTTTACGAATCGGTGATTAGATTTCGAAACTTGAGTATACTCATTCGAGATTTCACTTTATCATGAAGTTCCATTACAATTACCTTGGCCTAACTTATTTTATTTTAATCTTTACGTGACTGAATACCAAATAGAACCTTTAATATACAAAAAACAATTTGAAATAAAATATTCACTAATGTAATGAGACCGCAGTTTGTAGGCAACCGATTGTACACATCTGTATGTTATTTACAATGAATTTTATAACGCTCATATAAAGTCTACATAAAACAGCCGGTGTACGAACGGTGGAACTCAAGTTAATCCACTTATAATCACAAATCAAATTAAAGTTTGTTAATGTTTTGTTTGATCGTATAAAACCTTAAGTTTTTATTAAATTCTGGCTAGATTACCCAAAGCTTTATTTCAAAAATACTGTACCAAATACTACAGCTAGAATTCAATTCTGCTACACATAATTGCTTAAAGATTTACTTACTAATATTTAATTTTTATTACGCTTTCATCAGGAAAAAAGCTTTAATAGGGTGCTCGATTTCATATACAGGGTTTGTCCGGAAAGTAATGAACTCATTTTTCTGGTGCAGAGCGATGCGGCCAATTGCGAAGAGGGGTATCGGAGGGGGGGAGTCTTTAGCTATCCAGCGACATTGTCAAAATTAGTAGCCTCTAAGCTCTTAGAGGGTTAGGGTGTCGTTTTCCGTGAACCTCTATGCAGTGACCACGTCGGAATTACGATGGGAAAAACAATGCTATGCGATCAAGTTTTGTGTTAAGTTCAACTTAAGCGTCAAAGGAAACATGGGACATGCTTGAGCCTTCAGGTATGCTTGCATATCCTATTTGCAGGCAAAGAAGTGGCACAGTCGTTCACGGAAGGTCCAGAGAAAATCATTGACGAGGACCATTCTGGAGAACAATGAGTGTTCGACTGATGTCGGAACTCTAAAACTGGCGGAAAACTATTGTTCATGAGATTGTATCCGAAAACTTGGCCATGCGGAAGATTTGCGCAAAACTTGTACCCAAAATAATGTAGGTAAGTTAGTAATAAGTCTTCCAGTACGATTCGGAGGTGGAGTTGTCGCGCCAGAAGAAAGTTCTCATGAGCAATACGCGTGTGAAGTTAATGGTCACTGTTTCCTTTGAAGCTAAGGGAATCGTGCACCATAAGTTCTTACCTGGCCAAACCGTCAATGCTCAATATTACAAAGAAGTGCTTCAAAACCTGAATCACAGAGTCGACCGGGTCTGAAAGAGATCCGAGCGCCATGAACACTACACCATGGCAATGTGCCGGATCACACCGTCTTTGACGCCAACTCCTACCTGACCCAAATCAGTCTTAGTGCCGACTTAGTCAGTCCAAGAGGGTAGGCAATTGGAGTAGCCTTGCGTGAGTATACAGACCCAGACTATGCGCTCTGATTGGATAAGGGGATCCTCATACTATCTCATAAGACAGGTATAGGAACTTGTTTTAGGGTCTTCGCCCTCTTGTTCCTTAATAAATAATGTATTCTTCATGACGGCTCTTAGACATTCTCTGGTTGGATTTAAGGCTTCTTTTTCGGTCACAGTTTCAACCCCTTGGTGACGTATTTATGGTCCTCTTTCCTTAATTAGAGCCCTTTTGGCTGTATTAAAAGCCTTTTTGTCATTCCAGGAGGGTAGGCAATAGCAGTAGCCTTGCGTGCGCATACAGACCCAGACTACGCGCTCTGATTAGATAAGGGGTCCTTCATGCATAAGACAGGTATAGGAACTTGTTTTAGGGTCTTCGCCCTCTTCTTCTTTAATAAGAAAACTTAATTCCATAAATTTTAAGAATATGCAACACATAACTACTGACATTGGTTTCGAACTTGTAATTCTAGGTTAGTAATTATTTTAACTATATTTTAGAAATGAGTTTTGTGAGTTTAACTTGAAAGTATGTATTATCATCAAATTCCGGGTACCACAAGCCCTATCCTTGCATCCGACTCCATTTATGGTTATTTAATAAAAAAACAGCACTGCAGCCGTCAAACAAACGAAAACACGGGAAAATTCAAGTAATATGCAGTGTTGTCTTGAACAGTGCGTGTGGTCATAGAAAACAAAATGGTCACAAAGTGATTTAATTAACTCCATTATTTTAACTCAAAAACCAAAACATTTGTAACCAGTGGGCCTTACGTCCAGAATAATACTTTCTGAATAATTTTACCGCCAGATGTATATGATCAAAATGAAATGATCGTCAGCCACTAGAATTGTTAAACTACTTTGAGCTATTGGGCTTTACGTATTGTTATATGTACGTATTTTGGATCCTATAATTGAGTATGTGCATAGGAATTTTGGTGGCCCTTTCAAATGTTACGTTACTGATAATTAAACCATGTTGTTATGGGAACATATGTAGATATTTGACCATTTAAGGTTTTGTAAGGTTTTTTATATTACGTCATATCTCGCATAAGTCATACACCTAATGTTTGATAGAGCAACATTGTATAATAGACAAAATAATAAATAGGTTAGTAGAATTGTCAGGTTGCGTTGACGCACCCTGTATTAGGATGTTATAATGACGTGTATACGTGTTTTGAGTGGAGTGTATTGAGTTTGAACGAAAAAAATTTTTTGTTATGATTGTATGTGGGTTATGATACGCCACTGGAAATTTAGGGAAAATATAATTCAGTATGTAGATACGTGTATTTGAATATTATAGAGACTTTAGTGTTAAATAATTAGATTCTGATGAATGTAAATGTGAAGAGAAATTTGTCGATGGGACGATAATGTTTCCACTGTATCGCTACTGTTTTGCTGATAAAGAATGGAATGTTGAAGATAAGATGAGTAATCTTGGTCAGAAAATGTGAAGAATAAGTGTAGAATGTTTTAGAAAATATGTAGAGAAAGATTGGGTATGTTTAAGTGTTAATTTCAGAAAGTTTTTGTAATGTTGTGCAATTGTTTTGAGAATAAATGTATGTATATGGAATTTGAGACCTTAGACGGTGCTGATTTTTGCAAATGTTGCGAAAGGAGATCGAGCGCAGGTTCGAGATAACGGTTAAAAGTTGTGTAATGGTCCAGAGTGGCTACTGAATGAATGTGGTGACGAGGGGTGATTTCTTCATGAAGTAATTGTAAAATTTGTAAGTAAAACAAATATGGCGATGTATTGTAATTACACGCGTGCTTGTATAGAGGGTAGCATCTGTTGGAACTATGACATTTTGAGTGAATACTATTGGAGAATATAACGCGGAAGGAAGACATGTTTAAAGATGGATGACTGAAGTTATAAATAGGAAAGTCAGGGATTGACGAGAGTTAGCTTTTCGTTTTGGCTGTTGCTGTGGTGAAGGTTGGCGGAAGACGCGCCGAGGTTGTGTGATAGAATGGGATGATGTTGGAGGATATTTGTGAATTTTAATGAGGCAGTAATTGTTTAAACAACTGCGTAACCCGAAAGGGGATGAATCGTAAAAGACATTCATAAATAAAACATAATTAAATTGAGATTGAAGATAAAATTAGTTTGTTTATTTTCAAGAAAGTAATAAGTGCGTAAGCAGATTTATAAAAGATAACAGCTGTTATGTTAAAGTGTTAAGTGCAGCGCGTGTTCTTGTAACGAGATTCAGCTAAAAGTATTTATGAGACCACCTGTTAAGTGAACGAAGTGTTCGTTGTATATTAAGCCAATGTTTAAGTAACGTTATATGACATTGAAAGTTTTATTTGTATAAGGACTAGATTGTGTAAAGGTTGCTAGAAATTTTAAGAGGCAACCAAACGTATACAGTTATTACGTGTTATTAGACTATTTGTGAGTGCACAGAGGAATAAGTTTTGTTGAGCCTTTGTAATGTGCGTTCATGCAATTTAAGGATTACCAATGGACTACAATAATTGATTTACGGAAGAAAGAAGAAAGAAAATCCAAGGATTAATGGACAATTTTAAGTAAGGTTTAGATTTAAGTATTTGAAAATTTATTAAGCACGATTATCTCTTTGGTTTAGTTCATTTGCGTAATGTGATAAATATTAATTAGTTTAGAAGCGAAAAGATAATCGTTCTCGAATTATGTTGTGTTGGTTGTATAGTATTAAGAATTTTATAGAAATTGGTAGTGACGTGTGGTTTTGATTTTCAACCACGTTGTTGAGGTATATGTAAATATTTGTGTATGTAAGCATTTGTTTTATTATTTTATGCAGGACAATATATACTTATCGTTAAATTTTTATTCTGTTGTTTATTTAGCCAGGTTGATTGCAACATTTTTTTTTATGTTAGTTTCATTAGCGCAATACACAATTAACGGATCAGTTGTTAATTTAAATTTAAGTTTAATAATAAAAATTTGAGTTTTGAAACCTTAAATGTTTACGAATGTCCAATACGATTCAGAAGTAAAGTAAATTTAAAAGATATCGTTCATGTTAAGAATTTTTTTTTTAAATTAATTACCGTTCATTGAATGAATTTGAGTGATAAATTTTATTTTGGAAGTTTTGGTATACGAGGTGTATTCAAAAGTTTTTAATAACCTGGGTAGTACTAAATTTATTTGAGTTGAATTGTTTTGGACGAGTGTTTGTTTTAGAACCTTCGTATATGAGTTTACTGAGTAACACAATCCTACTTTCCACAATCAAGTAGGGTTAATTAACATCCAGCTTAAGACAATTATTTTAGCAAAGTTTCGATTGTGGTGGCGCCTAGAGACATATTTTCCCGGAATTGAGCTATTTGAGTATAAGTGTAAGGTGTTTGAGCATATTAATCATTCATTTTACTTATTATTTCGACCACGCCCATCTCCCTGTTAGCTGGCTTGGCAACCCGCTTACATTAGTAAGCATGCACGACGCCTAGTGCGGTTTGGACGTGTAAAACTGAGAACGTTTAAGCGGACTCTGCTTCACCATCAAACTTAGTCCTGATAGTCACGTGTGCGGAGGTCATTTTGGGGCGTGGCTTTTATATCGGCTTTTTTCGGTCACATTTTCAATCCCTTGGTGAAATATTTATGGTCCTCTTCCCTTAATTAGGGCCCTTTGGCTGTATTAAAAACCATTCTGTCAGTCCAGGAGGGTAGCAATTGCAGTAGCCTTGCGTGCGCATACAGACCCAGACTACGCGCTCTGATTGGATAAGGGACTCATATTATCTCATAAGACAGGTATAGGAACGTGTTTTAGGGTCTTCGCCTCTTGTTCCTTAATAAATAATATCTTCAAGACGGCTCTTAGATATTCTCTGGTGGGATTCAAAACTTAATTATAACTTTCGTGTGTGCGTATGTGCATGTTCGTGTGCGCATGCGCGTGTGTGTATATATATATACTACTACATTAAAACGCAACAATTGAAATATTACAACATTTCTAACAATGATTACTTAATCAAGTATTCAAAATGTGCTCCATTTGTGAGTTGACAGTACTAATCGATGGTGAATGCGTCTACCACATTTCTCCATGATCGTCTATAAATTAATCGAGATTCATCGATAATTCGTTGCCTTAGCTCAGCAACAACTTGCTGGTTTAATTTTGTAAACTGAATTTTTCCTTAATAAAAATAAAAGGATTGAAATCAGGTGAACGTGAAGGTCATTCAATAGTACCTCATCTACCAATCGTCCTGAAAATATCTCATTTAAATAATGCCGGACATTTACACCAAAATGGGCTGGAGCTCCATCTTGCTGAAACCATATCTGATTAAAATTGGCTCCAAAGAAGTTTCTCAGTGTAGGAATAATTTCATTTCTAAGTAGCATTTCGTACTTATCTGACGTTAAATCTCTTTCGATAAAGAACAGCCCAATTAACTGAGTACCCGCTATACATGACCATACATTTAATTTTTGAGGTCTTTGAGTATGGTTTTCACGCATCCAGTGTGGACATACGTCACTCCAGTACCTTACATTATGTCAATTTACACTCCCACACAGTGTAAAGGTCGCTTCGTCGGAAAACACATGTTGACAAAATTTCCGTCATTTTCAATTTTATACATCATTACTTCCGTAAACTCTTATCTACAGTCGAAGTCATCTTAACTTAATTCTTGCAATAAATGCAATTTTGTATGGTTTAAATTTATTCTTATGTAGTACACGTGAGACTGAAGGACCCATATCATATAATTGTGCATCCCTACATGAGGATGTATGTTGTAGATGTCCAACGAAACTCATTATATCTAAAGTTTTGTTGTCATTTATAACTGTTTTTGGTCTACCTGATCGGTATCTATCTCTTCCCGAGTCCTCAAAGCGTGTTACAGTTTTTTGTACCGTCGCCTTATGGATAGGAGAACGGTTTAGGAAAGTTCGTTGAACAAGTTGGCTACTTCACTGTAAGATCTTTTTCTGTCGCCGTACCCTCTCGTCGTTAGAATAGTAATTCGTTCATTATCATTAACAACCATTTTAAAGAAACAATTTACTTTTCAAAACACATCTAACTACTGTCATCTTTATTTATTAATGTAAATGGTAAACAAATGTCAAAATCACAGCATTCTATATTTAAACTTTTAAATTTTTTCAAATCTACATATTTGGCACTGTTTATGCATTTAAGACCTTGTAGACTACACAAAATCATAAGTGTTACATATGGTTAAACTCGTATTGAAAAGCAGATTCCAATAATTATTGCATATACAGGGTGAAGTATTTAAAAAACCAAAATGACTAATAATATCAGAGAAACGGCAAATTTGGCAACATTGCAAATGTCAAATCTGGAATCTCCGTATCCCAAAATACGATTACCCCAAATTTTGTACAATTCGGACTAGCAATTTAGGAGATAATTGGTCGTTTCCAGACTTTTGGTCCACTCTGTATGCTTCTGTGTTAAAAATTTATTTAGTTAGTCCTAGTCGACTATTGACGATGATAGATTAGTTATAAAACGCGTCCGGTGTTTTCTATTTTTGTGTGGTACGTGGGTGTAGGTATTTTGCTTGTTACAGGCCCTGTGACAGATCCTTTATTCCAGATTTTTCAAATTGTATACATTATTTATGATTGGTACAAACGAATTATGAGTTCAAAAATAGTTCGTGATTTAGAAGATGTTTGTATTCTATGAGGCGAACGTAGTTTCGATTGCAAGACAATATCTCTAGAAAGTTGCTAGATGTTTGAATAGCGGCTTCTGGAGTTTGTCCAATTATATTAGCAGGACATTAAGTTTATTAAAAAAGACGTAAACTGTTGGAGTCTTCTTTTAAAAAACAATAATTAATTTGACTGCTGGAATGTATTTTCCAAGGCGGATCTTGGCAGTTTTCTGGCGGGATTCAAAGATGAATTACAGGTTTATGCGAGTGGGCGTGTGAAAGTGTACGCATATCTGTGTGTTTGCGTGTTCGTATGTTGGTGTGTATGTATGTGCGTGGGCGCACGCGTGTTATGTGTGCGTGCGTTCGTGCGTACGTAGGTAGGTAAACGTGCGTGCTTGTGAGTATTTGTGATTAGAATCCCTAGTGTACAGAGCATGCGGAGCATAGTACCGACTGGGGATACTCTGAAACGGCCGGAAGAATAGGCTATTACACATCTTTCTGACTGTCGAAAAAATCAACCCGTACAAACAACCCTACTATTTCGCTTCAATCTAGTGTCTGGATAGATGATGTGCTGAGCTTTCGAGTTGGATAGGTCGTGCATTGAACAGTAGCAAGCCTGGAGCTGACAAGAGCGGAAGAGGTTATGCAGTCTGTTTGGGACAGAATACCAGGTGGCGAAAACCAAAATACAACTTCCGCTTTAGTGAGCGTGTATTTCGGTTTCATACAACCGCATTGTGGGCGGACATGGTTGCTAGTATGACATCAGCGTCGTTGAATGAATTCAATTTATAAAGATATCATTTACTAGTTAATTTTTTACTTTGCTTGCTAATTAATTTCGGTTTGCGTAAATGAATTTTAAGCTTTATGTTTACTAACTCCTTTCTTAATTGATTGCAACGGCTAGCTCAAGTTAATACAAAGAAACGATTTCTGTTATTATTGCCCAAAATTATGCTCACTTCGATTTACTTATTTATCTGGATTCCTAATGAGTTGACTTCTTTCTGCATTTATATATTCAATATTTGTATAAGGTTTTAATATTAATAATCTTTGGCAGTAAAAGTAAATAAAACGTTATACTCATTTAACTAAATTCCAAATCTGAACGAAAATGCATCAATATGTTGTTTACAAATCTATATAAAATCAAACCTATATCTACAATAACCTTCTTAAAACTGACATATAACAAATATAATCTTTATCAGAATCAAATGTATTGCTCTCGTTTAATTGCGATAATCAAACGTAAAAAAGGTTCTTACTTATTTTCGTTGCAAAACTGATGATTTAATGCTGTCGTTTCGTTGACCGATAAAGGGGTCTCAGGTAGGTTATAGCCTGCTCTTCCGATGATGTCACCTGCCGGCACTCTGAAACCGTTTCTCTATTGTTATCCTTATCTTTTCTTATACTTTTGTGTAGTCGAATTCGCTTCTAAATTTTCTTCCATCAGATAATGATTATAGTAAATAATTGTTTGATATATTGACACTATTCAGTTTTAACTACAAATAGCAGGCTCAACAAAATGCAAGCTATTTACAAACCGCGAATGCTCCATTTTTATACATCAACAAATTCGAATTATTATCCTTCATACTTCGATTTACCAATTTCGGTCGATTACTGTCTATTATATTCAGTGTTCACTATTTAAACACAATTGATTACGGTTCTGAGACATATAAAACGCGTTATCTTCACTTATTACGTCACTTTTTATTATTCTAATAAGGAAGGTAATTTTCTACTTCTTCCCTATCACCGTTAGTTCATTCTTATTTGTAATTTTCACACTTTATAGGGCGGCGTGACTATACAATGTCACTTATCGCTTATTTCTATGCGACCCGTTCTGTTCGCTTTCTTAACGCGCCTGTTTGTGTTCGCTCACTGTAGACGACTGACTTAAAAACTACACATCATTATTCTGACAGCGTCATTCCCTTCCAACACATTAAGGCATTTGTAAAGGCCGCTTATTTAAATATTTTCAAATTGAATATATAGATAACTGATAAAAATAAATTCACGCTTTTCATCTTAATATTAATTACATTCAAATAGAAATAAGCAATAACTATTTCAATATCCAGAAAAATAATATACAAATATCTAATCTCGTATAATTTACCGCGAAATTTTGATTTTTCTAAAGCTGCCGTTACAATACTTACATTAAAATGATAAATAATAAATTTACCTATGTGACAAGATGTATTGCGTTTAGTATAGAATCCACTAAATTATCTTCCTCGAAGTAAGCTTGGCGAACACTTTAAGATTGACTATTAAATCATGTTTCTTCTTGTAAAAATTTGGACACAAAATTTGTTTACCAAAATCTAACGTCTATATAAGAATAGTAGATATACTATACAGATCTTAAGCCACTTTTGATAATAATAATAATACACCTTGCCGTACACGTTGCCTACATCCAGGTCCATGGTTTTCAAGGTCATCGTACACATTGCATACATTGAAGTATATTCCTAAAGGTCATCACATACGTACATGGTCATACACATTGCCTGCATCAATATTCCTCAAGGTCACTAAAGGAAAAAGTCACCAGAAAATTCACTAGATTTCAAGGTTGGTAACATTGCCTGCTTCAAGGTCACCGAAGGCCACGTGGTGGGTTGGTAACACTGTCTCTTCACGCTTCAACGCCACTTGGCAGCAAAGGTTGGTAACCCTGCTGAGTCTCTTCAAGGTCACATTGATTCAAGGTCATGCTCGCACGTTCCCTTCAAGGTCACATTCTCCGTGGATCGAAGTATATTCTTCAAGGCTATTGAAGTAACTAGATTTGAAAGTCGCTAGAAAAGTTACTAGATTGTTTTTCAAGGTCATTGAAGCAGATTGTCCACGTCAATTGTAGGTTATCCCACACATTACCTGCATCTATTCCTCTACGTCTAAGTACGTAGTTTCCAAGGTCATCATATTGCCTACCTAAAAACTAAAGGCCACGTTCCCTAGTCTTCAAGACCATGGTCACCAATCAATTCTCTGGCTGAGTGTTAATTGGTCACGCCCCCGGCCAGGAAGTTCATTAACCTGTCTCAATCATTGTTGTCTATGCATGTTTCAAGGTCATCAACCAATTCTTGGAAGTTTACTTTGGTCACGCTCCCAGCAAAATGCACTCAAGTGGTTCTGTGCCCCAAAACAGGTAGCCGTTTCCTAAAAACAGGTAGCCGTTTCCTAAAACAGGGGGTCTGTTTCCCAAAACAGATAGCTGTTTCGCAACACAGGTAACCGTTTCCCCCCAAGGTCACACGAGAGAACAGAGGTGATTCATTGTCCTGGTCGAGTCATAAAAATAGATTGTTATCTACCTTTCTACCTTTTCAGATTCAATTCTGAGAAATCAATTTTCAAGAACAAAGGCATCCATTGTTCAGGCCGATGCTTCAAAGTCTATGCTTACAATTTTCAAGGTCACATCTCTGAGAAAAGAACAAAAGCGATCCATCGTTCCGTCACAATTTCTAACAATAGATTGTTATCTAGATACCCCCCACCTCAATTCTGAGAAATTAACTTTCAAGAACAAAGACGATCCATTGTTCAGACTGATGCTTCAAAGTCATCTAACAAGTAAAATATTTTTTAGAAAACTTATAATTTATTAACCGCAATATTCATCTATATTTACAGATAAAAAATCGATTTAAGTAAATATACATATTATGGGACGTTTGATGTAGTCACTTAACATTTTGTAATACCTTTGCTGGATCATATCTATTTTATTTATTATTTGTTTTTCACATTCAATTTCCTTCAACTGATTTTCGTTTAATGTGGTCCACGATACATCATCATCTTTCCTAATAGGTATTTTCATCGCTTCATTATAATGTTTACTAGCCATACATTCAGCTTTCCTTAAAGCCTTCATATCAGGATCTGAGATCCTTTTACTTTGAGACATTGTACGAGACTTAGGTATCATTGTTGTCTATGCTAAGCATGTTTCATGGTCATCAAGCAATTCATGGAAGTTTATTTGGTCACCCCCCCCCCAGCAAAGTGCCCTCAAAATGGTTCCGTTCCCCAAAACAGGTAGTCGGTTTTCAAAACAGGTAGCCGTTTCCTAAAAACAGGTAGCCGTTTCCCCCCAAGGTCACACCTCTGAGAAAAGGACAAAGGCGATTAATTGTTCCGACCGAGTTATAAAAATAGATTGTTATCTAGATATCCTCCACCTCAATTCTGAGAAATCAATTTTCAAGAACAAAGGCGATCCATTTGTTCAAACCGACGCTTCAAAGTATATACTTACAATTTTCAAGGTCACACCTCTGAGAAAAGAACAAAGGCGATGCATTGTTCCGTCATAATTTCTAACAATAAATTGTTATCTAGATACCCCTCACCTCAATTCTGAGAATATCAACTTTCAAGAACAAGGGCGATCCATTGTTCAAGCCGACGCTTGAAGGTCTATGCGTATAATTTTCAAGGTCACACTTCTGATAAAAGAACAAAGGAGATTCATTGTTCCGTCATAGCTTCTAAAAATAGATTGTTATCTGGCTACCCCCCACCTCAATTCTGATAAATCAACTTTCAAGAACAAAGGCGATCCATTGTTCAGACTGATGCTTCAAGGTCATCTAACAAGTAAAATATTTTTTATAAAACTTATAATTTATTAATCGCAATATTCATCTATATCTACAGATAAAAAATCGATTTAAGTAAATATACATATTATGGGAGACATTTGAGACATTTTTCGAGACTTATTACAAACCTAAACAAGCCCTGAGGTATCATTGTTGTCTATGCTAAGCATGTTTCAAGGTCATCAAGCAATTCATGGAAGTTTACTTTGGTCACGCCCCCCAGCAAAGTGCCCTCAAAATGGTTCCGTTCCCCAAAACAGGTAGCCGTTTCCTAAAAACAGGTAGCCGTTTCCCAAAACAGATAGCTGTTTCGCAACACAGGTAGCCGTTTCCCCTCCAAGGTCACACCTCTGAGAAAAGGACAAAGGCGATTCATTGTTCCGACCGAGTTATAAAAATAGATTGTTATCTAGTACCCCCACCTCAATTCTGAGAAATCAATTTTCAAGACAAAGGCGATCCATTGTTCAAAACGACGCTTCAAAGTATATACTTACAATTTTCAAGGTCACACCTCTGAGAAAAGAACAAAGGCGATCCATTGTTCTGGTCGAGTTATAATTTCTAAAAATGATTGTTTGGTTAAACCAAAGCACCTATTGCAAACTCTATAAAAATGCATGTGACCTAGAGATATCGAAAAAATATGTAATGTGTTAATAAATAAATTTAAAACGCTGAAAAGTGAAAACTCAGGGTTGTAGACGGCAATTAAACCCCAATTACTCTAAATATTCTGATATTAAATGAACAAATTAAATGAAATGTAAAATTAATTAATGTTTCCAAAACAAAGAACAAGAACATAAATGTATATTTTACCTTATTTAGATTCTGATCCAATTTTGTAAGTGCTTTCGTAATTATATGCCCAATTTACGCACCTACATTACTAATTCATTGTGTATAAGTGAAGATTCTATATCAGAATTAACGTTTGTCAGAGAGAACGTTCTATTAAGTACGTAAATTACAAATCATCAACATAACTACGCTTTACAGAAATCAATAAAGCAGAGACGATTAAATAAAGGCGCGTTTTCATAAAGCCGTATTTATAAAAATTCCAGTAAATATGATTTTAAATTACGTAAATCTCATTTAATTTTAGCATTTTCCAGACAGGAAAAATAAAATTAAAAGGAAAAAAAAACGAAAATTATTTTCGTTTTCACGCTAAAATTTTTATCAGTTTTTACTGGTTATGAGCGTAAATTTTTTCGCGTATATTTAGAATACTTTCATTTAAATTACATTAAATTAGCATTAAGTTTGTAGAATTTTGCAATTGTATAATTGAAACAAATGTTTATGCTCTAACTCGCATTGTTTTACTACAGCACAACAGGGGCGGGTTCTTATAAAATTATAGCTTTCCATATATTTTACTAAAGCACAGTTAAATTACAAATGTATATTTACAAAACTCAAAAAAGATAATTAAGTTACAAATACGGATGTTAATGAACGAGTGAATTCACACCTTTTATCACGAGTAACAAAATTGAAAAATTGCATTACCCATTCCATTAAATACGAACTGCAAGTGCAACGAACTAGAGATTACTCGATCTATAGAGTTGGCGGCGGCGGCGGAGTCTCAAAATAACCCGAACGTTGCTCCTGTTATAGAGCTACAATGATAAGAAAACGGGTGAAACATGGTAATGATAAGAGAAAACGTATCCGTTTCATTTCCCAAACATGCTGTTACGAATGAGATACAAAAAGGTAAAAAAGTCTCATCAATTACAACAAAACTCATACTCAATTTCGATTGCAAACATTTCGGGTATTTGAGTTTGCGCAAGTAATCTAGAGAAGGGAAATTTAATGATTTTGAAGTATGTAGAGTACGAGGTGAAGTAAGGTTAAAGGACTGTGGATGGGTAAAATAAAACGTTTGTGTAATTAACGAACAACTTTTCCCTTAATGAAATAAAGAGGAAAAAGATTTTCCATTATCCGTTTCCTAATAGGTTAACGGGGAATTATTAGTAGCCGAAACACACTGATAATTAAACTGCGGGCTCAGTTAAAAATTGTATCTGCCAGGTTAGTTGTACGTGACTAAGGCGAAGCAATTTGTACTATATGAGATTAGACGTACAAAATATGGTGGAATATATTTTATAAATAGTATGTACACGAAATAAACTAGAATTAATAGGAATAACGTATCTCTCTGTTCAATTCGTGAGACAATTGTGATGTAAATGTAATTGAGATTATGCGCACGTTCTCAAAATGCAAATTGAATCAGTACAAGTTGATATAACCTACATTAGTCGAGATATTGGGATGAGATACAAACCTTTTTAGTGCACCTTCTTACATAAATTCGACCTTTTAGTCAAATTTGTTCTGCGGTCTGAAGCTGAAGTTGGTATCCTCTAAATGTAAATGACACTTCTTTGAAACGAGAATAACATAAAAGATATTAAAAGACCATTTGATAACAATGGAATTCTATCTACAACTTATACTAATAACAAAGCTTCATTAAAACTTCTACATGCTTTTCTGTTCAGTATCTACCCACAATTAGGCTCTAGAAAAAAGTAGAAATCTATATTTCAATAATTTAAAACAAATTTCAAAACTATTGATCCACTATTACAAACTAAAATAGCAGTAGAATTCAGTAACAGATTACGAGGGCTTTTTCGATGCTCAAGACTGAGAAAAGTAAATGTTAAATTTAGATTTGCGTTCGGTGTAAACAAATTCACCTACACACAAGTCAAATTTGGTAAACATGTAAATGCCTTTTCTTACATTATAAATTAAAATGGTTTACTTTAATTTGCCTCGGTCTAGCTCAAATCGGGTCTTGTCTTAACAAGACGGGGGTGGTTCGTATTTTGGTGCTTAACACTGTACACTTTGAATAATTACCATAAAATAATCAGATACTAAACTAGGTGAATTAAATTAACAACAAGAAAACTATTTTATATCAGGTTAATTGGAGTATCCTTCCTGGTAGCGCCCATTTTGGTTGGTCCCCCGTGGACGGTAGTGGTGGAATTATCGGCTGCTAAGACGTTTCTGTAGATATATAAATTATTGTGGTTCAATTGCTAGTGTGTTATGACCAAAAATCCTGATAATGACGATTTATTTTGATTTATTACGAACGCTTAGGCCGGCCCTGTAAACGGTGGCCTGGTATTTATCAGGTGGCGTTCGGTAATATTCTCCATATTACATAAGCAGGTATTTGTAAACAGGTCACAGAGAAAAATCAATAATTTAAAGTAACCTTGGTGCGCATGACTATTCTTATATGTGATTTGGCTTTCAGACTGAATAGACGTGAATTCAGTACTTGGAATTCTTCACAAAGGATAGGTTAATAATTATACGTTTCTGGATGCAAATTGTTCGTACGCGCACGATTATTTACTGTAACTGATCAGGATGGTCTCAGGATTTCTTAATTAATTTAGAACGTATTTACATTGATTAATACATAACATTTAGTTATACCCGGCAATAAGACGCATTAATTCTTTATTATTAGAAAACGTCTGTTATAGTTAAAGCGCGTATTACTTTCTTATAAGCGAAACTTATTCTACCTATTACATACAGGGAAGTTTATCACGAACTTATTTACGTTAGTTATTATTAAAAATTGCTCCCATTATTAATTGTTGTAAACGAATTAATCTGAAGGGGGTTACACGATATTTTAGGACTGCGTGAACTAAATTAAACAATTCTGTGAATTGTTTCAGACGGAATGCAGGTGTCTTAAGTACACGATTATTCCCTGGCTTAAAATGAGAGAATTTACACGTATAATGTTCGTAATTTATTCTGATGCTGGTGAAAATTAGTCAAGTTTTCTGGAACGTAATAGTGGATAGCTTTTAGTTGGGTGAAAATATACTCGCGATACAGGAATGTTTATCTTACCGGATTTCCTTTATTAAGAAATATTATTAGAAGAATATCTAACAAATTGAAGCCGGTTCGCGAGACGCTGGTACACGTTTGATGCAATTTTATTACGTAAACGCACCGCGGGTTCGTCTTTATTTCTCTGGAGGATCACGCGAGTGATCTCTAAGAATCGGGCTTCTGGTATTGAGATTATCTCCAGGTCCTGACGGCGCTTGTTTATATTGCTAATTCTCCTGGTGGTAGATGCATTGTATGTGTACTGTATGTTTAATGGAGAGCCCTTTATAAGATTATGGGTCCGGCCCGTTGACTGCTGTATAAAGGGATCTCCCGCTAGAGTTAATGGAAGTTGACTTCAGGGCGTTAGCCCGAAGTAACAACGTCCTGGTTTGTGTGTATGTTTGCAGAAGGTGACTTCAGGCTTTACAGCCTGTCGTGACTTCTAGTGTGTGTATGTTTGCAGAAAGTGACTTCAAGCTTTACAGCCTGTCGTGTACTTCAGGTGTGCGTACTGGAACGGTGTGATAACTTCCGGGCTCTGCAGCCCGTCGTTTCTCTGGGTGTCTGGTGTAATGTTTAAGAGAGGTGGTGCAATAAAACTTACGTGCAGTTAACCTTAGCGTATCTCAACCCGCGGCTTGATTGTACGACGCTGATTTACCGGTGACGACGGCGAAGTAACGCGACTAAAGATACACGACAATTCAGGATGAACGGATGTGGCAATCGACAGGTTGGCGGCGTATACAACGAAACTAAGTGCAGCATGCGCGCGCGGTCTGGATCTGGGTTCTAGATGCTAGATGCTAGAGAAGCGACTTGGGAGAGGAGAGCGAGAGTGAGAGAGCTTCTTCCGGTAGCGCCGCCGTCTTTACAGATAATTCGCGGTGGGTGGGTCCGTCTTCTATGCAGGGGTCCTCGAGCTGTGATTGGCTGAGGGTTCTCTGACATAAGAGCATTTGATGCTTTTTGATATCTACGTCGAAAGGGATTAAAATTAATTATTTGTGATGCGATATCGCGCAATCTTTTGCAATTGGTTTTAATATTATGTAACTTTATCTAACTTGATTACTGTAGGGCAATTAAAAAAATAATTAATTATAAAAATTTTAGTAAAGTTAAGCTGGATCTTTACAAACATAAGTGTTGTATTATTTAAAAATAGGTTTCAGTACACAAAAATCATTAATTCAGTGGGCAACTCAAAATAAAGAAACGAATTGCTTACCCGTGAGCAGAGCTAAAAAGTTGCTTCAGAGCAAAGAAAATCAAAACACTCATACGCCTAGTAATATCTAGTCTAAATATTATGGTATATATTGCATAACAAAAAAAGTACATCAATTTCTGGCACCAAGAACAACAAAATTTACAAAAATGCGACTGAAAAATACAGAACTGTTTCTGGAGTTGTAGTGCCGTCATTGTTTCAAATAAACAATAAAAATGTTAAAAAAAAATCAGAAATAAACGAAATGAGAGCTCTTCAAATGTGCCGTGAATGAGGTGTGTTGGGGTGTATTGTACAATTTCCTATACAAATGAAACTTTATTATTTATACAATCAGAAAATTTATTAATTAAAAATGTTTTAAAATTAGCAATAGACAAATGAACATGACGCATAAAATACTTACCGTATGTTCACACATAAACGACTTTATCAAAACGTTACCTAATTTAAACAAATTAGTAGACAAAAAATAAATTTTAACTCAATAAAAATAAACGACAAAAACAAACTGAGAATGAAAATCTCATTACAGAAATCACTTAAGTTAAACTTTTATAATCTAAATTGGCAATAAGATCTCATCTGATCAACTAATTCTGATTCAAATCATTACAGATACAGTTACAGTTGCAGTTATACTTGCAGTGACAGTAACAGTGACAGCCACAGCCATAGCCATACCCGCACTCGCACTCGCACTGACACACACAGACACTCACATTCACACACACCCAAAGTAACTCACACTACACACGATCACGATCACTACCACGACCACAGTTACGGTTACGGTTACGGTTACGGTTACACTTACCGTTACGGTTACACTTACCGTTACGTTTACGGTTACACTTACCGTTACAGTTACAGATACAGTTACAGTTACAGTTAGTTACAGTTACAGTTACAGTTAGTTACAGTTAGTTACAGTTAGTTACAGTTAGTTACAGTTAGTTACAGTTACAATTACAATTACAATTACAATTACAATTACAATTACAATTACAATTACAATTACAATTACAATTACAATTACAATTACAATTACAATTACAATTACAATTACAATTACAATTACAATCACAATCACAATTACAATTACAATTACAATTACAATTACAATTACAATTACAATTACAATTACAATTACAATTACAATTACAATTACAATTACAATTACAATTACAATTACAATTACAATTACAATTACAATTACAATTACACAATTACACAATTACTCTGGCACCAAGAACCACAAAATTTAGAAAAATGCGGCTGAAAAATTCACAACCGTTTCTGGAATTTTAGTGCCGTCATTGTTTCAAATAAACAATAAAAATGTTAAAAAAATCAGAATTAAACGAAATAAGAGCTCTTCAAATGTGCCGTGAATGAGGTGTGTTGGAGTGGATTGTACAATTTCCTATACAAATGAAACTTTATTATTTATACAATCAAAAAATCTATTAATTAAAAATGTTTTAAAACTAGCAATAGACAAATGAACATGACGCATAAAATACTTACCTTATGTTCACACATAAACGACTTTATCAAAACGTTACCTAATTTAAACAAATTAGTAGACAAAAAATAAATTTTAACTCAATAAAAATAAACGACAAAAACAAACTGAGAATAAAAATCTCATTACAGAAATCACTTAAGTTAAAAGTTTTATAATCTAAATTGGCAATAAGATCTCATCTGATCAACTAATTCTTCTTCAAATAATTACAGATACAGTTACAGTTGCAGTTATACTTGCAGTGACAGTAACACTGACAGCCACAGCCATAGCCATACCCGCACTCGCACTGACACAACACACACACACACACACACACACACACACACACACACACACACACAGACACTCACACTCACACACACCTAAAGTAACTCACACTACACACGATCACAATCACGACCACGACCACGACCACGACCACAGTTACGGTTACGGTTACCGTTACGGTTACACTTACCGTTACAGTTACAGTTACAGTTAGTTACAGTTACAATTACAATTACAATCACAATTACAATTACAATTACAATTACAATTACAATTACAATTACAATTACAATTACAATTACAATTACAATTACAATTACAATTACAATTACAATTACAATTACAATTACAATTACAATTACAATTACAATTACAATTACAATTACAATTACAATTACAATTACAATTACAATTTGGAAAGATTATAGAACTTATTCCTACGCGGAAGGTGAAATAATATTCATTTCGTTCGTTAATTGGGCTTCAAGGTGGTTTTTTATTCACAAGGACCTCCAGATTACATAAGTAAGTATGTCTACCTAAAAGAGTCTAGGTTAAATTCAACTCTAACACAGATCTCACTCGTGCTCCTTAGTATGGTTAAAACACATTACTTAGTTGACCAATCAAAAACCAATCGACATGTTAAAATCGGTGTACCTCCGGCCTTAACAAACTTCCACGTCGGCAGAATACGTGCGCTCTATGGGGTACTCGGTACTCTTCTAATTACTTTCAACTCAAAAACTTGCAAAATATGCAGACCTAATGTACCTAGATTTAACTAAACAGAATTATTAACATCCAACCCTTTAGTAAAATAACGGAGTTAGCGACAAAACAACACCATTTTCAAGAAATCGGCATTTAACATTAACGTTTCAATGTTCCCTAAAGGTCTCAGACATTGTGCCGTAACTGAAACCCTAGCACAGTTTTTAGACAGCCAAGACACAGAGCATGAGATCACTATTTAATCGAATAGAACCATCTGTGACGAGTATAACTTTACAGTGAAAGTTTTTCTGTTCGTTCACTTCTGTTGTTGAATTTTTGCTTTTGTGCAATTTTGGACATTGTAATATCGTCGGTTTGTTATTTTCTCTACTGTATATGATTCGTTTCGTAGTTAGTTTTATAATATTCTAAAGTTAAGCAGTTTCACGGGCATTTATTAACACCCGAAATTTGAACGGATTTAAAACAAACAAGAACGAAATAACAGCGTATTCCATGGACAGGTTTTTCACGCAGAACCCAAATTATTTCACCAAATAATATGTAATGAACACAACAATAATAAGGCAACAGTGTCCTTTACCAAAGCACAATAAGTAAAATTATTACATGCAAATAGCTTTGTGAGCTTAAATTGTTCCTTTTGGTAACTAAAAACACTTTTCACGCAACGTGTGATTTTTGGGACCATACAGAAATCATTGGGGCTTACGTTAGGAAAATATGGTGCGTGATTACAATCGTGAATCCAAAAATTAATTGCGCGACGGGAGAATGCTAGCTGCCATTGTCATAGTGAAACAAGATGCACAGATTTTAATTGATTTTTCGCATGTTGCGACTATTGTATACAAATTTGCATTAACAGAGTACAGATCGACGTTATCAAAAGGAATGATGGCGACATGTTTAGCCACATAGTAGAAACTATTTTCTTGGAAAAGCTCTGTGAACGTATCACCTTCAATGGCTGCGTTTTACTTCGAAATACTCACCATGTAAACAAACAAAGCTTAAAAATGAATCTTTATTTAGTTTTATTTATGTTTAATTTCTTACTGAATTATTTTACTTCTTATATCTCCGAATTAATAGCTCATTTCTACAAAATAAAACCAATTTTCTAAAAAAAATTAAATGTCAAGAAAGAATTTCATTATTTCTTCTATTCATGAAAAATAAGAGTTTGTTTCAAGAAGTAGTTATGAGGTAGTGGGTTGAAAAAAACCTATAGTAACACGTTAACTTAGGGGTTTTCCTAGAATTCTTTTGCGTAATTCAAATTAGTTCTGGCTTAAAAACAACTTAACTAAACTTAAATCTAATAGTACCACCACGAAGCTCGTTATAATTTCTATAATTTGATATTTGTCTCGAATTGGACAATGTTTCTTTAACGACCTTGTGGTTAATAACATTGATATAATATTTAATTACTTAATCATTTAACTGATTCTAATTAATACGAATTTACATATTTTTGTTGCTGATTCGAGGTGTTATGTAAGAAATTCACGCTTCGTAACACTTTTTTGCAATACAAACATGAAAAGTTGACGTTGAAGTGGATTTATTACAATAGCGAGCACAAATACCAATTGTTCAACAACTATATCAAGCCTTTGCTTTCATCCCTTAAATGTGTTTAAATTACATTTTATTATAAATTATTCTTATATGTTTTGTACAATGATTATATCCGAAGACACTCACCTGCAAAACAAGACGTCTCTGCAAAAAGCCGAACATGATTTTTTGAGTAATTAGTGTAATGTTGGTTTTCAGGTTTCCACGGATGTTGACTATGGTATTGTGGTTTTTAGAATTTTTCCCACGTTGTCTCCTATGGTTGGTTCTTTAAAAAACCTTTTTCGGTGGTATTCGTAGTTTTATCGTCCGACTCGATGCTCGCGTGATTAGTCGTTGAGGTATTACTTTCTCCGTCGTTTTCCCTTCCATTTTGATTATGACCTCTTTCACTACTTTCTCTCCTTTCTCCTTTGGTTTTTCATTTCTAGTTGTTTACGCGCTGGTCCGTGTGGTAGCTGGTGTATGTTTATTTAAAAGCGGCTTCCAGATATTGCTACCTTATAACTTTAGTTTGGTAGTCTGGCCGGCCATCAATGACATAACTCAAAAACGGCTAACCTTTTTCAAGATTTGATTTTTGTAATCGATAACACAAGTGTATGATTTTTGAGGTGGCGTAGGCGTCGCAACGGTTTAAGCAATCTTGACCAAATTTGGCAGGTGCAGTGGCATCCCGGCATATATAAAAAAGCAGTTCGCGACAGGCGCTTAGGCGGATATTTGCGAAATCCGGTACGCACACTGTGGGACACAGGGAGGCCCAAAAATAAAACTTCCAATGACGACGAAGCCGCGCGACACCGGAAAAGACGTCTCACAACATGCGACGAGGACGTTTCTAAGCCGTCCGCCGTCAGAGCGTGACAAAATTTGACGCACGAAAATATCGTCGCGACGCCCTCATAGAGGTATCTCCCAAATACGGCTATTGACCGCAGACAGGCGCTAGGGGAAGAGGGTAAATCTCCTAGATGGCTCGATCGATCCGGAGCAGAGGAAAAGAAAAGCAGTTGAACGGGGGCATCTCTAGTAGGTCAGATGCCAATTTTCTCCAGATAAGTCGGCGAGAACACGCGATTTCGCCTGGAACGCAGAGAGACGCGTTACTATAATTCACATCTCTTAACCTTTGTAAGTGATTTATGGATGAAGAGGGTCTAGAAAATTCCGCCAAATTCCCAAAACGCCCACAACCATTTCATCAACTGCCCCCATTCTGACAAATTTTAGCATGTTTGCTTTTGTACCCGGTAGTTAACCCATCTTACAAAGAGAAATTATCCCCTGCAGATGTAAAACTATTAAGGAAATCGAATTTATTATGTATTCGAAACGCTACTAGTAGCTTAATGACAAAATACATAAAAAATAGTTTTTATAGTTTTTAAGATATTAAGAGTACTCCCATTGGAACAAAGGATACTTTTTTAAAATCTTCCAAAAACCACAAAGAACCTCAAAATTAATACTTCCGGTCCGAACTCAATTTAAATTCTTTTTAATCAAACTTTCACTTTGTAATCTTTAACGGGTGTCTCGTATAAATAATGCACCCACTTATGATTAAATACTTAATGAGTTACTTCATAGCCCAGAGCTATAATTAGCTATGGAAAATAGTGGATAACTAGAAGATTGTATGCCACTTTGCTCGTCGATAGATTAATAGGTCCAGGTTCAATAACATTTGAGTTGATTATTAACAAAAGCAGAATTGTTTAGATATCTTCGCTTTACAAAAAAAAGGTGTTGCTTCAAACCTGAGAATAAATAATGTAATCTCGGATTACAATTTGTTTCTAAGGAACAAATAAACCTTAAAAATAGCAAAGTCACAAAAAACTCATGAAAATAACAAGTAAAAACTAATGAGTTTTATTACGATACTTAATTTGATTATAATGATGATCTCTTAAAAACTAATGTTAGTGATTCTTAATTAATTGCCTTAAACTATAATGTAAATTAATTAACAATATGAAATACCTGATGTAATTTCTTTTACATTTTGGGTGTCACTGAAACTACAGCAGATAAGAAAATGCTGTCGACTCATCACTTTAATTTTTTTTTATTTTAATTTTGTCTGGTTCAAGGTAAAATTTGGTAATTGAGATCCCACTTCGTATTAGCAAAAGGTCATCTTGCAATGTTAACGTTAAAATAAAATTAAACCCAAAGTAAAATAAGTGGTAAGAGTATAACGTTAAAATAAAATTAAACCCAAAGTAAAATAAGTGGTAAGAGTATAACTAAAGTTGAGTTGCCTGAAATGTAAATGTCTCAAATTTCCGTATGATAAATTTAAAGGACGCTCAAAGTAACCCTGCGTAATGACCGAAACTGACTCTAAACGCGGAAAAAGATATGCAGAAGTATAGAAATAATTTACTAAAAGACATTTTTTACGCCAATAAGGTATGCAACTAACGCTGCACGAAATGCACTTAAATTTCCAATAAGAACGTAAATTTTAAACATACATAAAAAGGTTTGTTACAACTTCAGCCGGTAAACTGAAAGATTATGTTGAATATTATCTACCGTTTCTTAATATTTTTGGCAGTCGGACTCATATAATTAAAACCACTATGCCAATAAACACTTGGATATAATAACCTAAATTTTTTAAGTCAAATAATATGTACAGGGTATCCCATTTTCGGTACTTTTGCGTGCGCATCTCCCTTATTTTTAAAGACAGAGGGTCCGGTTTTCGCGACAGTCTGCTACTTTTTTTGTGAAATTAAAGATGGCGCAGAATCATAGCCCTTTTAATTTCTGATATACAGGGTGGAATTGAAAAGTATCACATTTGGGGCACCCCTCGTAGATCAGTTATCTTCAAACTAACACCTGTTTTTTTAGTTATGAAGCAAACATGTTTTTTTTAAGTGGAATACCCTGTATATTATTTATTATACTTATTAGGCCTAATGTGGGCTTTCCAAAAAATATTTAAAAATAAGGTAGTAGGCTATGGCTAAAATTTATTAAAGGCAAAATCCATGTAAGTAATTATTATACTTTTTTATACTGTCAAACTTAATTCCAAAGAGATTTTTTAATTCAACTCTTATTTATTACAGCATTTTAACGTAATTGTAATAAAATTATTGCATTTTACTCAAAACAAAACAATAATTGCCTATCTTACTTAAAACAAACTGGCGTATCTCGCCCACTCCCTTTTCAACACGCAAGCTATATATATATATATATATATATATATATATATATATATATATATATATATATATATATCATGGCGCTGTACACAAGGCGCGACATGGATGTGGCTAAATACCAACAACATATGGGAAAATATACACAGCTATTAAAAAACGACATAATATTAACAAGAAGATATCAACATATTCACTAGAATTTAAGTATTGAAAGAAAAAAATGGCATAATTACAAGTTTAAACAATCGATAATCCATTATTAAAAATAATCAATTAATCAATTTCAAAATGTAAACTTTCATGATTATTACACATAACTAAAATATTATCTGGTAAGTAAATCGTGTATTTTCTTTCTTGATCTTTTATATAAAGTTAAACGTTTCGATAACAATTAAGTTATCGTTCTCAGTAAATGGTAATATCCTTTAAGAATAACTTGAAATGTTAAAAATTTATGAATGAAATTGAAGAAATATGTAAAACATAAAAACCCAAAAACAAGCCTACTATTAATACAACAGTTTGATAAACGTATAAAGCCAACTATAGAATCTAATTTTAGTAAAAAATAACTAATTAAATATTATTAACCTGTCTTGAAGATGACAAATCAGAACAATTTCTAACGGACGTAGGCTAACAGTGAAAATGTCACAATCAAAGAACAAATTTAACAAAACTTAATAAAATAATCGATAGGCAAATAATCAATCATTCAAATAATAGATTAATATAATAATCGCTCAGTCATATAATCGATTAATCAAATGCTCGGTTAATCGTATAATGTTTTAATCAAAATATCGATTAATCAAACGTTAGTAAATTGGAAACCAACTTAGTGCACGATTAGAATTAAAAATATAATTGAGTAAAAGTTAAAGTTGAAAGTTGAAATACTTACTGCAAATAATTAATACATAGAACATAGTGCAATACAATATATCAACTAGAGCTGTATGAGCTAAAAATGTGGAATAAGGGTGAACGAATGTAAGTTTGGACAATTTGTTACATTCGTTACTTTTCCTGTACTATTAAGTACATTTTTGCGATCTATTAAAATTAATGAATAACTCGTATTTCTTTAAATTTTCTATTTTTCTAGAAATAATGACATTTCTCTAAGCTTATCTCTGTAGTTTCTTGAATATATTACGCTTCACAATTAAAAACATTTCTGTAGTGGTTAGGTAAACCTTTTGATGGTCACTTATAAGTTATATTTCAACTTCATGTGTTGGGAGTCACTGGCATATATCCGTTTGACATACGAATATATTTGACTTTTAATTTTTACTTCCTTCCGCTCTGTGCTTGGCGAAAGAAAAGCCATTTTGTGTTTCCTAAAAGAAAAATGTAAATTCCTGGACTTTATTTAGCCCATCGATGATTATCGGTTTTATAACATTTTTCTAAATTTTGTGCCAAATCGCTATAAATAGTGGGTACAAACGATTTATATCGGATATATAGGAAATACTGAAAACAGGTGAACTTTTGTAACGCTTGGTTTTTTGTTCTTCTACCACATTTTACTTTCAGGCAATCGATCTGGTTCAATTCAAGAACTAAATCCATTAAGAAAATCATTAAACCAATTAGCTAAAGGGGTTAAACTTAACCTCACAAATTTCTCTAATCACGAAGTTGTTTTTACACTTTAGATTTGCTGGTAAGAATGTAACAACCTACTTAAACGGTTGCTAGATTTATTTTTGTTTTAGGGGAACTCATACTCGTAATTAACTGAATCCATTTCTCAACGTTACCATTAATACTTTTCTGATTCTTCACCTCATTGAAGGTAAGATTGATATTCATGCTTTCATTTGGCTGTATGTATTTAATTTTAGAGGTACTTTTTGTACGCCATACAATATACTTTTTGTATGCCATCTAAATATACTGGTATGCTGTGTAAATATATGTACATTTGTATATAATTCGAATACTGTTGGACATACTGGCATTTCGCTGATGAAGTGTGTTAGTTATTACATAGTTAGCAAGAAATTTGACTTCCACACCTGTGAAATATTTGAAATTGTAACTTTCCGACAGGCTGGGATATAAAAGATAAGTTATAAATCACTCATATTCAGGGTCTTTTGGATACTTAATGCTTTGATTAATCTGTGACCAATCCTATAAGTTGTATAGATCTATGCACATGTTTGTGATAAAACTTTAAGTTTTATTGCACAAATTTTTGCGCTTTTACAGTAAATTGCTTTGGGTAAAATGTTTGAGTATAAAAATAGCATGTCTATTGGTAATGTATGTATCAACAGATTCGAGTTAAAGGTTTTATTAACCACCTGATCATTTCTATTATTTTTGTGTACTACAAGTTATTTATAGCAATTGTATTATTACTATAATCTATTATTCAATGTGCCTTTACAACGTGGGGAATGCCTAAATTACCTGTTTACTGTATTTTATTAAAGACTATAAATCTATGTTTTAGCGTAACTTAACTTTGCAATTCTGTATATTACTTTGCCATTTTTAGATGTAAATTTAGCTTAATTTGATTTTCTAAATTCTAGTATTAGACTGTTTGGGTGGCTTGCTATATTGTGTATTTAAGAGCACAAATATTTTATGTATTCTCTGTGGTTAACAATTTGTGTAACACTAGTGAATTACTTATTTATTTAGGGAATTATCACTCTTTTATTTTTTTTTGGGGAAAGTAAATTATATATATATATATATATATATATATATATATATATATATATATATATATATGTGTGTGTGTGTGTGTGTGTGTGTGTGTGTGTGTGTGTGTGTGTACATACAAATGCAAACTAAATACTGTCATTATTAGAAATTAATATACCGCTTTTGTTTTGGGGACTTTCTATTTTACAACTATTTGTTTCCTAGTGCTCACATCCTTGCACATATTCGTTACTTGGCTAGCAAAGTGGCAAATTAACTAGTTATCTAGGGCTGGCTGCTTTATCATTCTAGCTGGCACCCTTTCTTCTCTTTCAGCTACCATTGCCTACTGTATCACTGTGGGACCCCTCCATCTCTACCGTGACCGAGCTACCGGTAAGTCCTATATATAAAAGGTATCTCCTCTGTTGGGGTAAGTTTGAGCACAAAGTTGAAGTTTGCACGTAACAAATTCATATTCGATATTCAAATAATCGATTGATCAAATAATCGACTAACCAAATAATCGGTTAGTCGCATAATCGAATAAACAAACAATCGATTAATCAAAGTTAGTTAATTGGACAACGTCAACAGAGGAAAATAACATAGTACATGAATAAAAATTAAAAAAAGGGCGGATTAATGAAATAATCAATCAAATCATTAAAAATAATCGGTTAATATAACATTGATGGCCCAAAAAATTGCCACGTTACACAGAATACGCGCAGTTGTTAACATGGACGTCGGTCACGTACGGCCATTTGGGTATGCGGCGAAATATCCTAAATTTCGTTCGGCGTTTTGGCCTTTGTCGACATAGTAGCCCAACTCTAAAAGTCGGCAGAGCGGCGTAGCCAGCGAAATAGTAGTAGGGGTTTTGTTCAACGTTCAACGTTTTGGACTTTAAAATATAGCGCGTCGTCGTTATGAGAATTCGGCGAAATATCGTTCGCGGTATTGGTTGTTGTCGGCATAATGACCCAACTCTAAATTTTGGCAGAATGGACGTAATCGGCAAAATAGTAGTAGTCATTTTGGTCACCTTCAGCGTTTTGTAATTTTAAAACATAGCATTGGAGTTTTGGGTATTCGGCGAAATAACCTAAATGCCCAACTCTAAATTTCGGCAGAATGGGCATAGTCGACGAAATATATAGTAATAGGCGTTTTGGACTTTTAAAATAAAGCGTCGGTGTTTTGGGCATTCGGCGATATATCCTAATCTGGTTCGCGGTATTGGTCATTATCGGCATAATGGCCCAACTCTAAAATTCCGCGAAATAGTAGACGGCGGATTTAGTTTACGTTCGGCGGGACAAATAAAACATAGAACCGGCATTTTCGGAAATCGTGAAGTTCCTTATCAAGATATCAACGTGTTGGTTGTTACTTTGTACTCTTTTCCAAAATAATCTAATGTTATACAACCTGTTTCCCAAATTATAGAGCAACGGTATAAAATTAATTACATAAATTACTTAACCCATTTTTCAAAACACCGTATAACTAAACAAAGGCTAAAAAACTAAATATTTGATTACGTTCGTGGCGCCATCTTTTTAGAATTAATGAAAAAACGATTTCTTTCTAAATTGCTTTATTACTCAAACTTATTAAAAATACGAAATGAATTGAATGCAAAATGAAAGTTACGATTAAAATTTTACTGGCAGGGTTTAAATATTTTGTAGCTTGACTGAAATAGAAACCACATACAGAGGAATCCTTTATAAAGCAAAATTCCTATAGTGAGATACTCGAGAGAGATGTATACATTCTATACAAGCAAACAACACGTGAGGGTGTTTATAATTCAATGCGAACATAAAATATGTATGACAAAATTTTTTTAATAATGTACACTTTTTTATGCATTAGAAACGGAATAAAATAAAACAATAGTAAAAAATGAATCAACTTAGTTGATAATTTCCCATGTATTATGACTTTCCAACATGCAATTTATAAAACTCGCCGCAAGTCGCCTGAGTAAACAGATGATGTTAGCATATCTCAAGTGCCCTTCTGTGGTATAGAAAGTTTCTAGACAGAGATTGAAATGCTTGAAGTTGATAAAACGGCACCAGTTATTTATATATTCCTAACAAGATTTCACGATTGTTAAGCTTTCTTTTATTATTCAAAAAAGCAATCATGCGAAGTGAAAAGAAAGTACCTATGTGAAGGAAATAAATAAAACAGCTGAATTGGTGTGCTGAAATTTTTAAGTACAACAGTTATACTAAAGTATGATATAAATTTATATTTATAAACACTTTAAAAAAATTCATGCTTTCTGTGCGTATAAAACCCCATGTCCTCGTTTGCCCTATCAGTCTATATGGATATTCTGAATCGAAGCTCAGCTTCGTCAAAAACACATAATGGTACGTTGTGCCACATAATTTTAGTACTTTTTGCATATTGCGTTTATTATGAACAAAGCAACATTTTCCAAAAAGGGCTCAGCTATTTTTCGTTATCAAAAAGATTATTATCATGCTGGGTTGTATTATGCTACGTACCGTACAGTTTTTTTAATTTCCAACAAAATTAGAAGCCAGTTTAGCGTTGAAGTGACGAGAAGCGTATAAAATTACGTTTCCACAGACGATCATTCAAAGAGAATTAGACGAATCTCCGTTAACCGTTGTAATGGGTCGCACCACATTGATAAACTTCTAACAGTCGTTCTTGATGTTCAAACGAATCGATTCAAAGTGACGAGTACGTTTAGTATGAAGGGGCAAGGTACGAACTGGATCAGAAAAGGTCCAATTAGGGGGAATGGAACCTACAAACTCTCTCTTCAAATTGTTCACATGTAAATAACGCAAAGTAATGAGAAAAACCAGTTATTTCATGTTTTAAGAACTCGATTGATTCATTCAGCAGGTTTTGCTTGCAGGTGGTATTCAGAATAAAAGAATAATAGTGCGATATTCGACTTAAATAAACTATTTGCTGCGTAATTGTACGCCTTTATCACTAATGGTGTACTAAGGAGTATCAAACAAGAGAAAGATATTGTCTTCATCTAGATGAAAACAAAAGTATTAGTAGCAAGCAGTACGAAGAGGGCAGAAACATGAAAATTTAGAAAACAATCAGCAACATACAGAATGAAGGGATGCACTTTAGAGGACCTAGGAAAAGCGCCAACAATATCTATACATAACACGTGGCAAGGGCGAGTGGGTTTAGCTCTTGGGGTTAGAAAACAGGAAGGAGCACATTGTTGCAGCTTATGTCAGAACAAGTAGCACATTAACAAACATAGCGAGCGACTTCTACACTAGATAATAATAGTTTAAAGAAAGTATAGCAACGGTTTTCGTCAAACCAACAGAAGTGGGAGGATAACGTTCGGAGATCACTCGATGACGTTTTTAGGAACAAGTATACGCCAGTCACCAGAGAAGAACTGTGAAAGAGAAGAAATGCGCGTAAGTTTACAGAGAAGACCATCCTTTACGCACCACGCAGAGAATTTTCTAGAAGAGAAAGAATCACACGGAAAAGTAGCAAGAATCTTTAATAGGCAATGTAGTCAAAGAAGTCGTAGGAAGTTTGACGATATGGACTTGATTGACAAAACGAGATTAAACATAGGACACATGTTCTTTACCTTTAGGGTGAATTATAGTGAAAGTTACATTGTTGTAAGCAGTTTTTTTTTATTTTTTGCAAATTGTGTTTTTTTTTATGATTGTGGACCTGAACAGGCTAAATAAGGCCTATCGTGCTAAAGCACTCAGGAACACTTAGGAGGATGGATAGAGGGATAATGAATTGCCAATAGATGCCTATGAACAGCTACCTTAAATTTTCTCATATCATAAGTGAGAGGAAAACAGGAACTAGGGAGATCATTCCAGAGTTTAGAAGCCGTGTAGAAAAATGTGGATTGCGCCCGTTTGGTACGACAAGTGGAGATTTGTACTGCATACTGATGATGTGAATGAGCGAACCGAGTGTTTCTCGCAAAGATAGCCGGAGATGGTATCAAAGAATGTAATTCACCAGCACAATAGCCGTTGTAATAACGATAATACAAAGAAAGAACTGAAACCATCCTTCTATGCTCAAGGGACTGTATGTGAGAAGTTAAGGACGGGTCATTTATAAGCCTAATCGCTCTCTTTTGAATACGATCAACGATATCGAGAGCGTATTGGGGAGCACTAACCCAAAGGTGAGAATTATATTCCAGATGAGGCCGAATTTGGGCCTTATACAGCAGAAGGAGTTGTCGAGAGGTAAAGTACTGCTTAGATCTGTACAAAAGCCTATTTTACGAGCAGCTGTTTTGGTAGCTGACAGAAGATGGTCAACCCATGAGAGATTTGAGGATACAGTCATACCCAACAGAGTAATAGAGTCTGAAAACTTAAGAACTGAGCCATTCATACTTACAACAGGAAATGATCGATCTTTTTTGGCGGACATAAGGCAACACTGAGTTTTGTTAGCATTAAATTTAACTAGATTATTGCTTCCCCATTCGAGAATACGTTGAATGTCTTTGTTGATTAAATTTGCCATTTCAGCTTTAATTTCTTGATTTGACATAGAAGGTGGATTATCACTATGAGTAGACTGAGATGAACTACAGTGAAGAGTGCTATCGTCAGCAAAGCAATGGATGGGGTTAGTTGTTGAAGAAATAAGGTCGTTTATGTAGGCGCTATAACGGATCCCTGTGGTACGCCCGCGTTAATGCTAACTTCTTTTGAAAAAAAGCCATCAACTACGACACGTATTCGTCTTTTATCAAGGAAACTAGAAACCCAGTTGATGAGCGTATCATTTAACCCAAACGAGGTGAGTTTGGCAAGTAAACACTTATGCCAAACTTGGTCAAATGCCTTTGAGATATGTAATACGACTACAACTGTTTCACCGGACTGCTCTACTGTATTGTTCCAAACTTGGGTCACATATGAAAGAAGATCGCCTGTTGAACGACTTTGCCTAAACCCATATTGGTGGTCACTAAGGAGTTTGTTAGTTTCAAGGAACGTGAGCAGTTGCTGATTGATGGCTATTTCCATAATTTTAGACAAAATGGAAGTGATAGCAATTGGTCTGTAATTTGAGGGATCGGTCTTATCACCTTTTTTGGGAATAGGTTGAACATTTGCTAACTTCCATGATGAAGGGAATTCCCCAGAAGATATAGAGATCGTATAGAGCTTAGATAGGACAGGTACTAGTTCGGGGGAACATTTCTTTAAGACAATAGCTGGGATACCGTCTGGGCCAGTCGCCTTATTGAGATCAAGCCTACTGATGATCGATTCCAAGAACTTGTACCGAAAATAAATTGGTTTCATAACGTATGAAGAAGAGTTGACTAGGGGCACATCTTTTACAGAATCATTGAGACACGAGTTTGATGCAACAAATTCACAAAAACGTTGGCTTTGTCTACAGAATCAGCAACTGAAAGTTTTTACTAATGGCTTTTGCTAAAGACCAAAATTTACGACTGCCTAAAGGAGATGTAGCTAGTTCATTGCATTTTCATTGTTCGAACAACTTTTTAGTTTTAGTGATGACACTTTTGCAGATATTTCTAGCACCAACGTATTCTACATGACTGTCAACCGATTTATTAGATTTCCATTTAATGTAACATTTATTTTTTAAAGATATTGCATCAGAACAAGCCTTATTGAACCAGGGTTGGGAACGTGAATGACCTACACGGTACTGTTTTTTCGGAATGTATAACTCCATTCCCATGAGGATGACTTCAGGTACTGAAAGAGCGATGTCCGAAGAAGAGGACGATTTAAAACAATATTCACGCCATGGAAAGGTTGCAAAGAAATCCCGTAAATCACTCCATCGAGCTGACTTAAAACACCACAAGGTTCTATCGGTTTTGCGAACAACAGTGGAATTAGGTACAGTAGAAATGACTTTTATTAGACAATGGTCGGAAAGACCTAAAGGCGAAAGAACGGAAGTTTTATAAACAAGAGGGTTTGATGTAAGAAAGAGATCTAGAAGATGTGGAGTATGGTTAGGGTTATCAGGGATTCTTGTGGGTTCAGAAATCATTTGTGTGAGATCACATGAAATAGCAAATGTTTCTGCACTATGACCAGCCGGATTTGTAGTAGATGAAAATTAGAGTTATGAACATTGAAATCGCCTCGAAAGTTAGAGTGAAGATGGTATTGAGGAAATTGCAAGTCGGGTGACTCGGAGCTTTCACAGGAGACTTGTGTTTCAGATAGAAACAATATATCAGGTTGTAATTGTTCAAGATGTTGGTGAATAGCATTAAAATTAGACCTGATACCGCGGATGTTGCAGTAGTGAATCAGAAAGTTGATACTTTCGATGACCGAGGTCGCTGGGCCCTGCCCTCCCGGCCATCCGAATGGGGCAGGATTTTACATCCGGAATTTATAACCCTAGAAACCACAGCCATCTTATTTTTTAATTTGGGACTTTTAATCCGATAGGAAGACAGTGAGGGCGAGAAGGAAGAATAAGGATGAGAATAGATTAAGGATGATGGAAAAGGTAACCGGCAGCCCTTACCGAGCTCAGAAAATCGGAGACCCAATATTAAGGAGCCCATGGTAAGGGTGGTGGTACCTCCCTTTATTATGAACAATATTTTTCAAAATTGGCTCAACCAGATTTCGTTGTCAGTAAATTATTATAGTGCTTTGTCTTCTAGTTGTGTTACCTTGTGTCACATAGATTTTTTTTATTTTTTTCAAATTGTGTTTATTATTAACAAGACAATATTTTTTAAAGATAGCTCAGACAACTTTCATAACAAAAAAAAATTATTGCTGAGTTATCTTCTAGTTGTACTACGTTGTGCCGTCTAGATTTCTTTTCATTTTGTGTTTATAATGACCAAGACAATATTTTTCAAAGATCTCTCAACCAGTTTTCGTTATCAAACAAATTATTATTGTGCTGAATTGTGTTCTAGTTGTGTTACCTTGTGGCATATAGCTTTTTTTATTTTTTGCAAATTGTGTTTATTATGAACAAGACAATATTTTTCAGAGATGGCTCAGCCATTTTTCATATCATAAAATCTGAAGTGTCTCCCGTATAAAGTCAGGACCACGAAAGGAGTCTTATGATTCATAACATGATACATGAAACAAACTATAATATACTTATTTTTGTTTCTCATAAATAATACACGTATGGAAAAGAGAAGGGAGATTTCAACGAACGTCTGTCATTTAAATATTGAAAGTGCAGAAAGCATATGTCTAACATAAATCAGTAACTTAACCTCACAATTTGTTTTGATGTGTGACGTGCATTTATCCCGTTTAGTATTCCCCAGTTATTAAAACTACTGGAATTCTTGAAAGGCGCTCATAAGTGCTAGTATAACGTCTGTAAAATGTAAACCTTTGAAAGGACAAAGTCAGGTCATGTTAATGAATGATCCTCGGTATTTTTAAACCATTATTTATAGAGAACTGCAGAAGCATATGGAGTTACAGAAAAAAACTGTGACGCGTACCAAAGTACGAATTTCTGCAAGTCAAGAAGCTAGTGAAAGTGTACCTAGTACACTTCAGAAGAAAAGACAACCTCAAAGAAACGCAGCATTGATGTAGTTGACTACACAAAACATGTGGTTAAAAGAAAAAATTATGATATGCATGTAAGGCACACGTAAATAGTTATTTGTATTACAAGGCCTGCAAATTTAAGAGTACTCGCAAACCATTATGGAACAAGATTATTTGTGCCAACGTCAACAATCGCTATTAAAATCAATAAACAAAATTTTTGTATTTTTTAAAATTTAATACCTGCTGAAATGAAGTTAGAAACACTGACAGTAACCAATATAACCTAAAAAATACAATTGCGAAATTATTCATTACTCGAATTTTGTACGGATTTGTTGACTTTATAATAATTTATGATTGTGATTTGTAGTTTATAAGGAACTAATACGGACATAATAACGGTAACGCGATTGTTTGTGTTATGTCAAATGTCGATTATGTCGAATATTCTATCAGTTCTGTCACTACAACGAATACCAACTGTAATTTAGTATTATTTTTGGCGGCCTAGACCGGAGAATTGGTGCAAGTATCTCCACCAGCGTTTAATTCCATTCGACATACAAGAAGTATTGGTGCTTTTACATTCAATTAATATCTTATACCCGGAAGAAGAATGTGATGGACCGATCACTTTTGTACAAGACAATTACAGTTTCCATACTGCACGACGGGTTATGAATTGGTTCGCAGATAAGGCTTTCAATGTATAATTGCTGCGTTGGCCCAGTAAATCTCCAGATTTAAATCCAATCGAGAACCTTTGGGTCGATATGATAACTAATTGGAACGATCACAATTACAATGGCATTCGCGAAAGGACTGTTGATGATTTAATGTTACATGTTCGTAGGATTTGGAAAAGTTTTCGGTTTGGAAACCTTTGCCAAATTTTAACAGTCAGCATGCGTCAAAGAATGCATTCTTGTATTAAAAATGAAGGATTTTATATTAATTATTAAACTATGATTAGATAGTATTATTTTGTTATATGTATTTCTTGTTTACTTTTAGTTAAATCGTTAACTCTGTTGCAATGCTAATAATAAATAATAAATATATAAATAAATATATTAATTATAATAATATATAAATTCGATTTTTAGCGGTACTTGTGCCTATCAATGATCTATAGTGTTAAATTGATTTTTTATATTTAAATCACAATTAATGGGAAATTATATGCCAAATAACGTGTTTTTATTTTATCAATTACGACCGTTTTTAATTTAAATGAAGTAGATGCTGCTGATCCACTTTGTCGTACGCATTCGCTGCGTCCAAGTACAAGGTTCTTCAAGGTTAAGGTCAAAGCAGCTCTCATACACATTCGCAGCGTCCAATTATAAAGTTTTTCAAGGTTCCTTGCGCCAAAGTCAACGGTTATTCATAGAATTGTCATGGTCAAGGGTATTGAGGGTCACGTACACGTTCCCTGCATCAGTCAAAGTTTATCCTTAGAATTTCAAGGTCACGCGTGGTCATGTGGAGGGGAAATGTTCGGCAAGCAATTTGGTCGAGTCAAGGCCATGTGTTAATTCCTAGAACTCAATTTTCATGGTCATAGAGATACTACAGGGACGCGAAACCAAATAGTGGCGGGAAATTACAGGGCCACGTGACAGGAAATTTTGAAGGTCAGGCTGTTCAAGCAATTTTTGCAATTTGTGGGAGTCAAGGTCATTCAACCGATTTTATCTAATATTCTTCGAAATGTATAATTTTCAAGGTCAAATCTAGAAATAGAAATTAGAAAGTCATCATCAAGGTCAAAGATATACTAGGGTGATACTAAATCAAAATATACGAATTTCCCTATTGAAGATCAAGTCAGTTAATCCGCCGTGTACTTACGCGCTCCCTGCTTCAAGGCCAACGTTAAAAAGAAATGTCATTTTCAAAGTCAAAGATTAGTAGGGCCGATCCTAACCAACCGTGCACGTACTCCGTCAAAACATTTGGCTGAGTCAAGGCCATGTGTTAATTCCTAGGAATCAGTGGTCACCTGCAGGGGTATCCCGATCTTATTCGATCCTTTCCGATCTTACCCGTTCTCATCCGACCTTATCTGATCTTACCCGATATTATCCGATCTTGTTGAAGAATGACAGGTTTTTGTCTATGCTAAAAGGCAGGTCAAGGTTAAATGGTTCTTGTATTGGGTAAATGCTCAAATTCTTGGAAATAGCAAAATAAGCATTCCCAATCAATGACTTTTGTATAAGTTATTATAATTCCTAGAAATCAATTTTGAAGGTTACCTTCATGGAATGACAGATTGTTATCTATGATAAAAGTAGGTCAAAGGTATTCTTAGCATGTTCAAGGCCAAGGTGCGGGTGATTCTTTTACCTCCCGCCCTAATGCTTTGCATATGGAGAATATAGAGAAATTACATGTATAAGCGTAAGTGTGGGTGCGTGTGTGCATGCGTGCGTGTGTGCGTGCGTGCATGTTGTGAGCGTGTGCATGTGCTGTGCGTATGCGTGTGCATCTGAGGTGTGTGTGTGTGTGTGGTGTGTGTGTGTGATGTGTGTGCGTGTGCGTGTGTGCATGCGTGTGTGTGTGAGCATGTACGTGTGCGTGTGCATGTACCTGTGTGTGTGTGTGGTGTATGTGGTGTGTGTGTGTATGCGTGTACGTGAGCGTGTGCGTGTGCGGTATGTGGTGTGTATGGTGTGTGTGCGTGTGTGTATGCGTGTGTTTACGTGTGTGTGCGTGCGTGCGTGGGTGTGTGCGTGCGTTGGCTCGCGTGTGCGTGTGTACAAGTTTCCGGACGCATTTGAGGTCTGCCTATATCCTATTATAGAACGAAGGCACAAAAATACTTATATAAACTGACTTAAATTATTTTTCTGCAATTTGCTTCCATTTTGATTCTATAATAGACGTATTAAGAAACGCGACGTCATCTCCGATGTCATTATAGCCATTAATTCACGGAACATTTTACGAAAATTTTTAGGTTGGCAAAGCTTGATCCGGAATTGTGTCATGCATGTCACTCTTACAAAATGTGTCAAAAACCGGATACATCCTGTGTAAAACTTTGATTTAAGCAAATTTGCGACTATATTTCTGGCAATTCCACGTATTTCAGGGGGTGTATATGCAAACTTAGCTTGATTATCTTCCGTTTTCGTATTTTGTGATAGAATTTGGATAAAACAAAAGGCGATTAGATCAAATTTTCACTTTTAAAATTAAGACATTACCAACCGCCATAAAAATCCCTAAATCAAGGAAAGTAAAAATGTTTGTTTAAACAGGACAAATTACAAAAAATAGCATAAAAAACGTGTTTTATAAGACCTTGAAACACCCATTCTGTAAAAAACTCGTCGCTACGCCTCTCTGTTTTTTAAACTTGAATTCGTGCTTCAAAGCTGGTTTTATGAAACTTGTTTTTTAAGATACTATTAGTGTTGCCAGTTACAGTAAAAAGCTTAATGTACGAGTTAAAGGAGGATACAGTAAGATCTCGTTTAACGCTACCTCGATTAACACTGATTTGCTATAACGCGGTTTGTTGAAAACCTTAAAAATGCTTAAAATATAGCCGGATTCAAATTATTGCAGCATTTCATTGATTCGTATACATTCGTATAATACGATTATTTCCGAATATGTACGTAGCGCTTTGATTCTCCAGAATTTATGCTTGTTTGGTGCATTTAAGGTTTGTAAGCTATTAAAATGTGTTCAACATTTTCACGTTCTGCGTAAAACGTAATTAGTTTATGTAGTAATAATAGAGATTATTGTTCATATAAATTTAATCCTTATTTTCTTTAGATTGTAAAAATGAGCGGGTGTAAAGATAATAAAACAAAAATGACACGAACAAGCATTTCGCTCGACAATAAAATGCAAGTGTTGAGGCGATTGGAAAACGGTGAACGTCAAGTTTACATTGGAAATGCTTTAAATTTGTCTACTTCTACGAAGAACCATTTTAAAAAAACAAAGATAAAATTAAGTTGTCGGCAACTACTACCACATCGTCTAGTGCAGCAAAGATAGCTCGATCAAGAAGCAATATTTTAGAAGAAATGGAAAAACGTCTTTGCATTTGGATTGATGATGAAATCGAACGCAACACGCCGCTAAGTCAAAGAATAATCATGCAAAAGGTCATAAATATTTTTAATCACATTCAAAATGAAAGAGAAGATACGAGTGAAAATTTTACAGCTAGCCGAGTTTGGTTCGATGATTAAAAAAAAAAGAAGCAACCTCCACAACGTTCGAATCACCGAAGAGGCAGCGAGTGCAGATAGTGCTGCCGTTTCAATTTTTCCTGCAACGTTAAAAGCCATAATTGAAAGAGGAAATTATCCACCAGAATTGGTTTTTAACGTAGATGAAACAGGACTTTTTTGGAAGAGAATGCCAAAGTGCACATTTATATTGCGAGAAGAAAAGCTTCAAAAGACCGTTTCACCCTTCTTCTGGGTGGTAACGTCAATGGCGATTTATAATTAAAACCTCCACTTGTGTATCATGACAAAACCCCAAGGGCCATGAAAGGAGTTCTAAAATCTAGTCTACCCAACGTTTGGGAATTCAATAACAAATCTTGGATCACAAGAGACATTTTTCAAAATTGGTTTACCACACATTTTTGTCCATCTGTAAAACGTTACTGTGAACTAAATAATTTTGAACCAAAACCTCTATTACTGTTGGATAACGCACCAAGTCATCCCATCAACCTATCGGACTTAAACCTTTGCGTTCCGGGGGAAATAGTTTTCCTACCACCCAACATTATGTCGTTAATTCAGCCAATGGACCAGGGAGTTATTGCAAATTTTAAGGCACTGTAAAGAACCAGCGTCCTTTACGTATGCTTTTTAGAATAAATTATGTGCGGACCATCCTGTATGTAAGATTTCAAAAGTTTACGCGATATTGCACAACGAATAATTTATTCATCACCGCTGACGTGTATTTCTAAGAAACCGTAAGTTTCTGCACGTCAGAACGATTTTAACCAATCGCATCCCCCGCACGGTAGCCGCGAAGCTGCCCACAGATGCACCTTTATAAACTCGCGACGCGCATAATAAAAGGATGAAGATGAATCGCAGTAGATTCAAGTCAAGCCGTTCCAGAAACCAGTAGCCGCAGCCGCCCCGTTCGCTTCGTGTAAGCACCGACCTGCTAATAACCGTAAGGAAGTAATTATTACTACTTCAAGAAGAAGTAAATTCCCGTCCAGCCGATATCCAGCCGCCACCGTTTGCTTCGTGTAAGCACCGACCTGTTATTCACCGACGAAGAGTCCTTCGCGATCTGGTGATAACGCGCACCACGACGCACCGGGCAACCTAAAGTTTAATCCTGTACTGCTATTGATAGACACGTAAGTTGTAAAGTTATACAATCAAACACTACAGACCGTAAATAACTCCGGGCTGAGTCTCCAGGAGTTATACCAAGTACACCTAGAGTCACGCAGGGTAGATCCCGACGTAACTCGCAAATACAAAGTACACTGACACCTAGAGTGCTACGCAGGGTAGATCCCGTCGTCACTCGCCAATACAAAGTACACTAAAACCTAGAGTATCACGCAGGGGTAGCCCCCGACGTAACTCACAAAGACTTGAGGGTGAAGGGTTGTTACAGGGCTGTAAAGACCTACGACCTTTCTCTTAGTATATCCAGTAAAGACAGGCCGTCGCCTACGTCTTCTGAGCATTACTGAAATCTCGCTCGAAACTCATACACTACCTACAGACAAACACCATAATCGTACACGGTGTCTTTGATCGCAGGAGAGTACACCCGAAACCTGTAGTATAAATTTGTAGATAAATTTGAAGTCCACCTAACCATCGTAAACACCTGGTGCGAGAACGTTTGTAAATAAATTAGAGAGTACGTAGATTATTCTATCTTTACGTAAACCTATTAGAGTAGTTTTAATATTAAGTATTTTGTTCCCTTGATTAATTATAAATAATTAAACTTAGTATAGAGATCAGTAATTAATTTAGTTAGATAAATAATCTAATTGCCTACATTAAACCGGTTATAATTAAAGAAAGACCGTCCGAGATCTCGCGTTTGCATACGCGCATTTCGCGTGTATTATTTCCCGGGAGTAGGACATACTTGCTTCAGCGCTCCAGAGTTACTAAAGTCTAAGCACGATATCGATTTTCTCAATCCCCACAACGACTCGAGTTCATTGCGCTGGCGCCCCGACCAACAACGGTATCAAGGATAACGCTCTCGCTACTGTACATACAGGACCGTAACCTAAATTTTACCTCTTAGGTAAGGAATAGATTAAAAAGACTATCTCTGTTCACAGAAGCGACTACGCACACAGTGACAGGCCGGCAACCAGGAGAACGAGCCGCCAGGACCCGGAACAAGAAGTCCCCATACGTTTTTTTTGTTAATTACCTTTTTATTTATTGTTGATATTTATTTAATATACATTTTAAAAACGCTTTAAGGTATTTATTTAAGGTGACAGTGTTAAGCCCATCCAGTACTTACTACGAACCACACCCCGTTTATAAAATAAACACGATTGAGCAAAGCCGAGGCAAAGTAAAACCGCGTTGGGTTACCAAACCAGAAGGGCGCAATATAAATATAGCACCTAAAAGTAGGTGAGCATTACAGCACGTTATCTTCGTCGTACACTTCAACAACTTATTGATAAAGCAGAAGGTGGAGATAAAGAAACAATTTTGCAATTTTGGAAAATATATAACATCCTGGATACCATAGGCAATATAGACGTCGCTTGGCAAGAATGCATGAATGGAGTGTGGAAGAAGATATGGCCGGAGGTATCCCAGGATTATCAACGAGAAGAGCCTATTGTTTGTCAAATTGTCAATCTAGTCGAAACAGCAGGACTAGGAGATGCAGATGGGCAGGATATTGAGGAGCTACTGCAGGTTTCTAGTGAAAGCCTTACCAACGATGACCTTTAGGAACTGGCAGAAAAAGGAATTGAACAAGGCGAAAACAGTGGTTCTGAAGACGATGAACCAAAAGAAATATAAATATAGCACCTAAAAGTAGGTGAGCATTACAGCACGTTATCTTCGTCGTACACTTCAACAACTTATTGATAAAGCAGAAGGTGGAGATAAAGAAACAATTTTGCAATTTTGGAAAATATATAACATCCTGGATACCATAGGCAATATAGACGTCGCTTGGCAAGAATGCATGAATGGAGTGTGGAAGAAGATATGGCCGGAGGTATCCCAGGATTATCAACGAGAAGAGCCTATTGTTTGTCAAATTGTCAATCTAGTCGAAACAGCAGGACTAGGAGATGCAGATGGGCAGGATATTGAGGAGCTACTGCAGGTTTCTAGTGAAAGCCTTACCAACGATGACCTTTAGGAACTGGCAGAAAAAGGAATTGAACAAGGCGAAAACAGTGGTTCTGAAGACGATGAACCAAAAGAAATTGCTACAGATCTTCTTAAAAAAAGTTTGGAAACGATAACCGAAATAGTAGATCAAATTGTAGCGAATGACCCACATTTTGACAGGAGTGCAAAAGCAAGAAGAGGAGTTTTGGATGCGATCGCCTGCTACCGACATTTGCTTAATGAAAGAAAAAGAAAGCGACAAATGACTATAGCCGATTTCTTCGCGAAAAAATCAACAATTTCAGAAGAGCCAGGACCTTCATTACAAATATAAACTTTATATATATATATATATATATATATATATATATATATATATATATACATACAGGGTGAGTCAGTTTATGTACACAAACTTTAACAGGAGATAGAACACATGTTTCTAAAAAGAAAAGTTCCTATAAATATATGTCGTAGAAGGCTTCATTTCCGAGATACAGGGTGTTGAATATAATTTTTTTTCTCAAATTTTCATTATAACTCATAAACGAATGCTTAGATTTTTTCATGTTGGGGGATAATGTCTATTAATTAAGGGGCATAAAACAAGCGATAAGAATGTTCACAAACTTGCACAGTGGCGGAGCGGAGGGTGTGCTCAACCACTTTCATAAACAGAACTTCTACGCCAGTGACTATTTTTTAAAAAAACTGTTATTTTCGTTATCTACATACAGTTTAACAAAAATAATGTACCATCTTGTGTTTCGAAATTCCTGTGCGTTTCCGAGTTATTTTGATTTTTAGTGTTTGATGTGGTACTAAGTTAAGTAATGTGCTTTATGTAAATAATTGAATATAAAGTTTTTAATAAAAAAGATATAATAAAACATTTAGAGCCATTTTAGTACCTAACGATCGTTTCTTTAAAATTTCAAATACATTTTCATTTATAAATAGGTAGGTTATCGGTTTTTTTTAGTATCCCTTGTTATTATCCTCGTATAAAAAGAAATGCATAATTATTATTGTTATGCGGTCAATACTTTCTGTATAATTATGTATGTATCAATTTCGCCATAAACATGTATGTAGTTTTTAAATGAGATTCTAATAAGTTACAGACCGCTGCTCACTTGTTCTCATTAAAGAGCCGCCACTGTATCAAGCCATACTCAAATACAAGACTTTTATAAATTGAAATCTGTTTAGTACACTAATTTTAACAATCCTTATTTATTATTGTAACAATACTTAATTAATAATTGTGAAATTAATAAGAATTCTTAGCAATAACGATTTATAAATAAATAACAATAACACTAGTATAATAAAATTAGACACTTTGTTCAAAATGCAAACCGTTATTTTCAATACACATTTCACAGTGACGTACAATAGTACGTCTTAAGTTAACTAAATGATGCACCCTTATTTCATTGCAACAAAATATGATACTCCTTGGAAAACAAGTAAGTATTAAATTTTATATTTTGAAACGACAGTTTGACTTTTTACAAACACTTGCTTCATCTTGAATAATTTCACTGTTATTAATTATTCTTTTTAAGTTCAAAAAGTTCTTTCATTTGATTTGCCAGCTTTTAATTAGTGTAACATGCCGTTTACATTTACAAATAGCGAACAAACCGACATTCATTTTATTTATGGGTTCGCAAATGGAAAGTCAAGGTACGCAGCTAGGGAGTATCGGAGAAGATTTCCAAATAGACGAAAACCTCATCATTGCGTTTTTGTGAGTATCCATCGTCGATTTGTTAACCAGGGTTTGAAAAATGTACATGGGGGCCGACAGAACAGCCGTGGACGAGATAGAATTGGAGAGGGTATATTGCGTGAATTTAATAGGAACCCCACGACAAGTACTCGACGTACTGCTGTTGCTCTTGGTATTTCCCAAAGTAAAGTTTCCCGGGTTTTAAAACGGGATCACAGACGCCTATATCATTTTCAAGCTGTTCATGGTTTATGTCCAGGTGACGCCGAACGAAGACTTAATTATTGTAGGTGGGTTCTTAACTCCATTCAAAATAATAGAGATTTCTTATCCAACATACTGTGGACTGATGAATCCTGTTTTACTCGTCGTGGTATCGTAAACTTTCACAATCTGCACATATGGGCACATGAAAACCCACATGCCATTCGACCAAGAAGTTTTCAACATGAATTTAGTACAAATATCTGGATTGGAATTTACGGCAACCACGTGTTTTGACCTTGCCACAACGTGCAAATTCAGAAAATTTCCTACAATCTTTAGAAGAAGAACATGTTTATATGTGGGAAGACATTCCTTTGAATTTAAGAGGACATTCTTGGTTTCAGCTTGATGGATGTCCGGCCCATTATGGCAGAAATGTAAGAAATTGGCTAAACAATAACTACCCGGGGAGGTGGATAGGTCGTGGAAGTCCAGTGGCGTGGCCTCCTAGATCCCCCGCTTTAACGCCACTTGACTTTTTTGTATGGGGATTCATGAAGGAAAAAGTGTATACCACTCCGGTTAATACACTTGAAGGACTTCACAATCGCATCAGAGATGCTTGCAATGAAATAAGGGTGCATCATTTAATTAACTTAAGAATTCTTATTAATTTCACAATTATTAATTAAGTATTGTTGCAATAATAAATAAGGATTGTTAAAATTAGTGTACTAAACAGATTTCAATTTACAAAAGTCTTGTATTTGAGTATGGCTTGATACAGTGGAGGCTCTTTAATGAGAGCAAGTGAGCAGCGGTCTATAACTTATTAGAATCTCACTTAAAAACTACATACATGTTTATGGCGAAATTGATACATACATAAATATACAGAAAGTATTGACCGCATAACAATAATAATTATGCATTTCTTTTTATACGAGGATAATAACAATGGATACTAAAAAAACCGATAACCTACCTACTTATAAATGAAAATATATTTGAAATTTTAAAGAAACGACGTTAGGTACTAAAATGGCTCTAAATGTTTTATTATGTCTTTTTTATTAAAAACTTTATATTCAATTATTCACATAAAGCACATTACTTAACTTAGTACTACATCAAACACTAAAAATCAAAATAACTCGGAAACGCACAGGAATTTCGAAACAGAAGAAGGTACATTATTTTTGTTAAACTGTATGTAGATAATGAAAATAAGTTTTTTAAAAATAGTCATTGGCGTAGAAGTTCTGTTTATGAAAGTGGCTGAGCACCCCCTCCACTCCGCCACTGTGCAAGTTTGTGAACATTCTTATCGCTTGTTTTATGCCCCTTAATTAATAGACATTATCCCCACAACATGAAAAAAATCTAAGCATTCGTTTATGAGGTATAATGAAAATTTGAGAAAAAAAAATTATATTCAACACCCTGTATCTCGGAAACGAATCCTTCTACGACATATGTTTATAAGAACTTTTCTTTTTAGAAACATGTGTTCTATCTCCTGTTAAAGTTTGTATACAAAAAACTGACTCACCCTATATATATATGCAAATGTTTGTGTTATATAAAACGTGACCTCATATAACGCTGTTTCGTTTAGCGCTCCTATCCTCAGGAACGCATCTACTGCGCTAAACGAGGTCTTACTGTATTTATTCATTTAGTGCAAACAAGTTTAAAGCGACCGTTACATGCTATTGGTTTCGATTTTAAAATGAATGATCCCAAAAGAGGTTTATTCGAACAAGATCACATAGCTGCTGCCAGAGCAACACCTTTAAGAAAGTACTTAAAGAAAACAACATATGATGGAATTGCAAGCAGTGATAATGAATGTAGTGAATAAATATGTACCTAGATATGAAATGTATTTCACATAAAAACTACTATTAAACTTATAATTTTATTTATTGTATTCGATTTAAATGGAATTAAAAGTAATAATTTGAAAATTGTGTTTAAACCAACTAATGATTAATTAAAGAAGAGCTTGTAAGTCGACTCCTTGTAAGTTCTTTGCGACTAATTCGTTGTACATACAGCAAAAAAATATGTAGGAATATACTCATTATTTGCAGATGAATTTGTTTATATAATCAGCTGATTTTGTGTTGATTAGTAACTTATTCTTGTTACATTTGGTGTAACTGAGTACACTTCTGAAATTATTAATGACATGCGTTTTCTAAAAATGAACTCGTACATTTTGTAAAATGAGTTAAGGCACTTTTGGTGGTCCCGACTTTACACACACACACCATAAAAGTACTAGCGGATTTATATAATTACGTAATAAAACTATGCACATGCAAAAAGAAACTGAAATTTTTTGATTTAATGTTCTACACACATAAAGATAAAATTCACATCGGTTGGGGCTTGTATCTCGATAGCTCAGTTGGTTAGAGCGGTACTCCAGCAAAGCACATATCATAGGTTCAAATCCTACTCGACGAAAAACTTTTTATTTATGTATTTAATAAATTAATAATAATTTAATTTACATGTCCTTCCATACATGAATTCTACCCTCAAAAAAAATTACAATAATTAGTTTCTTGAAGATTTCCACTTTTTGATTAATACATGTTTTAAGATGCACTTTCAAATATTAATGCCTTATATTTAAAACAAAAAATTAAAAATACATTTTAAGTAGATTCTACTGTTTAACGCTTGTACAAAATTTTGAATAAGTACCGCCATTTTAAAATGTAAATTAATTAACTAAAATAAAATTTAAAAACGATTTCAACAAAATAAAAATTAATTTCCTGGTCGGGGATTAGAACTCTCCTCCTCATTACCAGTCCAATCACTCACCCATGGGGCTGTTAGGTACTTTTATGTTTAATTTCTATTGTTAGCATATTATTAAATTGATTCAGATTTTTAATTTTTACCATTTTTGTTTATTTTTAGTTCGCTAATCAAAGTTGAAACTACGTACATGTGCATCACGATTGTTATTAATGCTGAAGCATCCCAATCGAAATTCTTAGTTAAAAGTCTCATTTTACATAAGAAGAGCTTTTTTTTTATCTAAATGCCATTTCTGGTACCCTAATCAGCTTGAAATTTCATATCTAATAGTTTTTCAGTGTCTTTCATCCGTGTAAGAAGTTTCAAATTGATAGCGCCATTTTTTCAACTAGTTTACTTAAACAATTGTGAAGAACTGTGTAGCTTAACAAGCACTGCCGGTACTGCTATAGGTTCCAAAATTTGATCCGGATCTACGATTTTGCTGTAATAGTCGTATGCCAAATCTCATAACTCCAGCTCAAAGGGTCTCACAGCTATCATGTTTACATGCAGACACAGACAGCATGCCAAAAATGGCCAAAATAGATTCAAGGGCCTTCAAAAAGTGACGAAATTATTCCCAATTTCTTCTACTTCATTTTGCAATTTTTGGAACAATACATTACTAGTATGTTCAATTGTGGTAAATATGCTATGCTGTGCATTTTATAAATAATACTAGTTTTTGCTGGTTCAGTCATTCTTTAGTATGTATACTAACACAACAATATACGCAACATGGTGTCAACTGACATCACAGAAGAACTACAACCAACAACAATTCACATGCAAGTGCTCAAGGAGGAGAAAATCCTCAAGCTGCACACCACGTACATACTTACCCTTGCCTGGTAAGAAAAAAAAAAAACAGAAACAACAGCAAAAACCAACAAAACGAGCAATATGATCAGGGAAACAATGGTGCATGCCTATACAGCGTTTGCAACGTTTTCAAAGCCGAAAATAGCGAGAACAATTTGATGAAAATCAGTAATATACAATAACATACAGAAGGACCTTTGACATGGTAGAACTGAAGATTTTCTAAAATTATCTTTTAATCAATAAGTGCAGAGAGAGATAACTTTCTAAATAAGGTAAGGTCTAGAAATTTAGATGCGAGATTAGTGTTGAAGTGACAAGAAGCGTCAGAGTACAAAATTACGTTTCCAGACACTATCACTCAAAGAGAATTTGATGGACCTTTGTTAGAGATTGTAACCAGTTGCTCGGAATTGCTCAGCTTTTGACAGTCGTTTAATGACGTTCAGGCGAATGGATTCAAAGTGACCAGTCAGTTTAGTATGATCTGGATCATAAAGAGTAGAATTAGGATAATGTTCGTATAGTTTTGTACGTCGTTTGGAAACAAGTGTGTAGTCGACTAATAATTTAAATTTAAGGTACTTTAAGGCACACGAAGGTAGATTTACAAATTACGGGATGTTCAATAGAAATAACGGGAATCTATGGTGACAAGAAATTTCGCATCATTTCGAACAAAGAACACAAATTAAATTTGGGTTTAATGTGTATCGTAGTGTTATGGGATCAACACTTTTCTTGGTCCGTACGTTTTTGATGGGACTTTAACCGGTGAGCGTTACTTTTATTTCCTACAAAATTATTTCGAAGGTATGACAGATGAGGTAAATTTGGAGATTTACACTAAAATGGAGTGGTTTCAGCACGATGGCGTACCGCACCACAATCAATTAGGACAGAGAAAACATTTACTTTTCCCAACTTGTGTATAGGAAGTAATGCACCAGTTGCATGGGCACATCGATCACGCGATCTGTTTGTTTTGGATTACTATTTGTGGGGAATGATAAAGGATAAGGCGTTTCGAAGGTTATATGAAGCGGTAGAAGATCTTAGAGAAATCGTACTAGAATCTTTTGCTAGTATTAATAGAAGTTCTAAAAAGGTGTAACTTCTTCACAATTTGCATTTGTCAATCAACAACAGCTTCCATGGCCTACCATACCAATAATTATGAAATTAAACCGGAGAAAACGGCCGTTCGTCTTTAGTTTTTTTAAATAACTATGTCATATGTTATATCATTAGAAAGGCCAGAAAAAAACCCTTTCTTAAAAATTTATAGCCAACTATTGTTTCCACTTTACAACGGGCGTAATACCCTTGGATATTACTTTTGTTTGGTTAAACCCGCTCCAAAGAATAAGATTTGATTTAAACTTTTTTATAATTTCAACATTATTGAGTAAAATTTAATATTGTTATTGTGAAACTTAAAATGATTACTTTTTATTACGTTTTGTTAAAACTGACTGGGTTCAACTTATAAACATATCATTTACTAGTCAACTCTTACTTCGTCTTGTTGGTGGTGATTCTCTCCTGGTCCTCATCATCTCCATCTTCTCGGACCCTATTTACTACATCTGTGCTAGTTGGCGTAGTTCACATTTCTTCTATTATCTGTCCTATCGTTGTTTGGTCTAGTATTTTCTCGATTGTAATCGTTCCTGTGGTTATAAAGTCCTGTAGATCTATGCATAGTCTATCTATGGTAATTTGCCGTTTATATTCTTTCCAAAATATTTGTTAGTTGGTGAATGGTGTTTGCTCTTGATCCAATTAAAATATTCTCTGGGAAAATGTCTAACTAAAGTTTCTACTAGATGTTCCTCTTCAATTGGTGGTTGTAAATATATCGTCTTGCTAACCCAAAACCAAACGTGGTCCACATATTTTCCTTGTCTTGGGTTATATAATCGTGGTGTAGCTAATCTCAATTTAATCTTTTTTTGCACTGATTTCGATCAAAATTGTTTTATAAAATGAAATTGAGCAAAATTTGTCCAATCAAAACGATGTAATTCTGCCCATGCCTTGGAGTTGCCTTCTAATAAGTCCATTGCTACCCTAATTTTTCCTCCCTCACACGTTCCCGCTTGGTTCAAGTAGTTTTCTTGTAACATTCATTAGGTGGATGGTCCTTATATTTATTTCCATCAAACTTTTTTGGTCATTGTGGTGTCCAGTATTCTGATCTATATATTACTGTTGTTTTTTCTTTTCCTCCAGTTTTCTTGTACAATTTTTCTTTCAAAGTGATGATAGATTCTTCATTTTAGTAATCATTTGTTCGAATTCTAATACTTTTTCTTCATTTTCTTTTATTTTACATCCTATTTCGCTTATTTTGTGGTCTATTTGAGCTCTAGCGTACTCATTCTTTCTTCAATTTGTGTCATTTTTATATTCTGTATGTAAAATTGCTGATCGGTGTCGTCTTTCTGTTTTTTATTTCTTCCTTACACTTGGTCATTATTTTATATTTGTTTTTCCTCAAATTTTCTTCCATCCGTTCTACTTGACGTCTCATTTCTTACTGACTAGCTTTTGACTTGCTTCTATACTTGTTCTATCTTCTCTTGGCCTTCTTCCATTTTGGCTTCTAGCTTTCCTTGATTCTATGTGTTTCGCTTCTAACTTCCTTTGTCCTTCCTCCATCTTCTTTTTGCTCTCTACCGCTAATAACCTATTCATTATGTTCATAATCATAGATTTTTCAGTTTTTTGTTGAACTGGTACTCCCTCTACATATCTTGTGATTCTTGGCTGAAAATAAAATCTTCGCTTTCCTTTGTGTTTGCCATCTTCTTTGATTTAGTTATCTCCAATAATTTCCTACCTGGCTTATTAAAAACTGACCTTAATTTCATAAAACGATCAAAATAAACCTATCTTTGTAACCTCCTATATAAAGTTAAAAATAAAAATTCAAGTAAGCCACTGGTAATTATTAATTGCTAAACTTTTTTCGAATATGAAACTAAATCAATCAAAGAAAACATTTTTTTTTCAATTGCCAATACTTGATACAACACTGGTAATTAATTATTTTTCATTTATTATAACAATTTATCAGACTTTTTTATCTCTTTATGAGTCAATCGATCGTGCCCCATGTTGGGCGCCAATTTGTAACGGACGTAATACCCTTAGACATTACTCGTGTTTGCTCCAAAGAATAAAATTTGAGTTCTTTTTTATAATTTAAACATTATTGAATAAAATTTAATACAGTTATGATTATTTTTTATTACGTTTTGTTAACCCCTTGAGGTACAAGGGACATATTTGTCCCACAACTTTATCAGCTGATATATTTGTCAATTACCTGAGATGATTTGTTTGATTGTTATTTAATGAGTCCTCATATATTTGTCTTTTGTTTTGGTAGTTCATTTGCTCAATTCTGATTTCAGTTAATCTGCAATAGCTTTAGAAGTAACATCGAGTCCATGCTGTCTGATCAGTGATTTTTAGTTGATTATAATTTTTAAAGTATAATTGATTTTTGTAATATTTTGAAGATATGGTACTGACCGGTAAGTTTATTGTCTATAAATAATATCGACATCTTGTTTTTTTATATGAAAGTCCCGAAACCATCAAAAACTGAACGGGACACGGGTGTCCCAATGTACCTCAATGGTAACTTTTCATTCTTAGTTTTTAAATGGAAGAATTGACATGATTTTACTTTTCTGGTTTGAATCTCAATGAAAACACCTCTTTTTCTCTCTCTTTTCAGAATTATGCATCGTCCAGTAAGAGAATTGGCATTAAAGGAAGACGAACTTTTACAACTTCTCACAGCAGACGATAGTGATTATGAAGACGATTTGCTTCTGGATAAAGAAGATATTGAGTGTTTAACTGCAGATGTTGAGGCTGGTGTTGAAACAACTGTGATTGAGTCTCCCCAACCAGCAAATGTAACTGTCTTACCTGAACCTAGTCGACCAAGCACTTCACAGCCAAGTAATGATTCGTTGCAATTACAACTCCCGGACCAGCAAGTTCAAATAACCGTAGAATACCTAACAACATTTTTAAATGGAAAAAAAATATACACAGCCCAAAAATTTTCCATGATGATCTCACATTTAAACACGGTAAGGTATTGGTTTTTGAAAATAGTTCTGAGCTCCCAACCCAACTTGAATTATTTCAAGCTGTTTGTGGTTTCGATGATCTAATAACTACGATTATATTGCCTGAGAGTATTAGATACGCTGAACAATGTGGTATTACATTTTTATCGAATTTGGAAGAGTTGAGAGAATTTTTAGGCATGCATTATGTAATGAGCTACCATATTCTACCATCACTAAGAGCTTACTGGTCCAGCGAGCCAGACATGGCAGTAATGCCCCTTCGAAGATTTGAGGAAATAAGGAAAGATTTACATTTTTGCAATAATGAGGGCCAGCCAGGTCCTACTAGTACTGGATTTGATCGAGAATACAAAATAAGACCTGTATTGAACTTTCTAAATGATAGATTTCAAAAAGCTCTATCCTCCACAAAGCAGCAGTCTATTGATGAGCATATGGTGAAATTTAAAGGCCATAACATAATGAAATAATATGTTAAGCAAAAACCAAAAAAACGGGGATTCAAAATGTGGTGTCGCTGTACTTCAAAAACAGGTTACTTTTTTGAAGCTGGTGTATATACTGGAAAAAAATTATCTGGACCAGAGACAGGGCTAGGTGAATCCGTAGTATTGCAATTATCCAGATCTTTATCAGGCATTGGTGTTGAACTTTATTTTGATCATTTTTTCAACTCTCCTTCGCTGCAGAAACAATTACACATTGCTAATATTAGGGCCTGTGGTAAAGTTCGAGCAAATAGGAAACACATGCCGAAAGAAATAATAACTGATGTAAACATGAAACGCGGGGATATTTTCAAAGAAAGTGCTGATGGCATCGCATTTGTCAAATGGATGGACAATAAACCAGTCTACTTATTGAGCAATTTCTTGTCACCAATTCGCCGTCAAGCTGGATCTTCTGAAAGAATCACTGTAACTTGCCCAGATATGGTGTCCCAATATAATAATTTCATGGGTGGAGTCGATTTGATGGACCAAACAAAAGTGGTTTATGAAGTTGACCGTAAAGCAAGTGTTTGATCTCCTGGACATTAGCATGAATAACGCGTACATTGTTTACAGTCAGCTATATGAAGAAAAATATCATGAAGCAACCTTCTTGATAAGTTTAGAATTTAGACAAAACGTGGCAAGAGCTTTAATTAGGACCTATTCTTCTCGAAAACGTGCCTCAGCCACAGTAATAACAACTCAGAAAAGAAGAAAAATGTCAACAAAACCCACTCCGCCAACTCACACTATAGTCAAAGCAGAACGAAAAATATGTGTCCAATGTGCTCAGAATAAGATAGAGAACAGAACGAACAACAAATGCCAACAATGTAATGTCCATCTTTGCTTTACATCAAACAGAAACCGCCTTAAATGGATACCATTCAGCCTAAAGAGGCCTGCATAGGTACAAATCTCAGCTGGTCAGAGCAATCCGTTTGTAATATATATATATATATATATATATATATATATATATATATATGTAATGTATTAAATTGAATTGATATTTAAATGGCGACTTATATTAATTTTTGAGGGAAATAAAATTATTTATATTTAGTTTGAGGTAATATTAAATTTTAAATGTTGAAAATATGATTGAAGTATTATTTAACTTTTAACTTTTATTAATGTGCACCGGACTAGCTCAGATCTCAAATGGGGATAGAGTTCAGGAATTTAGTTTGAAGTTAAAATTTGAATCTGGAAATGTGTATATGAAATACCCTTGATATAATTATATTGAAAGTATAAAAATTATTCTGAATGTAATTTGCTATCAACGCATGCGTTGTAATGAATTTAAATGAAATTAAAAGCTGTCAAAGATGTCAAATAAATAATTTAGAAAATTAATGTTTAGATCCAAAATGAAAATTTAGAAAAAGAAAATAAATTAATACCTTTACAGGTGTTTACACAAGTAAATATTTAAAATTCTTAACCAAAAACATATATGTAACAAATATAAATTTGCAGGAAATTTTATCAATGAATGTTTATAACAAGTAGGGTTATTAAAATTTGTGACTCACATATACTGTCCTCACTGTAGATTGATGTCTTCGGATAACTCCAACTGGATGTAGGCAATGTCCACTCGATTACAGTTGTTACCATCACCCAATACTGCTAACTCGATTCTTGGTTGTCGAAGACACCAACTTCCAAAAATTTAAGATGTTTTCTTCAAACTCGGCAAACTCCAACCACTTGTTTTATTATGGTAACTTTTTATTTAGTTAATTTTAAAGCTTAATGAATGATATCGTTTAAAAGAAATGTTTAAATATCCAAAATTTTTGTTGATGAACACTTTTATTTTTAGCTGCCGATCAAATTTTTGTTTAAAAGAAATTGTCCGAAGAAATAAAACAACATTATCCAAATAAAAGTGGGTTTTAATTTGGTATAACGGAATTAATTTAAGTTGGATAACACAAAAGCAAATCTTTACAAAATCGTGACACAAATTAACACGTACAGAAATATTTTCCGAAAACGACAGGTATCGGAGACCGAACTATTTATTTTAAACCGTCGATATAAAAACAAATGCTCTCGAAAGTATTCTTCGTAAAATGTAACTTCTTGACGAAAATTTAAATTAGGTTATGAACTTACTTTTTTACACGAATTTCACAACACTGTTTTAACCTTTTACACTTTTGAACAAATTCTAGAGAGAGATTTATTTTCAGAGCACTTGCTTTTATATGTTTCTGGTTGTTACCAAAAATTCAATTTTTTTCCAGCCATATTGCATAAGTAACTAAGGCTATGATTGGTGGACCTATATTACAAATTGGACTCAAATGGAAATTTGGCCGTAACTTTCTTATGCATAATCGAAATTAAAAATTAAAAACAGAAATGAAAACTACGTAAAATTCTGAACAAAAGGACACCTAATAAGCTATAGTTCCTACAGTTAATATACGAAGTAACCTAATCTAACTTAAATAAGCTTATAACTATTTACACTTACAAGCTATACTAAATCTAATTGCAAAAATGGAATTTTGAGAAAATTTTACACAAGAATACATATTTTTTGTGTTAGAAATATTTAATTTAAAGAAATTTTAAGCTTTTGTAATTTTATCTTAAATTCACCTCAGAATTAACATAATTTTGCGGAGAAAAGCGCTGTATCCTTATAAAAACTGTGTCATAATAAGAAAGAACATTTATTATTTGCTTTAAGAGCAAAATCTAAGTCTAATAATGTGGAAAAAGTATAAAATTATGTAAAAAACCTAAAAATTACAACCTAACCAAACTTAAATCTAAAAATGAAAATAATTTATATTTAAAAATGTTTTTAACACTTAAAATGTTATTTTAAAGGTTTGTACTTCTTGTCTTTATTATTTTCACTAACTATTTGCAATGCATAATGTCATATAGTGTTGCATTGAAAAAGTCTCATCGTCTAACACTCTTTTGAAATATTTCACTATAAAAATGTACACCACTATAAATGTCTGTATGCCAAAATGTTCTAAATGTTGTTCTTATTGTTAAACTTGTAACATAATTTTTGTCACTAATTCGCTTCCAAAAATATGTGCGAAAAATGTCTAAACTGTCCATATTATAACCCTTTTATTAAATTTTTGTATTTCCTGCATTCAAAAACTAATCATACACTATCCCTAACATAATCCTAACTATATGGTTCATGTTTAAACACCTGTAAAGTGTTCACTTGCCAAATTACCCTTGAAAAATTGACTTTTAATGCAATAATTGAAATACTAAAATGACTTTACGAAAATGGTTATATTTAACATTCTTGACAATTTTGTTAGCAGCAAATTGCTTTTTATGATAAAACCAAACTAAGTAAATAATATTCAGACTAATGTATACCAAACAAATTTATTTTAATCACATCGTGAACCAGATTTATATAAAATAGTGTCTTGCACTTGTATCGAGCTAGAAATCACCCCTTTTTATTACCCAAATGTCCTTTAAGCTGTCCGATACTCCTATTACCTCTTTCTGAACATCTTAATATATATATATATATATATATATATATATATATATATATATATAGATGCACTTATTAAAAATTTATAAAAAAAGACTCCACTTTCTTATTAATTCAATTATTTATTAGCACTCTGAAGGGAAAAACATGTAAAACACGCTAACTGACAATATAAGAATATGAGTGTTAATTTGCTACCTTTAAGGTACATAGGGACAAACATGTCTCCGCTCGGAAAATAGCTTTCCCGATATTTTTTTGAAAATCTGGGTATATATTGGTCAGAAAACACCAAATACCAAGTTTTTACCAAGCCGGTTTCTTATGTACCTGAAAGGGTTAAAACTGAATGGGTTAAATTTATAAAGATATCATTTACTAGACAACTTTTACTTCGCCTGCTATTTAATTCCAGTTTGCGCAAATTAATTTTAAGATTTACGTTTTCGAATTCCTTTCTTAATTGGTTGCGACGGCTAGCACAAAGTTAAAATAAAGCAATGATCACTGTTGTCATTGACCAAAATTATGCTCATTTCGATTTATTTATTTATCTGGATTCCTATTGAGTTGATCTCCTCTTACAGTTATATACTCAATATTTGTATAATTTTTTAATATTAATAATCTTTAGCAATAAAAGTCAAACGTTATGCTCATTTATTAAATTCCAAATCTAAACGAAAATGCATCAATACGTTGTTTACAAACATATATGAAATCAAACCTGTATCTAAAATAACCTTCTTAAAACTAACATATAACAAATACAATCTTTATCAGAATTAAACATATTGTTTTTCGTTTAATTGTGATAGTCAAATGTAAAGTTTCGAGAAAATCAAACACAAAAACGTTTTATTTATTCACACAAACAAAAAGGGTGCTTACTTGTTATTTTTGTTGAAAAACTGATGATGTAATGCTTGCGTTCCTTTGACCGGTGAAGAGGCCTCAACTAAGTTGTGTGACTGCTCCTCCGATGATGTCACCTTCACGCCAACTTGGAACCGTTTCCTTTGTTCTCCTTATCTTTGTTATAGAGGACGCTTCTAACTTTCTTTCCACAATTTAATGATTTTTTTTCTAAATAACAGTTTGATATATTTACGCTGTCCAATTTCTACTGAATTGTTCAGTTGAACTACAAATAGCTTGCGCAGCAAAATGCAAGCTATTTACAAACCGCGAATGCTCCCTTTTTATCAATAAATTCCAGTTATTGTCCTTTGTACTTTGATTTACCAATTCTTCACTATTTACACACAATTGATTATCGTCTGATACATAAAAACGCGTTATCTTCACCTTTAATGAGAATCTCAAATTATGGTGCAATCCTTTGTATTATCACCAACTTGTCAATAGTTGCACTTTTTATTATTTTAATAAGGTAAGTATTTTTTTACGTCTTCCCTATTATACTGTTAATTAATTCTTATTTGTAATTGTCACACTTTATAGGGCCGCGTGACTATACAATGTCACTTATGCTGCGGCGTCAATTGACCGACAACTCTCAACTCTGATCGCTTATTTTATGCGACACTTTTTGAACGCGACTGACTCAAAAACTTACATTCAAATACAAATAAACAATAACCATTTCTTTATCCAGAAAAATAATATATAAATATCTAATCTAGTATAATTAAAGCTCCCGTTACAATTTAAAATAATGTATGTTTATGTTGTAACTCTAAAACAAAAGCATCAAAAAATCGATTTAACTGCGTCTGATAACAACTCTATACAATCTTGCGTAATACGTATTACAACGAAATGAATCTAGAAGTCCCAATTTGGTCTTAATATCTAAACTAACAAATCAAAAATCAACCACCAAAGGATTATCCAATATATAGTAAAATAAAAACTACGTTCCTTAGTTCTTTTACTACGTTAGCAAGCAAGCATAAACAAATATAACGCGGCATACACAATCGCAATTTTTAAACCACAATATCTTTAAAGAAAAAAAAAATCATTAAATGGAATATCTAATAATTCACAACTTCCAATAGATCTAGCAACGCCAACTACACCCTATTTCATGACTAGAAAATCTTTACATATACCTAAATTTCCAACAATTCTTACAACAGAACTACAAATTCTAATTTGTTACTATAAGTTCCACACACGGTAAAAATTTTTACCCAAGATCTATGACACAATCACTCTTTATTAGTTTACTGCCCGCAATTACATAACCATTACCAGTTGATTAAGGATTATGACATTACGGATAGGAGAATTATTTGTAGTAGCGTATAAATAACACAAATACCAATTACTCTTACCGGTTATAATTGTGGATTACTTTTTAACCCGATTACGCCATCCCTTCAGTAATCCAAGGATTTAAAATAAAATAAATCTGAGGTATATTTGTAAAGGGATTACCTACATATTTTAAGGATTTAAGCGAAACACAAATATCTTGAAATTCGCAATTTTACCATAACGACATGTATATTATTAAAAATGAAAGTAATAAATCGTGTTAATAGGGTTATAAATATTACTATTAATGTAAGAGAGTTAATTTAAATTTCAATTAAAACGTTCGCCAAAACTTTACGTAGCTGCTGAAAATCTCATTTTTGAGATTTATGTCCTTTTACTACAAATACGTAAACAGTTGAACTAATTTGCATTTAATTGAATTTCCACGCAGTTAATCCATAAACTCATAATCTACAAATACTCACTTTTCATTCGGCGAATTTTTTGAGTGCGTACTTAATACCTTTTTTTCGTACATATTGTGGATGGCAATCTAAAATGATTTAAGGGTGTTTTTAACAAAGCGTTAAGGTTTTGAAAATATGGTTCAACGTAGGTACAATTTAAAAATAATTCATGTGTTAAAATTTAGGAGAAAGAACTGGAAAATATTCATTTAATTCACGATGTCAAGGAGTAACAAAGTGCTTACTGAACACATAATTTTCCGGATGCTTCTACATAATATTCAGTTTAGTAATGTACTATTCATGTGCAAGGGCGTTGTTAGAATTACTCTTGTGACGTGTACCTCCCCTTACATAATTGTCCCCTTAAATGTATATATCCTATAATTCATAAATATTCATCACCTGAACGCTGACCAAATTACATCAGTATTGAATTAATTCTTAAAACGATTTGTTACAATAAAATCATTTCCCCTAAAGATTTTATTTATCGCAGGTCGACTGACGGTAAAAAATGTCACGTTGCAATTAAAGTACTGCCAGCACCTGAGTAGGTAATATTAGAAAGCACTTAGATGGACGATAGAAAACCCAGCTTAAATATTTTCTAGGTTTTTAAATGAGCGCAAGACATCGAAACATTGTGGCGCGCACAAAGCGATCGTCGTCTGAAAGAAGATATTCGTCTCAAGATTCAACAGAATGCAAATAGCTCATCAAACCAGAGATCACAGGTATTGGAACAGGAAAAATCTTATAGAGCGTGAGAACATTTTGCGGGTCATGGAAACTTTTGGCAATTGATGTTTACCAACACAGCGCTTTGGTCTGTAACTCGTGGGAATCACCGGCACCGGGATATTTAGTATTGTAGGTCTTCTCTCTTCGAGGATGATGTAGTTGATTTATAGAGACTTTAATATTCTTAGAATCATAATTCATTCCGTTATTCGAAAGATTTATTTAATCTATGTACAATTGAGGTATAATCGGCTTTGCAAAGAACTATACAGATAATCAATGATATTTTATAATGATATTTAACAGATTTAATATTACGTAATACTAGAATCATAATTCATTCGTTATTCAGATTTATAACATGTTATTGTGTTCGGGATTCGATGATAATGATATTTATAAGAAGAACCGAGGCACCATACGCCATATTAAATTTTCTGGGGAAAACCCACCTTTCACTTTTTTTATGTGCCCACGTGGGGGCCGTATTTTCCACCTCTATGGTTTCTTTTCGGAGGCTTTTTTCAAACCCCTAATTATTTTTGTTTTTACTCGCTCGCGTATCGGAAGCGTATTTCACCCTTTTTTTATGGTTTCTTTTCGGAGGCCTTTTCAACCCCTAATTATTTTTTGTTGTATTAAGAGCCTTTTTGACAGCATTTTTTTTGTACCTGCTCACGTGAGGGGCAGATGTAGGGGTTGGTCCTTGGACTTGGGGTTGGTCTTGGTCCTGGTTATTTTTGGACAGCTTTAACCCTAATTAAGGTACTATTGGTTGTATTAAGAGCAGTACCCCTGGAGGTTAGGCAAACGCAAACGCATAAGTAATAAGATATTATTATTAAAATTATCGATCCTATTGCTTTAAAATGGTCATATGCTATTGGATGATCTTTTACCTATACGAGAAATTTATACATTGTATTTCTAATAAGCGCTAAGCTTTCCTTCAATTTTGTCAATAAACTTGTTTTTCCTAACGGTGCTCCCCGTCTTGATTCATGTTTGCAGCTTTACGAATTTTCGCATTAGCGTGTTTTTCATTGGCGTGTTTTCGTTTGTACGTTTTCGAATTTGCGTGTTTTCGTTTTACATGTTTTCACATTTGTATGTCTTCGTGTTTGCGTATTTTCGTGTTAGCGTGTTTTCGTTTGTGTGTTTTCGTGTTTTTGCGTTAGCGTGCTTTCATTTGTGTGTTTTCGTATTTGCGTGTATTCGTTTTACGTGTTTTCGCGTTAGCGTGTTTTTGTGTTAGTGTGTTTTCGTGTTTTGTATGTTTTTGCGTTTGCGTGTTTTCGCGCGCGCGCGCATGTGTGTGTGCGTGTGTTCGTGCGTACGTGTTTTCGTTTGTTCCTCGTGCTAAAGTAATGATAGTCGATTGTATGTAGTTGTAGGCAATATTGTGTTGACTAAAAGCCATAATTGAAAACGCTGCTTGCTATGCCCAGTCCGTGAAGTTATGTTTAATTAGCTTTTTGACAGATGTATTTATGATAAGGTCAGGCTTGCATGTAAAATAATATAGAGGTGAAACTAGCTAGCTAACGTGTTTTTGCTGCTACACGCATCACAGTATTGAAGATTCTGTTTATGAATTAGAAAAACGTACTAGTCTCGAGACAGAATGCAGATAAAATTGAAGGAAATGAATACGGTACAACTTCTACGAACGAACTGAAAGATTTGAAGAGTGTGCAGCATTTCCAGAGCCGTGCTGAAACCAGTTAATTTAGGGATAACCTCATGTCCATGTAATAATAGTGTCTGATAAAAAATGTCAGGGGTTATTAGATGCTTTATAGGTTGTTACAGTATAATCGTTCAAGGTGAAGACGATGAGGTGAGTGTATCTCAAAATCTCGATGATGGTGATGCTCTGTATGAAATTTTAAATAAAATTATATTACGTCACTCTTATTTCAGATTAGAAATTTTAAATCGTTTAGTTAACATTGCTATTAATCTCAACTGGTAAAAATCCATATAACGTGAAGTACATATGGGAGTGTGCGTGTTAGCAAAATTTTTAAAATATGTGTTTTGAAAGTAAATTTTATAAGTACAACATAACTGATAAATACGAGTAGCAGTAATCAGGTTTTGTGTATTACTTTCTAAATTAGTTAATGATCGGAATGTAATAGCCAGTTTATATCCAACCATTCACAAATCGTGTTTAGTGAGATTACATGTGGACCCGTTGAATAAAAAATATTTCAGTTCAACATATGGTACAGCTGAAGGAAAAACACTCTAAAGGTAATATATATATATTATATATATATATATATATATATATATGATATATAGGATGACGTCATAAGATCAGCTCTACAGATAGTTGGTACGTATTCGTTAATTTTAAACTTAACGTAGTTATTGTTAATTCACGTATAATAATAAAACCATTAAAACGTTTTGCCTTTTATTTCCATTATATCAGTTTGATATTCTTAAAAACATGTTAATTTAATTTAACTCTATGTTATATATATAAGTAATTAACTTTCCAGTCTTTTTAATGGGGTTTTTATAACAGTTAACGAACAAGTTTCTATGAAAAAATTTTGTGTGTATGTAATTGAACATGCAAATAAATCAGATATAATTTTCCGAATGTATAGGTGGTGTCTGTTTAGAAAGAGAGAATCTGCCTATACATAAAGCATCATTGCATTAGGATAGAAATTATTTATTATTTCACATCATATTTAATTAGACTTTAATTCATTCAGTTTGAACTGTTATCTGGTTTCCGAAAACTGTAAGACATAATTTCGGTTGATTGATTGAGATTGATCTGGTTGATTTGATCGAGCATGATTTGTTTGAGATTGATTGATTAATTAATTACTTGATTTGTTTGTGAGTAAGAGCCGAAAGAGAGAGAGGGGGAGGAAGAAACAAGATAGAGTAAGAGAGAGGCGTGCATTAGCAACTTCTATTATAGAAAATGTTAATTAATATATACGCCACTAGATGGCGCTAAAATCAATTTTTACTCAAAGGGGCTAAGGCGCAGACCCTGATACAAGTCCTGTCTTACAAGGCTAGGGCCTCCTTATTAGAATACAATTTTGTATATCGGGGCGAAGGCCTACAGCTGTGAGATTAAGTTAGAACCTACATAAAATTGCACCAAGGGGGCCACGATAGGGGCTAAGCTCTACACTTGTCTTATAAGGTTAGGGTTCCCATACCATCTCCAGCCAGGGGGCGAAGGCCCGAGAACAATTTGCGAACCCTACACGTGTCTTACAAGAACCTCCTTATTAGAAATACAACGTATAAATAAATTTCTCGTATAGGTAAAGATCATCCGAACGTACCCAATAGCATATGACCACTTTAAAGCAATAGGATCGATAATTTTAATAATAATATGTTATTAGGGTAATTATGCAATTTCCAACATTGTATGCGTGTGCGTTTGCCTAACCTCCAGGGGTACTGCTCTTAATACAACCAAAAGGACCTTAATTAGAGTAATCAAAAATAACCCTAAGACCAACTCCAGGTCCAATACCAACCCCAAGTCCAAGACTTAATATAACAAAAAATAATTAGGGGTTGAAAAAGGCCTCCGAAAAGAAACCATAAAATAAGGGTGAAAACGCCTCCTACACGTGAGCGAGTAAAAACAAAAATAATTAGGGGTTGAAAAAGGCCTCCGAAAAGAAACCATAGGGGTGGAAAATACGGTCCCCCACGTGGGCATATAAAAAAAAGTGAAAGATGGGTTTTTCTCAGAAAATCCAAGATGGCGCATGGTGCCTCGGTTATACTAACGTACAGAATTCATCAATAAATACTAACCATTATAGTTTGATTTTAATAAAACCATGCTTTAATACAAAAAATGGAAAACGATTGTGAAAATAATTTTTAGCGTCTGTAAGAAATCAATATAATTAATATACAGAGTGGACCAAAAGTCTGGAAACGCCCAATTACCTCGTAAATTGCTAGTCAGAATTGTATAAAATTTGGGATAAACCAATTTTGGGATACGAAGATTGCAGATTTTACCTTTGTAATGTTGCCAAATTTGCCGTTTCTCTGATATTATTAGTTACGTTGGTTTTTTAAATATATCACACTGTATCTGCAGCCATTATTGGAATCTCCTCTTTAATACGAATTCAACCATATGTAACACTTATGATTTTATATAGACTCGAAGGTCTTAAATACATAAAACAGTGCAAAACATGTAGATTTGAAGAAATTTAAATGTTTAAATACAGAATGCCATAATTTTGACATTTGTTCACCATTCACATTATTAAATGAAACTGGCAGTAGTTTGATGTGCTTTGAAAAGTTTTGCACAGAAAATTGCTCCTCTAAAATGGTAGTTAATCAAAAAGAAAGATTTACTATTCTCACGGTGAGAAGGTACAGCGACAGAAAAAGATGTTATAGTGAAGTACTGTAGCCAACTTTTCAACGATACTTTCGCGAACCGTTCTCCTATCTATAAGGGGACGGTACAAAGAACTGTAAAGCGCTTTGAGGACTCTAGAGGACTAAAAGATAGATACCGATCAGGTAGACCAAAAAAAGTTATAAACGGCAACAAATCTTTAGATATTTTGCTGAGTTTCGTTGATGATGCACATACATCCTCACGCAGGGTTGCATAATTACATGATATAGGTCATTCTTCAGGTTTACGTGTATTACATAAGAGTAAACTACAACCATACAAAATTCATTAACTCCGACAAAGTAACCTTTAGACTGCGTGGGAGTATAAATCGGTTACGCATGACTAGCCCATGAATGCAATCAAACTTATACTTTTACCTTCCAACCTACGTACACATATAAGCTTTTAGTTTATTAGTATTTTACGACGTTTGAGTGTGTGTTGTATGTGTGTGTTGCATGTGTGTGTGTGTGTGTGTGTGTGTGTGTGTGTGTGGCGGTGTGTGTGTGTGTGTGTGTGTGTGTGTGTGTGTGTGTGTGTGTGTGTGTGTGTGTGTGTGTGTGTGTGTGTGTGTTGTGTGTTGTGTGTGTGTGTGTGTGTGTGTGTGTGTGTGTGTGTGTGTGTGTGTGTTGTGTGTGTGTTGTGGTGTGTGTGTGTGTTGGCGTGTGTGTGTGTGTGTTGCGTGTGTGTTGGTGTGTGTGTGTGTGTGTGTGCGTGTGTGTTGTGTGTGTGTGTGTTGTGTGTGTGTGTGTGTGTGTGTGTGTGTGTGTGTGTGTGTGTGTGTGTGTGTGTTGTGTGTGTGTGTGTGTGTGTGTGTTGTGTTGTGTGTGTGTGTGTGTGTGTGTGTGTGTGTGTGTGTGTGTGTGTGTGTGTGTGTTGTGTGTGTGTGTGTGTGCGTGTGTGTGTGTGTGTTGAGTGTGTGTGTGTGTGTGTGTGTGTGTGTGTGTGTGTGTGTGTGTGTGTGTGTTGTGTGTGTGTGTGTGTGTGTGTGTGTGTGTGTGTGTGTGTGTGTGTGTGTGTGTGTGTGTGTGTGTGTGTGTGTGTGTGTGTGGTGTGTGTGTGTGTGTGTGTGTGTGTGTGTGTGTGTGTGTGTGTGTGTGTGTGTGTGTGTGTGTGTGTGTGTGTGTGTGTGTGTGTGTGTGTGTGTGTGTGTGTGTGTGTGTGTGTGTGTTGTGTGTGTGTGTGTGTGTGTGTGTGTGTGTGTGTGTGTGTGTGTGTGTGTGTGGTGTGTGTGTGTGTGTGTGTGTGTGTGTGTGTGTGTGTGTGTGTGTGTGTGTGTGTGTGTGTGTGTGTTGTGTTGTGTGTGTGTGTGTGTGTGTGTTGTGTGTGTGTGTGTGTGTGTGTGTTGTGTGTTGTGTGTGTGTTGTGTGTTGTGTGTGTTGTGTGTGTGTGTGTGTATGTGTGTGTGTGTGTGTGTGTGAGTGTGTGTTTGTGTGTGTGTGTGTGTGTGTGGTGTGTGTGTTGTGTGTGTGTGTGTGTGTGTGTTGTGTGTGTGTGTGTGTGTGTGTGGTGTGTGTTGTGTGTTGTGTGTGTTGTGTGTGTGTGTGTGTGTGTGTTGTGTGTGTTTGTGTGTGTGTGTGTGTTGTGTGTGTGTGTGTGTGTGTGTTTGTGTGTTGTGTGTGTGTGTGTGTGTTGTGTGTTTGTGTGTGTGTTGTGTGTGTGTGTGTGTGTGTGTTTGTGTGTGTTGTGTTGTGTGTTTGTGTGTGTGTGTTGTGTGTGTGTGTGTGTGTGTGTGTGTGTGTAGTGTCGTGTTGTGTTTGTGTTCGTGTGTGTTGCTGTGTGGTGTGGTGCGTGCGTGGATGCGTGTGTGTACGTTTGTGTGTGTGTGTGCGTATGCGAGTGCGTGTGGGTCCGTGCGTGCGTGCGTGAATGCTTGTCCGTGTGTGTGCGTGCGCGTGTGTATGTACGCGTACATGTGTTTTAAATAAAATTTATAGATTAAATAAAGCTATACAAAAATTCATTCTTTTATTAAGTGGGCAAACAATTTTCCGCCGTTTTTTATCAAAAAATGAGCATTTATTTATTAAAGAGTGAAACCTACTGTTTTATTGAAAGTATTGTCCATCGTTTGTCACGACATATTCTGGGGCAAATAGACTCAAAATTTTTCATATGATGTGAAGTATCCCTCAGACAGGACATGTGCCATCCATCGAAACTAATGAAAATCGGAAGGAGCAATGTCTGTGAATACGGTAGGTGGGGTAACATTTCCGAATTGAGTGTTTCTAAATGAGTTTTGACCGGGGGCGTAACATACGGACGAGCATTATCATGCAGGAGTTTGATTATGTCGTGTCTGGAGTAGTATTCGAGGGCTTGAGTGCGCTACTCAATCTCATCAATTGTGTTCGGTAGACAGTCCCAGTAATCGTATCCTTCGGTTTTAGCAACTCATAATACACAGCACCACGCTGATCACACCAAATACACAAGAACTTTTTCCATGAATATTTGGCTTAGCTGTAGATGTTGAAACACGGTCAGATGGTCCCCATGATCTCTTCCTTTTTGGATTATCAGAGTGGATCCATTTTTCATCGCCAGTAACTATACAGTGGAGAAAACCCTTAGGTTTATGCCTGACAAGTAGCGTATCTATCACATGTCAAAAATCAACGTTTCACGGGGTCAGTTCATATGGAACACAATTTCCGTATTTTTGAACCGTTCCTAAATATTTCAACCGACGCGAAATTACTTTTAATGTAATTGTAAGCTCTTCATGCGTTTGGCACGAATCTTCATCTAATAATGTTTATAATTCCGCGTCTTAGTATACGTTCGGTCTTACGTTACGGCCTTTTTCTTCCATTTCACTGTTCTTAAATTTTTGATACCACTCAGAAAAACTTCTCTTACTTAAGGCAGCCTCACCATAAGTTTCTACAAGCAACCGAGGCGCCTCAGCTGTAGATTTCTGGAAATTGAAGAAGTAAACCAAAACTTCACGCAAATGATGTTCATTAGTCCCAAAACACGACATTGTCTCACACAAAAAAATATGTTATACTAATAAAAAATCACTAATATTTTAAAGACATGTTGATAAAGATGTCTAACCTTACGATAATGATGTTTTACATCTGATAATTTTAACCATAACTTACTGGCGGCGCCAACTTTTGTCAAACGGCGGAAACTTATTTGTGCACCGACGTACTTTCTTCAGAAAATGTGTACACACTGACATAATTACAAAACAAAAACATTTTTATTTAAATTAAGAAAATTGAGGTTGACAGCAAATACCTTAAAAATGTTTCAAATAATGGTTACAGAGGCTTTAAAAATCTAGAAAATATAAAGTTAAGTATACTTTTTTGATAATTACTGGAAAAATCACGATTTTCTTCTGAAACTTAGGCTTTCAACATGTTAATATAGGCATTACATAGGTACAGACGGACATTAAGGGCTGCCCGACCAGCAATTTTTTTTTTCAATTTTTGGGTTTTAACTGATTATTATTCTCTGAAATCTCTTTACAACCATATATAACATTAAGAATAAAAAAAATATTGGCATTTAAAAAAAAATTTTCTATAACATATGTTCCGACCCTTTTACGACCAAATTCAGTGACTTTTGGGATTATACTGTTTACACATAGTAATTGTATCTAAGCTATGAGGGAAATTTTATTTTTTGCAATTTTTAGGTTGGCTACTATGCTGTTGTAATTTACAGTCAGCTGTTTGTGTATTCTGTTTACTTGGTTATGTTTTGAAGTAAGTTGAACAACAGTTGTAGTTACTCTTATTTTGTTTATTTTTAAGTGAAGCGAAGCCAGTCAGTGTTTTTACTGTAGTTGCTGGAGTGATATTGATTGATTGACCACCATGGGAAATATAAAATCAACTTCTTGTTACAAATTAAGAAAAGGTCATCTCTTGTGTCTACTACCTCTCGGACTTCTTCAAGATCCAAAGAAAAGCTTGCTAAGAACTTTTCTTACTATGAGAGCAAAAAGGAAAACTTGGAATACTAAATACTTGATCTAGGCCAATTTGAAACCACACTACGAGAGGTTTGTAGGTTATGTCACAATTAGCTAAAGTTGTCAACCAAAACGCTGGTGGGTCTTGCAACAAAAATTAATACTTCTTGCACAGTATGTGACCAATCTATTACAAGTTTTATAAACTGTGATAAAGTATGCATGCCAGAAGTCAATAATGAAATAGGCCTAGAGCAAGACCAAACTTTCTATCATTTACATCTAAGGTTAGTATATGGTTTACGGACCATTGGCAAAGGCAAAACTCCAGCGCAGTCACTTTGTGGAATATTGAACCAACTTCCGTCAAAGTTCAAAAACATTAAGGTTCCTTGGGCCGTATTTGTAAAAACCTGTGTAAACAACAGATGAAAATACCAGTGGAAGACGCAGTCAATGAGACTGAGGAGCCATGTAATAGACGGCTCATGGCAAAGACAAGGCCATTTTTCACTGAATGTCGTAGAATCAGTGACTTCTGTCGATACAGGCAAAGTTTTAGATGTACATGTTTTGAGTAAATATTGCCTCTTTCCTGATAAGATCAATAAAGTGCATTTAGATTTCTGTAAAGCTAACTATATAGGAACTAGTGGTGGGATGGAAGTCGATGGTGCCCTAAATATTTTTCACAGGTCGACTTTGTTCTATAACGTAAAATATACCGAATATTTGGGAGACGGTGACACCAGTGCTTTTTTAACAGTTCTCGATAATTCTATGTCTGTGCTGGAATGTGTAGGACACATCTAGAAAAGACTGGGAAAAAGGCTTCGTAAATTGAAAGAGAAAAAAAGAGGAGTTGAGTTAGCGGACGGTAAAAAGCTAAGTGGAAAAAATCGTTTGACAGACGCTGCAATTCAAAAATTGCAGATATTTTATAGCCTGGCTATTAGAAGAAACACAATAAGTGTACAAGATATGATGACAGCTATGTGGGCCATTTATTTTCATGTGCAATCAACCAATGCCAAATCTACTCACAACCTGTGCCCAAAGGATAAGGACACTTGGTGCAAGTACAACCAGTCTCACCGAACAAAAGAACACTATGACCACCAAAAACATTTCCAGAAGCTGTGATGTTAGAGATATTTTTGACAATAATTACTAGTTCCTACGGAAGGGTTTTACAAAATTTACATTCCAGGCTGAGAAAAAAAATTGTAATAATTCTTTTTTCATTAAAATTGTAAGTACTTTTTAAACAAAATTTTAAAATATATTATTTTTATTTTATTTTGAAACCCTCCGTACGGAACTAGATAAAAAGCCAACCATCAAAATAAAAAAAAAAAAAGTTGTTACCTCTTATAGTTTTTTAGACATCATGCATAAAGCTAACATTGAGCTTATATGCGGACCAGACTGCCCTTAAAAGTTAAATCTTGATAAGGTTAATCAATAACTAGGTGGTCTATGGACCGGCCGGATCATTCCTTATAATCTCGTAATACGTTTTTTTTTGCATTTATTTTGTACGGTGGACGCCCAGGTTGTTTAGGATCGAAATGGAATGAACTGCAAGGTATTCTCTTGCAATCCCTCGTCGGAAATCCAATAATGCTACATGATCGTTAGCCATACTGTATAATTATAATATTGCCTTTATTCCAACCTTATAAGTTATATATTGGTATACTACAAAATTAGAGAAATAACATGGATCTTAAAAATGAGACCGTAAGTCAACAACTCAAGGTGCTCTTGCACTTAACCCACTCAATTATTAAGTTTTTCAATTATTTTAATGATCAAAGGTTATAACAGCAAAGAAAAAGGAACACGAATAGCCACAAAGGTCACGAACACCCAAAACGGTAGCATGAATAACTTCAACACAAAATTCTAATACCTCCGAAATACGCAAATTCAAAATTCATATTTGTTCCACATAACATTCAGAACTAAATTAAAATGTTTTCTGAAAGTCCCACTTGTGTGAGAAGTCCCCTTCCGCAAAACTTATTAAATTAGGACACCATTTGCCCTTAATTATTACATAAAATTTTCTCTTGTGAAATTATATATATATATATATATATATATATATATATATGTTCCTTTCATGCTTTAATATCATACTAACATCATTAATTCACTGACACTACTCGTTCATAGCAATTATGAACTTACGTGCATGAATATACAAGAGCCAATATAGTTTTATTATCGTCCCAATAGGGTTTTTTTACCAAAATATTATTTCTACTCAAGTTTTACTAAAAATTCCAGTGGCGTAACATTTACATCAGACTTACATTACACGTTCATATAATATCAGAAATGCGTTGTATATGTCAAATAAGCCCAGTGCGTCAAAATAATCTCGCACTGTTCCAAAATATGTTCTTTTGGAACAGTATCTTCCAGCATTGTTTCTTCATTTGACATAAAATCAAGCGGTGTCACAACTTTCACAACACATTCTTGTAACCTTGTAATAAAAATAAAAACGTTGGGTGTTGGGGTCGTTGTTATTAATAAAAGGTCTAACTTCACCCTGTAAATAAATGTTAAAATACCTCGGACGCCAACTTATTTTATGGAAAACAAGTAAACCGTGAATGTAATAAATGTAAAATTGAAAACAATTACAAGGTTTATTATAAAAATCTTTAACTCAAGTTGTAAAGTAGAAAATCTAAATATTAATGTTAGTAAATCTGAATTAACTTAAAAATACCTTATAAACTAATGATCAGAAATGAAATACCTGTAGTACTTTTAAATTTTGGTTGTCACTGGTATACTGTTACTGATAACAAAATGCTGACGAGTACACGCCTTCCAATTTGGTTGTGTAATTAATCTTGAAATGGAAATATAACAGGGTTTTGATATTCGTTGATCCCAAATAAGTAAGTTCCTTTACAATTTTACATTTATTTATAATTTTCTGCATAGCAACAAATTTCTACTGCGTATGCAATTACGCAAAAGGATAATTTAACGTTATAAAAAAGAAAAATAAAAGTGCCTAAAAAAGAATAAATATATCAACAATGAAAAATAGGTTTAATTAGCTCTTACCGTAAAAATATGCGACACTTTTGATAAAAATGTTCAAGAGCAAATATGGATGTTTCTTGCTTTCATTATCGTACAACAACGACATCCAAAAGGTGTCTGCTCGCGAACTCAATGTGAATACGAAATGCGCGTACAAACTCCACTTTAAAATATCTAAACATATGCTTTCCAGCCACTAAGGTATGCAATTCACATGACACGAAAATGAACGAAGTTGCCTAAATTATTGCAAATTTCAACACAACTTAAACGGTTTGTTACAGCCTTCCCTCATCATTACAATTATTTCACTTTGTATGTATTGCTCAACATCTTTCATAGAGAAGAATTATTTGTGGCCTATCTTGATCTAAAATTAAAGTATACATTTATGAATTAAAATGCACGTCATCGATCATGAGCATCAGTTAACTTTCAATGTAACGAACGATTTTTGGTCTAACAATCTATAAAACACATAGTTACTGAAGCACATGTTGGGGCATAGTATCCAAATTACACATAACCTCAAACATATGCGATATCTTTGTAAACACTGGTTAATGTCGAACGTAAACACGTCGATATTATTAGGAAAATGTCGGCACGTATTCAACTATGTTTTGTTTACGTGTATTCTGCATTAATTACAAGTAATTATAACTTGATAAAATTTAATTAAAAGTCCATTTCCATTTAGGTCATGCAAACTGAAATACGGTAAATACAAAATGATTAACATAATAAAACAATTAACCGATATTCTGTAGGTTTTGTTCCATTTAAAATAAAACTCGTAACAATCATTTGTGCAGCCTGAATTAAAAAAAAAAAAACTGTAACCTAAAACTTCATTCCTGTTTCATTGCTATTGTCATTGTACATTTCCAGGTGCTAGTGTAGGTTCGTAACGTTATATTCTATTGTTAGAGGGTAAAGCGAAGTAATTTTATGAAGAACGAACCGCTCTTTAGTTGATTAAAGAAAAGGTACAGTAAAGAAATATTGTTGAGCTGCAGGGTTAAGAAAGTTTATCCGTTTATCAATCATAGAAGGCTAGGCTTCGTACACGTTTAACAGTTATTTCCATTATTTGTAAAAGTAGCAAAATAACACTATCGGAATATCATTTTCTTTAATAAATCCTTGACGAAACTCAATAATTATATTTAGCATTAAGAAAACTTTCACGATTATCACGCATAATTAAAATACTTATCTTTTGGGTAATTAAATCGTGTATATTCTTTATTTATCTTTTATAAATAATGAAAATACACGATTTAATTACACAAAAATTAAGTATTTACATTTTGCATTATTTACTGATTTAACAGAAATTGAACTCAATATACTTTCTAATTACATTAAAATGAAGTCATATTGGTTGGAAGTAATTTACTTTCGAAATTGTAAGCGAATTAATCGCTTCAAACGAGCCGAGATTAATTGAAATTAGTATACGCGATTTTTCTCAAATGAGTTCTTTTATACAAGAAGTAATTAAAGTGCTTTAAGTAATCAAATTTGTTTCCAGGAAGGATATTAGCCTCAGATTTTATGACTTCAATTTAGAAAGTAATCGTATTAGCGCACTCATGAATAATACAAAATAGTTACAAAATGTTCCATACAAACAAATGTAAGCGAACACAAAGAAAGCTTGTGAGCGCGTGCAATCGGCGCCGGTCATCTGCCGAAATTAATTTACAATTATCAGCGAACAGTCTCCGCTTGTACATCGTCATTAATATCCATGCTTTAATAGCAATAGTTAACAGTTTAAAGTTCCAATTTGGAATAAATGAGACAAGTTCCATAGTAACCGACAGGTAGTTGATAAATGATGGCAACAAATTAGTCAGGATTTACGTATTGATTGTGAGTAAACACCTAATTTTTCAACAAATGATGTTTACTTAATGGTATTGTAACGAATTTTTTTGTGAAAACTGTCTTGAAGGTTTCTCGTGTCCGAGGACCCATTGTACTACATCCCACGTCAGAAAGATTCCGTTTTTTTGAAATAACGTTAATATTGGTTTCAGTCGCCTTGGACAAAATTCGCCACTTCGCGTAGAGTATACCATGTACACTCTACACGTTTTTGGCCCTTGGGCGTATCTTATTAACCCTCTAGCAGGCCAATTGTTTTTTTATGAATATATTTTGGTTAGCTAATTTTGGTGCATAAAATACAAATTTCAAATCAACAATGATGTAGGATTGATAGTTTACAGTTCAGGTGAGAAACAAGGAAGCCCGCCAAAAGGCGGGCTGGACTGACTAAGGAATGAAACTTAAAGGAGTTCAGATACATTTTGGTTTCTAGCATGTTTTATTAGAATACAAAGTAAATACAAGTAAAAAAAGTAAAAGTAAAGTAAATACAAGTATTATAAATAAAATAAGTAATATATTCTAAAATTAGAAAGAAATTGTAAAAATAGTAAAAAAACAGTGTTATGGTTTGGTGTGGTAAATTTGGAAACATCTTTTTTTAGATGATAGGCACAAGTTGACTTGACATTTTAGGCAGTACATTAGTGTTTCCGACTTGCAACCAGGCAATTTACAGGTACGTTTACCAATTTTACGGTCTAATTGATCAGGCATATGTCCTAAATCATCGTAACGTGCATCTAAACCCAATCTGTATGGTTTTTTAACACTTGATGCAACTGTTGTTGCCGGGCTTGTAGCAGCGCTTGCAGGTCTACCAACTGCTCGTTTAGCTAATTTTTGTTGATAAAAACAAAAACTATTTGCAACCTGACAACGGAATTTAGGTAGTTCTGGAGTCACTCGTTTGTCTCCTCTTCCTCCGTCTCCAGCGTTTATGAAGAAGATAAGCATTAACCATCGCCATATCAATGAAATGGTAGAACAACTTCAATGAAGCACTTTGCGTCTTGATACGGATATGGTACCGTCCAATCAGACCATCCATGAGATCCACGCCTCCCATATCATGGTTATATTCCTTGATAATCCGTAGACAATCAACTTCTCTAAATTTTTTATTTTTTCGATCGTACCTAGCAATTTTTTCAGGATGTTTTGGTGTGTGCTACTATTAAATATGGTTTAAGTAGATGCCAGTCGAACATTTTTGGTGTCTTTTTTTTATTTTTTATTTTATACGATTGTGGACCTGAACAGGCTAAATTTGGCCTATCATGCTAAAGCACTCAGGAACAGCCGTTGTAATAACGATAATACAAAGAAAGAACTGAAACCATCCTTCTATGCTCAAGGGACTGTATGTGAGAAGTTAACGACGGGTCATTTATAAGCATAATCGTTCTCTTTTGAATACAATCAACGATATCGATAGCGTATTGGGGAGCACTCACCCACCAGAGGTGAGAATTATATTCCAGATGAGGTCGAATTTGGGCCTTATACAGCAGAAGGAGTTGTCGAGAGGTAAAGTACTGCTTAGATCTGTACAAAAAGCCTATTTTACGAGCAGCTGTTTTGGTAGCTGACAGAAGATGGTCAACCCATGAGAGATACAGTCATACCCAACAGAGTAATAGAGTCTGAAAACTTAAGAACTGAGCCATTCATACTTACAACAGGAAATGATCGATCTTTTTTGGCGGCCACAAGGTAACACTGAGTTTTGTTAGCATTAAATTTAACTAGATTATTGCTTCCCCATTCGAGAATACGTTGAATGTCTTTGTTGATTGAATTTGCTATTTCCATACAACTGTGGTAATATCTACACGAAGAACACTACCGACATACTCTTCCGAATAACTTCTTTCCATGGCCTTAATTTGGTCATCCCTTGGCATTTTGCAGTTAGTAATACGATCTGCACGAATAGTACCTAACGCGTAAATACCTCTGCTTCTTAGACACACCAAAAGAGGTAATGATGTATAAAAATTGTCTGTATATATATAACATGATTTTTAAAGTTTGGCACTGTTTGCGAAAGACGAACGACGACATTACCAGTTGCTCCCAAGTCTGATGTACCTGGTAATACTACATTAACATTTTTGCCGCAGTATACTTCAAAGCGGTTTGAAAAGCCGGTGGAATCACATAATACAAATAATTTCGTTCCCCACTTGTGTGGTTTCTTTGGCATATATTGTCTGAACGATCACACCATCTTTGTGGAGCACATCTGTTCATCGACACATAAGCGAGCTGATTTCGGTACGGAATCAAAACGTTCATTGAGATAATCAAATATTGGTCTAATTTTAAAAAGTTGATCGTGTTCAGGATGGGTACGATCTTTCATAAGAGAGAAATCGTTGAATCTAATATATTTTCGAATTTCGCAAAAACGTTTTGATGTGATTGTGGTTCGAATAGCTTCAAACGAATGTTCACCCCAGTATTCTTCTAAACTTTGATATCTACATACAGATAAGTAGATAAGTGCTCCTATGTATTGTCGGATATCTATACTGTTTACTTTGAACTTGACCAATTGACGTGCACCCAGATTGGTAAAATCTGCTATTTTGGTCAATATCTCCTCAGTGAAAAAATACATGAAACATTCAAATGGTGTATGGAGCTGATTGAACTTTTATGGTAATCTGTCATCGCCTCTAAATACCACTGCATTGCGATGAAGTTGTAAGTATTTTTATCGCCAGACAACACTGTTAAATTCTTTTGATTTGGGAATTATTTCACCAGGGTTTCCAATAAATCCACCATCATTTGGTGGAATGTTTGGCCCACTTGCTTCTTCTGCTGGTAATGGCGAGCGCTGGTCGTTTGGCACGTCGACCTTTCAGATATGGGTGGTCAGTAACTATTGCTTCAAATGACTCTGATTTAGATGATTCGGCTCTTTCTGATGATGGCCCTGCTTCAAGTAAACGTTCTTCAGTTGATTCAAATGCTGATATGACCTCTGTAAGCTCATGAGTAAGTGTAGAGCTAACACAATCAGCTGATGTTGATCTTTCCATTTGTTCTACGCACTCTTCGATTAGTTCCACATCTTCAAGTGATACTTCATAATCTGGGTCATTTACACTGTCATCGCTGATATCATTTGCATCTGCTTCAGATTCAAGATCGCTACAAGGTTCCATAATTTGCTGAATTTCCTCTTTCGTCAACTTGTCAAATTTGCGCGATTTATTGTGAACATCATATCTAATTAAAAATTATTATTAATTTATATAATAATATAATAAATAAAAAACGTTTACCTCGAGTAGGATTCGAACCTACGACCTGTACTTTGCTAGAGTACCGCGCTACCAACTGCGCCACCAAGGTTCAAGCCCCAATCGATGTAAATTTTGTCTTTAGGTATGTAGAACTGATGTAAATTCTAAATATAATGAGATTACAATCAAATTACTTATATCAATGGAATGTGAGCCTGCAATATCGCAAGGATTCGCATATAAGTTTTTGTTATGAACGAATAAGTTCAAAGGTAATTTTTTCTTGTCTTTGAAGACATATCTATAACAATAAAAGACAGATATCAACAATTTTTTTAATAAAGATAACTGTCATGCAAAAATATTCCAAAAAATCTTTACATATAAAAGATATTAAAAACTATATGAACCCCAGCCAGCCCGCCTTTTGGCGGGTTGCTTTTCATGGCCACTGATAGCCACTTTTAGAAAATCTACAATCCAATCTATTTTTAAGTATATGTAATTTTTTGATGTCCGAAAAGCACCTAGAAATATTTTTAATAATTTCACAAAAAGTAGATGTCAACGACCTAGAATACAAATTCAAATTCCCCGTCCATAACCAAACCAAAAACAATCATTAGTCCATACACTACTAGGTGACGCCACAAACAAATTCAAATTTTGGGCAAGGGGGCTAAGAACCCGAATGCAAGTACCTAAGGCCGATACATGTCTTACAAGTTAGAATTAGGGCCCCTTATTAGAATAAAAATACAAATTTCCTGTCATAACCAAGCAGAAATGCAGAGATTTAAATACAAATTCAAGTTTTCTGCCAATGGGACATCCACCAAGCCCCGAGGGCAAGTTGTGAAGACCTATACCTGTCTTACAAGTTAGCATTAGGGCTCTTTATTAGAATACAGTTTCAAATTTCCCGTCAGGGGGGCGAAGGCCCGAGAGCAAGTTAGAAGCCCTATATCTGTCTTACAAGTTAGCATTAAGGCCCCCTTATTAGAATACATATTCAAATGTACCACCATAACCTGTAGAGACTTAAATACAAATTCAGAGACAAGGGGCGAAACCCCGAGAGCAAGTTGCGTAGCCCTACACCTGTCTTACAAGTTAGCATTAGGTCCCCTTATTAGAATACAAATTCAAATTTCCCACCAGTAGGGTTACGACAATGCACGAAGGCCCCCGAAGAAGTTCCGCTCACGACAAGAGGACGAAGCTTCGAGAGCAAGTTGTGCAGCCTTACACCTGTCTTACAAGTTAGCATTAGGCCCCTTATTAGAATACAAATTCAAATACCCCAGCCATGACCAATCAGAATGCAGAGAATCAATCCTCCAATCAGAGCATGGATGCTGAATAGAGGGCTAAGGACCAATCAGAAGCCAGCACCTTAACGCAGACAAAAAAGGACCTTAATTATGATCTAAAACCACGCCCATGGGTTGAAAAAGGCTCCCGAAAAGCATCCGTTACACTACATGCGCGCCAATTTGCCTATGCCCCAGGAGCTGGACTGCAAAAAGCACCCTAATTAGGGTGAAAATGCCGTGAAGGGGATAAAAATTTCATCAAGGGGTTGAAAATCGCCCCGAAAAGCAGCCGACCCCACCCAAAAAGGTCTCTAATTAGAAGTAAAAATGTCTTCAAGGGGGTAAAAATACCATCTAGAAGTTTAAAAATTCCGACTAGGGGTGAAAGACGATCCCGAGAAGAAGCCATGGGTGGGAAATGGGCGCGACCACATGGGCGTGCCGACGCCCCTCGGGACAAATCTCGGGCGTCGCGACGGCGAGCGTCGTTGTTCCTCAGCGGACCCCCTTCTACTAATATTAACAATTAATTAACGCTACACTACCGGGCGTTTTTTCTTTCGGCGTCCTGTTATCTAGTAATTGCGCTACATTGCAAACTAATTTAATTCCGGTTTTAATTACGTTTAACTATAAAAAATGGCTTTCCCTATACCTAAAGTTAATATTTTAGGAGATATTTCACATTTATTGAGAATAAGCAGAATTTCTATAAAGAAATGCGTTATCCTCAACAGGAATTATTAGATACGCTGTGTTGTACAAGTGAAAGCGCAAAAAACTGCTTATTAGCCTCAAGATTGTATGCCGTTAAATTTCCTACACGAAGAATACCTAATCCCAAAGTGTTTAGGAAATTTAAGGAACGATTTGAAAACACAGGACCGATGTTATGGAAAATATGGAGCACGAAATGCCACTTTAGTAATGACAAGTCTGGTCGAAAATTCAAATGTAAATCAACGAGATTTAAGCAAGGCTCATGAATTAAGTAGGACAACGGTTCAGCGAATCATCAAGAAAATAAATTTCACGCCTATCATGTAGAACTACATCAAGAGTTAAGTGCAGCTTACGAAACACATTCTACATTTTGAATAAATTTTTTACAATGCTTAGAGGAAAACACTGATTTCCTGTCCCACATTTTATTTTCCAACGAAGCTACCTTCCACAAGAACGGATTTGTGAACCACCATAATTTTTACTACTACGACAACGCGAATTCGCGCTAAATGTCTGGTGTGGTGTATTGGAGACAATCAAATAATTGGTCCTTAAGTATATGGGGGATTTTTATACCTTTGAAATATTGAGCTGTTTTAGAAATATTTAATAAAAACCAAAAACTGACCCTAACAAACCCTCTCTCCGAGACATCCAGACATCATGGCCGATCTTGACGAAACTTGACAAAAGTTGTAAATGAACTAATAAGTCGATTTAACGATAGTGAAAAAAAATTCGATTGCATAACCTTCTATACCTAGATATGTAGGTTGAAAGTTAAAAAGAAATATCTCGCTTACCTTTCAAGATAACTATGGACTGTTTCATATCATTTTAAAGAAAAAAAGAAAATTTCGTACCCTTTCAAATAAAGTAAGAGTATGTGTATGTTATACCAGCAATACGAGGAATGTTTCTAATTTCCGGAAAAACCGGAACTAGTGTTTTCATCAGGATAATAACATTTCATTAGCGCAAATGAACAAAGTTTATTTCCGAAATCCCAAGTCTGTAACCAAAATAGTTAGAAAGTTATAACAATATCAATATTAAACATTTGAAAATTCAAATCTCCTATACTAGTAGGTTCAGAAGAAGCAGGTTAGTTGCATTCATAAGAGTGGCTGGTTGCCTAGAAATTATTAAAAAAAAAACAAAAAATGCTTGGAGAGAATTTTGAATAAATCAATTTCGAATAATTGCTTCTTTTCTCAAATAAATGATAGCAAGTCGCGTTAAGGAACAACCTAATCTAAATACAAGTAGAAAAATACTGAATAGATTTTATCTGTTTGAATATTACTAATAAACAAAAATAATAATAATCTAAATAGTAGAATTTTGGCAAATATACAGATATAAAGGATATGACTATACAGGACAGATCCGTATTAAGTGGTAAGTTTTTGAATATTTTTTTTTCTCTTTGTTTTCAAAATTGAAGGTTGACCCAATTTTTGTTTTTGGTACTATATGTGATTCTAAGTTTAATTATAATAGTGCGTTGCATATTGTCTAAACAATATTTTTCCTTGATTGCAAATTCAAAATTTAAGCTAATTTTTACCTTTGTTACTATGTTTGATCTTAATTGTAATTATTGAATCCTAAAAGTAAACAATTAATGTCGAGAGAGCTAACGGCACCATTATCGTTACTGGTTACAAAAAAAAGAAACAGAGGATGGAAACTTTTAAGTTGTCACAGTTCGCGACATTAATAAAACAGATTTGATAAATATTAAATTAAATAACAAAGAAATAATTATAACTGGGATAGCTAAATTAAAAATAATTGAATCATTTGGTCGCAAAAGCAAAAGCATCCGGTGACAGGCGCGAGAGCCAGGAATCGCGTAGGGAGCAATCTAGTTGAAACATGACGTGATTGAAGGGTATGTAAGTGAAAAATGTATATGTATATGTACATTCAGATATCCATACAGTAAGTATACACTCTATTATTTATATCTTTCTTACCTCTGTCTATATTTCTACTTCTGACTTCCTTACGTATTGAGGCAGTAGACAAATAATTGTGCGGTAGTAGGACGATACCGTTAGTAGGGAATGCTACATCGTCCGGGGTACGATTTGGCCAGTAACCGGTCTGCTCGCTACGGTATTACCCAAGAGAACAATACAATTGCCTCGGATCGACCTGGCTACAAGGGGCGGTCAAGGTCGACAGGCCCCGTTTCTGACGACTGTGCAAGGAATGAGTGGCGAGTAGGTACGTGGAATGTTAGAGCTATGCATGGTAAAGAATTTGAAATTGCGAATGTAATGTACGAAAGACACCTTGATATTTTGTGTGTATCGGAGACAAACTACAAAGGAAAGGATGCTGTGGAGTTGGAGGATGGCAGCCTAGCACTATGGTCAGGAGTTGAGGCTGAAGTACATGGCGCAAAAGGAGTTGGGGAGATTGTAAGTGAAAAGCGAAAAGATGTGTTAAACAGTACAAATTGGTATCTCCCCGGGTAATATGGGTTAGAATGAAAATGGTGTTTAGAAGAATTTTCTTATTGTATGTTATGCACAGGTGAATGGAGAAAGAGACCAGGAGCGTGAGAACTTTTGGAATGAAGTAGAGAACGTGTTGAACGTATGTAAGGCAAACGAAAGAGTGATGATAGTGGGGGGTATGAACGGATGGGTAGGTGTACAGAGAGAACATACTGAACGCGTTCTAGGAAAGTTCGGACACCAAAGAATCAATGACAATGGTGAACGCCTTGTGCACATCTGTGTAGAGAGAAGCCTATTTAAATTCAAGTAACAAACGTTGGGTGTTTCGCAAAGCATTCCACTAATTTCTAAGATATATAGAATATTAAAAAATAACATTAGTTTGGTTAATAAACATGTGTCCGAAAATGCCTACTTAAGAAGATACGGCCCTGTAAAAGTGGGCCCAAAAATACTTTTTTTTAATTATCTCTGAAAAGGTTTAAAATACCTAAATGAAATTTAGATCACAAATACCTTTGATTAGGTCATAAAATATAGTGTTGACAAATTTTTAATATTTTGTACAGGAGCGACGCGAAAGGGGGCATTATTTTGCCACCAACCTTTTTTTATGGGGGTATTTTTAATTTTTTGGGCAAAAATATTTTTCAAACAATTTGCCACAGAAAATGTACTCTTGTTGAAAGGCAAAAAAATTACTGGTTTTGGAGTTATTTGAGGTTTTAACATAAAAGAAATATTGACAGAACAGACAGAAAAAATGTGCTTGGTGGAATCAGTCGGTAAAAAAGGCAGTATGTAAGAAAAAAGATGCATACATGGCAATGATTGCTGCAAAAAATTAGATTGAGAAAAAGCGATTGTATGAGGTGTACAGATTAAAAAATAAAGAAGCGAAGGAGGCAGTGAGAATAAGTAAAAAGGAGGTGATGGCTGTGGAAAGAGAGAAAATGCAAAATGATTTTGAGGGAAACAAAAAACTCTTCTGGAAATGGGTCAAAAATACAAAACGTGGCCCAAAACAGAACGCTGCAGGAGTGACGAATACGAGCAACGAAATAATATGAGACGATTGTGAAGTGAGAAAATGCCGGCAAGAATATTTCGGAAAGCTGTACAGTAATGTGGAAAATAAGATTGCAGGGTTAAATAAGGAGAATGTAGAAGGAATGGTGAAAGAAACTGAGGATATTGGGATCAGATGACGGTAGGAAGGTAAAAGTGAAATCACTGGTGAAATGTCAAAGTATGGGGGTGCAAAGCTTATACGAAGATTGTGTGAATTATTCAATGTATGCCTTATGTGTGGAAAAGTGCCGAAGGATTGGAAGAGCGCGATCATTGTACCACTGTATAAGGTATGGGGAACAAGAGTGATTGCAAGAACTACAGAGGAATAAGTTTAATCAGCGTGTCTGGTAATGTGTTTGGAAAAATTCTGATTGATAGAGTACGAGAAACTACACAAACTAAGATTTGGGATGTGCAGTGTGGTTTCATGCCAGGGAGAGGATGTGTTTAAAGGTAAAAAGAAGCTGTACTGTGCGTTTGTAGATCAGGAGAAAGCATACGACGTAGTGAATAGGGAGAAACTATGGGTAGTCGTGCATGTGTTAGAGTAAGAGGAGGTGTGAGTGAATACTTTAATATTGAGCAAGGAGTGCGACAAGGCTGTGTGAAGTCACCGTGATTGTTCAATGTATACATGCAGACATGTAGACAAGCATGTGCCGATACAAATGATGTAATGTATGAGCCTTGCGGAAGTTAGGGAGGTGTGAGGAGATAGGAAAGGATGGAGAAAGATTGTGAATGAAAAATAAATAAGAGGTAGGGATTGTTTTTCCTACCCCGCAAGGGAATGGCGTCAAGGTTAAGTTAAGTTGAGTTGCACCCCTTAAATGTAGGCAAATTTATACCATAATTTATTATGTAAAGAAATCTATTTAAAGAATCTTTATTTAACTACGCACATCTATTTCCAATTCTTTTATATCTTGAACGCTATCGGAAATAAATATTTCTACAAAAAAAATGTATATGTGACTCTAACTGCGGCCATATTCAATGTTGAAAGTTTTAAAAAATTGCATGTCATGCGAATCCTTGATGACCTGAATTTCAATCTTCTATGTTAAAATTTTAAAATTTTCCCCCAAAATAACACCCTTATATTCACCCCCCCCCCCCCCGTATACCTATTGTGTTTAAAAGCTGGTTTTGTCGATACAATTGTCTTACGGGCCTTCATTCCAAATTTCATCAAAATCCTCCGTATAGTTTCAGCTGGCGAGTGACCACAGACACACACACAGACAAACATTTCGAAAAATTTTCTAAAATTTTGTTTTTCGGGTTCAGGGGGTCGTAAAACAACAATTTTTTTTCGACCGTAATACTTTCTTGTTTAGCAAGAAAGTAGATAACCATTACAGTCGCCTCTCCACTCCGCGAATAGGTGATGGTATCCACCATACATTCCTCTCTTTTGATTTAGTTGATGGACACCCCTCTCTTTTCTCATTAGTTTAAAAAATAGGCTTTCCAACAAAATCAACTCATTTGAAGACGACATGCTGCTAAGTTTTAACACGTTCGCGCCGACGTTGATAATGACAGCCCCAACCCAGAGCCGTCAGCGCGTAAAATTCGTGATGCACCAATCTAAATATTTTTAAAAGTTATTTGTGGTAATATTGGATATTTAAAATAGTTTTAGCCTGTTTTTTGGTAATTTTTTTCTTGTACCATTGGTGGTACATGACGGCTACGGGAGTAATTTCCTTTAAATAGCCGTTATGTACCACTTATGGTACAAGTGGTAATAATGACAAATTTACAATGTATACTTTGTTTCAGATTTTTTATACGCAATAACCATACATAATGACGTCGAGAAGTAAAAAAATCTTGTCCTTGGTGCAGTCCCAATCTGCTAGTGACTTTTCAGTGGCAGTGAACAGACAAAGTGACTTGGAGTGTATTGATGTTGTCGATCCTCCATCGACCGTAATTGATGTGGCAGGTCCTTCATCGACCATAACTGATGTGGCCGGTCCTTCATCCACAATAAATTATTTTTCATCTTCCGAAGAGGAAGATTCTGACCCTGAACCGTATTTAGACTCTGAGGACGAATACATTCCTTCTAATGCGTCAGATTCTGAAGAAGTAGATTCTGCCATTCAGAGACAACTTGTATCCGAAGAACTTAGCAGTGATAATGAGAATATTATCACAACTCCTGCTCGTCGTCGCAACAAACCGATACTAGAAAAGTGGGGACAATGCCATGATACACAACATAATTTTACATTCTCTGGCCAAGAGAAAGTCAACTTGGACAATTTAGAATTATCTGATCCGTACAAAATATACCGACAGTTTATTAGTGATGATATTCTTGACGTGATTGTCGAAGAAACTAATAGATATGCTACTGAATACATCCGAACACACCAACTTCGACCACGATCATTCGTTCGTAAGTGGAAGGAAACTAGTCGCAACGAAATAAGAAAATTCATTCTTATGATTATGGGTATATGTCCTTTACCAAAAATTCGTTTGTATTGGAGTAAGAGTGCTATGTTTAGCAACAGTCTAATCCGGAAGACATTTAAACGAGATAGATTTGATTGCCTACTGAAATTTATACATTTTTCAAATAACGCAGATCCAACAGCACATACTGATAGATTATTTAAAATTAAACAGATTACTGAACTTATCTGTCACCAATATCAAAAATCCTCGTCCCTGGTGAAAATATAGTAATTGACGAAACTGTGGTGCCTTGGAGGGGAAGATTAGTTTTTCGTCAATACCTTCCCAAGAAAACGCACAAATATGGTGTTAAGATGTATAAAATTTGTACCCCAGATGGCTATACCTATAACCTTCAGGTATATGCCGGAAAAAATGGCCCTCCTCCATCTTTTCATGGCCACACGTATGATGTTTGTATGACCTTATTAAATGGACTTATAAATGAAGGCAGAATATTGTACGTAGATAACTATTATTCAAGCATCCAATTGTCTAAAGATTTCTTGAATCTAAAACTTATCTGTGTGGTACTCTTAAACTTAAACGGCAAGGCAATCCTCCCAATGTAATAAATAAAAATTACGGAAAGGGGAAATATATGGGGAACAAAGCGAAAGTGGAATTCGAGTGCTCAAATGGGTAGATAAAAGACCAGTGTATATGATTTCTTCTGTACCCTGTCACAAAGTAGAACTGGAAACGGTAAGAACAAAGCGTGGCAAAGAAGTACGAAGACCTTTGGCTGTTAATGCATATAACAACGCCAAAAAGGGTTGATGTATCAGACCAGATGTCTGGTTATTACACGGTACTTAGAAAAAGTATTAAATGGTACAAAAAGGTTGCACTGGAAGTAATCCTTGGAACTACTGCCGTCAATACGTGGGTTGTCTACAATAAATATACCACAAATAAAACTATTGATATGCTTAATTTACGACAGCAAATTATTACAGGATTGCTCAATTCTGAAGTACAAATTCAAAACACAGAGAACGTAGAAAATATAGAAGCAGAAACCGACACAGAAGATAGACCTCGTACTCCGCACACTCCAGGAAACGCCCAAATACCTCTAATGTTATAACCAATCATAAGATGGAAAAATACGATGGGAAAGCTAGCAAGTGCAGGAAACGATGTTTGTTATGTTACCAAAAAATTAAAGACCAAGAAGGATATAAAGAAGCTGTAAAAAAAGCCAAAAGGGTTTGCACATACTGTAAGGACTGTCCTGACCACCCCCCATTGTGTCTACCTTGTTTTAATGCAAAACATTCCTAGTTTTATTTAGTTATTTGTTGTTTTTTTTTACAGTTTTTTTCAGTTACATTGACGTTTTCTTATGAAAATAAAATTGTTTTTCACTTTTTGTACCATTACGTTTATTACATCTTAACCGCCATTATTACAGCGCGATAACGAAACGATTCTACCTGGGTTTATATATACCTCTATAGCAACCGTACACCAAATAACAGAATCCTGGTAATAAGTGTAGTAAATTTAGAACGTATAGAAATACAATATGCACATGTACCATTTATGACCAAGCGCGGCCCTGGTGAAAACTGCACTTGTACCACAAATGGTATATGTCGACGCGAACGTGACACTCATACTAAATGTATCGGCTGCTGACATGATACAATTATTGTACCATGGGCTGCCGACATCCGCATTTATTATGTTCACTAGCGCTGGTTCCAGGCGCTGACTTTCCGCGCTGATAACCAGCAAGCTGACAACCTGCTTTTTTTCTGTTCGTACCCTATTATCGGAATAGCACAAACAATACAGACAATGTACAATAAAAGCGTTTAACAGTTACAGAAACAAAAGAAGTGGAACGTATCTATTATACGGGGTCTCCGGAAATTAATGCAACAAAAATTGTCCACAGATTCTCGAAACGAAATTACGAGACCCGTATTTTTTATTTTTCCCAAATAAACAGTTTCCTTTAGAAAACTTATTAAATTTAGAAACGTTCTTATCTCTTGCAATTTTTTCGTAAAATGCGTCGTATACGAGAAAAATTGCAAAATGTGATCGAATGCATATCGACTTTTGCATGGAATCATATGTGGCTCGTAATCAATAAAGAAATTTGCTTTTTGAGATTTATTTAATGCAAAAATAATGACAAAGCAACTAAAACAAAAACTAAAACAAAACAACAAAATACAGTTAGTTTTCTAAAATCTATTCCTAGAATGTATTCGACATTCGCATGAAATTCAACTTGTTAATCGTAGGTGGCTGGTGTTTGTAATCAACAAACAAATTTGCTTTTTAATAGCTGTCAGATTATTAGTTAGTTTTTAACAGTTGTCAGATTATTATTGTGCTGTGTTTAATAAGAAAAATGGAGAGATTTTCCATACACGAAAAAGTACGCTGACCGATTTCCCCAACGAGTACTCCCATATCATTCAACGTCTACGCGTGTGCACCGGCAACTTATGGAAACGGGTTCTGTAAATGCAAGAAGAGTCAATGCAGGAAGACGTCGTATGTTAACACACCAACAGGAACAACCTATCTTAGATTTATTTGAAAAAAAAAACCAAATAAGCATAAGACGCGCATCACTGCAATTTGGATTTCCCAGAACAAGAATCCACAGTTTTATCAAACGACAATTGCTGAAGCCTTTTTATTTTCAAACAGTTCAAGAACTTAAGCCAGAACGTGTTCTGCGACGGACAAATTTCTGCTTATGGGCTCTTCAAAGGTACAACCGAAATCCGGAATTTTTGAATCGATTTTTTTTACCGATGAGGCGTGCTTTACAAAAGATGGTGTAATAAATCTCCACAACCTTCATTACTGGGCCATGGCAAATCCACACGTTATAAGGCAGACTCATTCACAACAAAATTTTTCAATTAATTGCTGGGCTGGAATCGTCGAGGATTACAGTATCGGCCCACATTTCTTGCCCCCTCGTGCATGATGTTGCCCACCACACCGGGGGCGATTCGTAACCGAATGGCTGAATCAAAATTATCCAGGACGTTGGATCGGTTACAATTCCCCTAATGTAGAATGGCCCCCCATTCCCCAGATTTAGCAGCTATGGATTTTTCTTTCTGGGGGGCCATGAACGATCGAGTTTATGCCTTAGTGCTGCCTTGTGTCCGCCAAAAAAGATCGATCATTTCCTGTTGTAAGTATGAATGGCTCCGTTCTTAAGTTTTCAGACTGTATCTTCAAATCTCTCATGGGTCGACCATCTTCTGTCGCCTACCAAAACAGTTGCCCGTAAAATAGGCTTTTTGTACAGATCTAGGCAGTACTTTCCGTCTCGACAACTCCTTCTGCTGTATAAGGCCCAAATTCGGCCTCATCTGGAATATAATTCTCACCTCTGGGTTAGTGCTCCCCAATACGCTCTCGATATCGTTGATCGTATTCAAAAGAGAGCGATTAGGCATATAAATGACCCGTCCTTAACTTCTCACATACAGTCCATTGAGCATAGAAGGATGGTTTCAGTTCTTTCTTTGTATTATCGTTATTACAACGGCTATTGTGCTGCTGAATTATATTCTTTGATACCTTATTGGGCTATCTTTGCGAGAAATACTCGGTTCGCTCACTCACATCATCAATATGCAGTACAAATCTCCACTTATCGTACCAAACGGGCGCAATCCACATTTTTCTACACGGCTTCTAAACTCTGGAATGATCTCCCTAGTTCCTGTCTTCTTCCCACTTATGATATGAGAAAATTTAAGGTAGCTGTTCATAGGCATCTATTAGCAAATCATTATCCCTCTATCCATCCTCCTAAGTGTTCCTGAGTGCTTTGGCACGATAGGCCAAATTTAGCCTGTTCAGGTCCACAATCATAAAAAAAATGCCGTACCAATTAGAACTTGCGAACAATTACAAGAAAGGATCCTTGCCTCGGCTGAAGAAATTAGGCAGATTCCCTACTATTATGTAAAAATACGTCAGCATTTTGTAAAATGTGTGCGGGCTTGTGTTCACATTTTGAACACATTTTAGAAAACTAACCGTATTTTGTTGTTTTGTTTTAGTTGCTTTGTCATTATTTTTGCATTAAATAAATCTCAAAAAAGCAAATTTCTTTATTGATTACGAGCCACATACGATTTCATGCAAATGTCGATATGCATTCGATCACATTTTGCAATTTTTCTCGCATACGACGCATTTTACGAAAAAATTACAAGAGATAAAAACGTTTCTAAATTTAATAAGCTTTCTAAGAAATTGTAATATTCGGACATAGTTTTGGGGCTCTAAATTGGGTACTCAAAAAAGTGTCTTTACGGATTCTCATCCCGAAAAGCATCACCCCATCAGATTCTACATGCCGCAAGACGTAATTTTCCTATAAGAGGCTTCTGACTTATTAAATAAAAACTATTCTTGGGTGGGAATTTCAGGGGGCTATATTTCCGAAAGGGAAGTAATTTAAAAAAAATAAAAAACACGGGTCTCCTAATTTCGTTTTGAAAATCTGTGGACAATTTTTGTTGCATTAATTTCCGGACACCCTGTATACCGATAGTGATTTTTTTACAGTCCAAATCGGTGTCACTAAAGCAACTTTACCATTCAAATAATAATGCAAATAATTACGTGTCAACCTTTCAGCCTGAAAAATTCACAGCAGAGGTTGAACAACAGTCAATAACCGAGATGAAAGTAGTAGTTAATAGTTACGTGCTAGTGGGCGACATTTAGAATGTTGTGCTACTCCAGTATTGTACAATAACGACTTTTTTAGAGACGGTAAGATAACGTAATAGCGTATTGGCAATATCAAAAGAAAACAACAAAACTCATTATACTAATGTTCATATATCCAATGTACTGTGCTGGGCGTTTCCCTCAAGGTGAGTTTTGTTATATCTACTATGGGGATCTCGGAAACTAGAGCAGATAGAAAGATGGTTAAATGAGGAAAGATTTGATAGTTTTATGAGAACAATTCAATGCACATTTATTTTCTTGACAAAGTCTAAAGCCAACTACTATCAACGCAAAAACTTTAGTCACTTCACTCTGAAGGATTATTTTACAAAATTGGTGAGGCCGATTCGCCTAAAATTTTTGCTATTTAACAATTGATATATTGTTAAAATATGTAAATTCTAAGTGATTAATTGGCGAACACGCTCGACTTTAAACCTTCATAAATATTTTCTTTTCCAATGCAAATCAATAAATTCGAGAATTAGATAGTTCGATTCTTTCTGAACCTATTGTAACAAATTGTTTTCATTTGCTTGTAAATAGCGCAAACAGACAAATATGACCAATTCTCACTACGTGCAGTAAGTAGACTTTTTTTGTCATAACATTTTAAAGAATTGCCTAAATAACATAAATGTAAAAATATATACTCGTGATTATACGATTATGCGGTTTTGAAAAATGTGCACTCATTGAATAAGTATGAAAAACCGCAATCGTTTTTAACCTAGCTAGAGCGCGTGAATGAAAAATTTATACACATGTTCCTTCCTACCTTCAATTTAAGTCAATACATTATGTTACGTGAGAACATATAAAGGTCCGAACCCAGAGCGGTATTATGTATATATATATATATATATATATATATATATATATATATATATATATATATATATATATATATATATATATATATATATATATATTTGAGATGGTAAATATATATAATTTTTAATATTTACAGTTTTAAGTTTAATTATGATTATAATAAATTAATTACCACATTTGAATAGGATGAAACAATAGCACGTTGTGCCATCATCAAGTTTGTAACATCCTAAACGAGTGCACAATATTTGTTTATTAATTGCCCTGGTTTGCTAGCTCAGTTCTTTCTCAGTTTGCAGTTTTCAACACTCAAATGTATGTTGGGTTGCCTGTAGTTAGAAAAGACACACGAAATGTTTATGAAATATATTGTATCAATTCAACATAAAAAAAAAATTTAAATATAATATTCTCTTAAATAAAATATAATAGCTAATAGTAATGTTGGTATCCAAAAATTCAAATTAACGGCGACCTAGTTCCAATTTAAGGACCGGGATCGGTTGTCGTCGTAGCTCGGGTTTCGACGTTATCTATAACAAATTTTATTAAAACGTGTTTCTGTAAATTTTCGCGCGGGTTGTGTTTGCAAAAAAGATTAATTATTAAAAGTGAATAAGGTGGTTTGTTTACGATGCTGGTATATGGAAGGAGCAGTGGACAGCGTATTTTTCGTTGAATAGTTTTTCGAGAAACGACTATAATTTCAATCAGGTACGTAATCATTTTATCACCTGTGTCTGAAATTAATGAATTTGCGAGTAATTAAGTACTCGACATAAGGGGATGAAATCTTTGTGTTATGGAGGAGATTATATATGAATATAATTGTACACAGCCGAATGGAATGTTAATATAATAATCTCAACAGGTTGAGGTTGGCCTTGGCCTACACCAGCAATTTCTGTGAGATATAAACAGCTGATTTCTTGCTTTATGCAATGTGTACTTTTGTGAAAGGAAATTAGATTTTACTGTTAATGAATTATATTAAATTAAACGTAGTGATATCGGGTCGACTGTAATTGAATGAAATGGAGTATGTACAATTTTGTGTGATTTAATTAAATTTTCTGATGTAAAATAAACGCTCTGGAAATTAAATAGAGAAAAATTTTTAAATATCAAGTATTAAAATAATGTGAAATAGAGACAAGGTGTACTAAGTGATTTGATAATTAATATTAAGGTTATATAAAATAAAATTTAGTGATTTTTATTCTGGTGGTATATTGAAATTTCAGGACAATGTGATGGTATCAATAATGGGTACTAGGTAGCAGGAGTTTGGAAAGGAATTCAAGAGGGGGTGTGAGAGGAATAATACAGGGGTAAGTGCTTTATTTACAAGATACTGGTGACGGTATGAGTTTTATATTGTTGAATCAGGATCAGGTGTTTGGTTAATGATTTATACACACTCTTCGGCGTGTTACCTCCGAATGAATGGTAGATAGGGATAAGGCGTACAAACTTAGATGAGGGAATATTATAGCGATATAATTTATACTGTAGGGGAAACGCAATAAGTTTTATTTTGTGAGTCGGGATTAGGTAGGTAATTAAGGATTTATATACACTCTTCGGGAAGTTACCTCCGAATGAATGGTAGATAGTGGTCAGGTTTATACAAGGGTAATAGGCAGAATTATAGGGATGTCACAGTATAGGATTACCTTATAATTGGGGTCGAAACCACCATTAATAAAGCAATACTATTAACAATCTTTACCTATCCTTCGAGGTACGTGCACCGACAGTGCAGATTTGAGATTGTTTCTCGGACGCTAGGGTTATAGAAAAAAAGGTGCTGCGTAAAGTAGCCTTACTTCTTAGGGCCAAAGCCGCCAGTAGTAGAACCACGTTGCTGGGTAACTACTTGCTACTCCTCGTGGTACAAACACCGAGAAAGTGTAAATAGGTACTTACGTTTCTGGATAACTATTTTGATAACTGGAACTAGGATGTCAGGCAGCTAAGAATGGAATGAATAACAGGAAGGTCATAAGCAGGCAGGTAATTTGATTTTCACTGGTCAGGATTTCTAGATCAAGTGGAAATAAATTCAAATTGAAATAGAATAGGATGAGTGAAGGTGAGCGCGGGTATTTATAGGGGATTTACTAGGAGAGAGAAAAGGAGTGGGAAACTGATAGGATTAGAAACAATACTACATTTAGTTCTACGAAACAAATAGGAAAGAAGTTTTGATAGGAATTTCTGCACTAGGATTAGATAATTAATTTGTGATGAATTTTAGGATCATTACAAGTTAATATGATAATTACTGTTGATCTTATTTAAATAAATTGCCTCGACTAGCATCTCAAGGAATAGTTCAGGGTAAAAAAAAACATTAACCAGTTACGTAAGGTTCTTTTGTGAAATAAATTCAGTTACAATTTTAATTTAAATCTGGAATTGTGTGTATTTAAATTTTATTCAAACACCTCGTATTATCTGCAAATATATAACATGTACGCATGCAAATTTTATTGACCTGAATATATGTGTGCATCACATCATGACTAAACAATAATGACAACACAATTTGGGCAAGTTTTTTTTTCTTTTAAAATAATATTGAATCACTATAAAATCAATATGTAGTACTATTTCCAGACTAGTATATAATTCACTTGCATCCTTCACATACATGCACATAAGTTAATTATAATAATATTCAACGTAACCTCAAATAAATATATGATTCATACTCACATTAATGTATATTTTCTTTCAGCTGATCCAAATCCCAATACACAAGTAATTCGAATTCCATTGATATTATTGATCCATCGGTGGAAGATCTACAGCACCAGCATGTTATGGATATGCTGTATAAATATTTACTCCATCGGTGGAAGGTCTACAGCACCAATATACATAAGTATGCTGCATTAATATTTGCCATGTCACTTTTCCAAAAGCACTTTAATTTATTTTATTATATTAATAAATATAATAATTTATTTTCAGGTTATTGTATCCGAAAATACAATAATTTAATCTGCATTCAAATTTATTATGCACTTGCAATTTTTTAATTTTTATTTCAATTAAAAGATAACGCAATGGTAACTTGGTTAAAATAATTTTTAATTTAAACGAAATAATTAAAATGACTGGATTTACATTCACCCGTATACCGACAACACATCACTCGGAATAACATTTACGTTAACCTAATTTGAATTGTTTAATATTATAAAATTCTAGGTTATACGAACCACATGAATGAACTTAAATTTTTATTCATGTACACCTCAAGTGACATGTTTACAAGAATTATAAAAATGTTTGCCACTTCTTTATATACTTCTGGATAAACACCAATCACCTTAGCAAATTTTGTCAATACAAGCATAACACTGCTTTATTCTCATTGGCTAATCATTACACAGAAATTTGTAAATTATTATTTTTGCACATAACTTTTTTATAAGTAGTCAGATCTTAAAAATATATCTACACAAAATTTCCTTTCCATAGACACCCCATATGGCATATTTCCTTTTAAAATACTTAATCTATCTAAATTTTAACAAATATGCAAATTTTCATATACAAATTTACTTACATATATCTTATTCTCCATCCTACAGGAAAACTATAAACAGAAATGGATTCTACGACCCAAAGTACATGAGGCTACACCAGTTTCTAACATTCTTATAGTTTATGTTGAAATATTCCAACTAACCACTATGTTCAAAATCACCATAACCTGTTTCACAACTTTTATGCTTAAATTACATCCAACATCATAATTGGAGTTGTAACACTTCCTAATCACATTATGTAAGTTTATAACATATTTGTTTAATTTCACTTAGTAAGTTATATGAATCTTGTTAAATCTATTCTGATTTCACACTCTTTAACATGTACTTTACTCCTATTACGTTGATTGATACCATTTACTTTTTGTTTTAGAATAGAACCATATTATGTTACTACACTAGAATATCATCATACACATGGATTACATGTATTTAATAGAAGAAAATACATATTTTTACAATTCCGAAGATGCTCGGAGACTATTATAATGAAGAAATCCATTGTTCAGCTATGGCTATACTTTTATACTTATGAAATCTCATTTAGCTCGCTAACAACATGTTCTATAATCACATTTGTACTTAGTATTATGTTAATTTGTTCTTATGCAATTAGCGCTTTACATATACGCCTACTCAATTCCAATGCAATTAATTTATGTTTAACGTAGTTTTTAATCTGCGCTCATATCTTTCTTACTATGATATTTAGCTTAATAAATATCAAATATATATATATATATATATATATATATATATATATATATATATATATATATATATATATATATATATATATATATATATATATATATATATATGCAAGAAGAAAAACCAAAGAAAAGGAACCACCAACAGCCAATGTCTTCTTACTGTATGTAAAAGGAACGACAGACAGGATAAGAAGAATACTCCAAAAACACAAAATAAAGACGATATTTACCACACATTAAAAGTTGACAAACGTATTACAAAACCCAAAACACCACATCAAGTCAGAAAATCACGAAGTATATGAGATACCATGTAAAGATTGCGATATGACCTACATTGCACAAACAAACAGGAAAATAAGTGCAAGGAAGGACGAGCATATAAATATAGTAGAGAAAATCAACCTACAAAATTGCTTACGCAGCATGTAAGAAATACTAAACACAAAATCAACTTTGACAACACCAAATATTTGGCTAGTATCGAACATATGATAACTAGAATAACCAGAAAGACTATAGCAATAGAAAAGAATCCAAATAGAGGACACCATGAAAACGGTATAGGAACACAAACAAAATAAAACCAAGAAAGTGAAAGTGCAGAACAGGAAAAAGTGAAATGGTCACCGAAGCGAAAAAAGAGAAATCGACCAGTATGTATAGAACAGCAAATAGCAACAGAAGGTAGTCAGTTCAATATGAATAACGAGAAGCAAAAGCAGACAATTATCAACCTGAAGATGACAAATGTGATTTTGCCGATACGTCGTTGAGAGAAGGATAGTTTCGAGAAGATTAGGAATGGAACGCGGATCAGCACCCGAAAAAAACAAGGTGACCGTTAAAAAAGTAAGAGCCTACCACAGTTCCTCCCCAAACATTTATTGACCAACGATGTTGGTAGTCGATTTGTCGAAGAATAATTACAATGTCAATAAGTCGTAATAAAATTTAACAGAAATAAAAAATTAAGCGACTGAATTACATAACCAAAATTTCCAATCTAGAACATTTCATACCGTGTTGATAAGATAAATGTGTGGAAAACAATTAGATTGACTAGAGTCAGTCTTTTAACAGTAAATTGTTTCTGTGAAATAAATTCACTTAATCATATTCAAAATGTACATCATATTACACAAAATTTACTTAATTATAGAACGCAAGAAGCAGCAACTAAGGCGCCGCTTATTATCTCCCCACTCCTACGTACAAACGTATAGCGCGTCAGTTTGAACAAAAAGACAAATCACTGAATTAAATATAGATCTCATTAGATCATTTTGCGATTATATAAATCACATTTCACAAAAATTTCATTTTCATTTCATTTTACTATTTATTGCTTGGAAACCAAAAAAAATTATCTAAACGTTCGTACGCACGGATTTTTTTTGTTTTATTGAATTAGTTATAAACAAAGTGACAACATTTTGGTGGATTAATTTTTCAGGACAAGAAATCATTCAGTCAGTTATTACTTTTTGGTAAATATATGTATGAGCTAGAAGAGCAATTCAGTTAACATTTGCCCACGATTAGCATTTTGGGGCAAGATACGGTTGCACGAATCTTCGGCTGCGACTCCTTAACAGGTTCCCATACCACCCGACCCTCACTTTTTGTTTATTTTGTATCTATAGAAACACTGAGTTGGTGTTTTGGAACAAGAACTCGTCCAACGAATTTTAGAGGTACAAGCCAATCGTCATGTTCCGTTTTTTTTATTCTCGAACGAGTGCTCCAGTTTAGTTTAAATTTAAGGATGGCGAATAATTTACGCCATAAATCCTCTTTGGGGATACTCCGACCACTCCCTATTGTTTCTTTGCATTGATTATTAAACTTCCAAAAAGTTCATTTTCCTCCCTATCTCAGTAACATTGCCCGAGGTTAAACCAACTAAGATCAAGTCCTATTGCATAGTTCCATTTAAATATAGAATTGGTTCTTGATCCGAACTTGGCACGAGATTTTCTATATTGCGAAAAATTTTTACGAAAACATTGGTTATATATCAATCATTAACAACATAAGCAGAGTTAAATGTTCAGTTACTCACCGATACGTTGGTTATTCTACGTAAATTTGTTTGAAAATAAACATGGCTGGTAAAACTTACCTGAAACAAATAAAAATACATTTTAAAATACCATAAACGTTATCGTCACTATTTAAATTTTTGTTAACATTGTCAAAAGAGGGATTCAAAATAACATTTATTACAAAGTAGTAATTTATAAATGGCAGGTAACAAGTGTTTAGCGCAAAATATAAATCTGAGTGCAACATTACAGTACCCTAAAACTCATATTAGGCCGTATCGGCTACGTTTGTTGAAATCAATGTAATATATTCCTGTCGACATCTAATCACATGTATTAAAAGTTGTAAACATAAAAAAAATCATTGTATCCGGTTAAATTAAAATCGGGTCACCCGTGTTTGATACATGCATAAGCTGACCTATGAACACTCTAGTAATTTAAAAAAAATGTCATGTGTATTTGAACGCTCTGTATATATGTACGTATTTACTCTAACGAACCTTATTGATTTTTTTTTTGGTGTTCATCAAGGTACAAGTGGAAGTAACAATAGATGGTTTTCGAATTAAACTGAAATTGGCAATTATATATTTTGAGGAATAATTAATTGGATCTAGGAAATTTTAAAATTGAATGTAAATTATTTTTCCTGTAAATTGTTATAAAAGGTTTCGTTAAAACAAAATGTAGTTCTAGATAAGAAAAGTTCACATTTAAATTGTAGGATGAGATCATTCCTTGGTTTGCTTGTTTAAGCAGGCTGTTGATGTTAATTTTACTTATCGCGTTTAGTAATTGACGCCGTGTTTCTGCCGTAGTATACTATCTTAATCTTTTAGTGTTAAATAATTATCGTTATCGTTTAAGGAATAAATCTGTGGACAACAATTTGCACTTAAGTCGTGCACGTCGCAGAGTCAGCAGTTTTATCATGTTGAGAAATATGGTGCAATACTATGGAGAGGGGGTTTGAGCGGTAAATTTTGAACGCTGGATTCTCGATCTGACTTTCGTGAGTAAGAGATGTGATCTGTGAATTTGGAGGCGTGTCTTTTTCGAATACCTGGAGGACCGAACTTTTGGAGAAGTTGTTTGCAAACTAAAAGCACCTATTTGGTGGATATTTGTGTAGACGTTCATCCATCCTGGTTATTTATTTTGAAGTTACGGACCGTGGGGTCAATTAACGAGCATTTCACTAAGTAATGTGTTTATATAAGTGCATCTTAGTGGTGGATCGTGGTCGCGCTTAAGGCGGATTTATATTACCGAATGAAACCATTGTGAAGCCACAACGTTTTGTTTCCCGTAAAAGAAAATCAGCTGCAACAGACGAAAGTCTCACTGTAAATAATTTGTAAATAGACCTTTTTTCTCATTTTAATAATAATTAAACAGACTTGTAAATAGAACTACCGATTTAATTGAACATTAAAGTGTGTAAATATATCTCGTATGTAAAATCGATTTGTTCTGTGCACATAAACTATATAACGCCAATTAACGTGAGCGTATCGCTTACGAAATTCAAAACTGGGAAATTGCCGTAATGGGTTTGCCTTGCCTAGCGAGAATATCAACAGGTATCCTGAAGCCGTTCACGTCCGTTTCGCTTTCATTGCTATCTGGTGAAGACGTACTCAAGAGTTCTGTGTAGAAGGTAATTCCATATTGTACGTTATTGTGATTGCTTTATCATAACTTTTATAAATTTGGTGATATTATTTGTAGATGAGCAGATAAACTCAGCCGTTTGTTTTGGTGTTATTTTGCAGAATTTGATGCTTTCACGTCATCTCAATAAAAGGTTGACGAAATGATTTTATTAGCGACATCTTTGATATTTTGTTTTTTTTATTATTTAATTAAATGTACATTTATGTATATGAACATTTCGCATGGTAAAATTGATTTTTAGCGACAATTGGTTACGTATTGTTTTGAATTTATTCATATTTAGATAATTCTATTTCCGTAGTTTAAAATTAAAGGCCACTTCGTAAGCTTACAAGGTTGATCATTTTATGTTTCCGTTTTCTAGAATTTAAGAGTTTTAAATTGAACCGTAACCAGCGTAAATAAATCTATGTATCTGTGAGCTTTTTGAGATATATTTAGATATAATAGACGAACAATTAATTGAATTTTATGGTGTTAATTTGTGATCTTCTCCCGACCAGTGAAAGCAATAATTTACCAAGAGTAGTAATTTTATTATTCAAACAAAAAGATTTAATTGGGAGCTAAATGTTGATTTCAATTTTATTGATTCATTTTTAAAGTAACCATTGGTAATTTTCTATACTTGAAGCATTCAGTGTCATACAGTTTATTAAGTTTTATTAAATATTTTGGATTGTTTAACGTAACCCAGTTTATGTATAAATTATTTTAGTATGGAGGTTAATGGCAGAGCTTTGGAGTTGAGTAGTATTTACATTTGAGTTAATAAGATTTAAGTGTAACAATTAACGTTCATTTTTGTATTGTCTTTGAGTTATTTTGTTGACAAGCTTTGGGTGTAACGTAACGAAATATAAAGTTAAAGAAGTCATTGAAACCCAACAGCTGATTCGCGCAAACGCTGCTTTAGTATTTGAGCGTGTGGATATTTTCAGATTTGTTCTAGAGCTAAATTTTCGAAGCATCTCCTACGTGCACCTGGAGGTAACCAACGTAAGGTAAGTGAGATCTTTTGACTGTTGAAGGTTGATTTATCTACGTGTCCCCAGGTGTATTCTTACCGATATCGTCTTAATAACAGTCCGGCGCCCTCTACTTGACTTTATTCTAATTACGACGCACCCTTATTTGCGACTTTTGACAAGTATTTTTAAATTTAAAAACATGCCCACGCCCTTTGTCCCACCCAGCTAGTCCAGTGCACTGTATCTGTTACCTACCGTTTTAGTTTCATTTTCCACCGTAACAACAGAAATGCCTTCTTGGCAACTCATATTTAAAATATCTATGTGGAACACCACACGACCTTCCAACCTACAAAACGGAAATTAAAACACGTGAAATAATTTTGATAACATTTTTTTAAGATAACTATCTTTTATAAGAAGCTCATTACAAAAATTGGCAACATTGTAAACGCAAAAACAATAATCTATGTAAAACAGACGTTTAAAACTTCATGATAGACAGAGGTTAATAGACATCTAGATGATAACTTACATTAAAAGAATTTTTAGTATAACTATGCAACCTCTTTTTTATACGATCACAACAAAAATAGTAATCTACGTTTAAAACTTCATGACAGTTAGACATAAATCTATGTTAACGTAAAAAAAAATTTCAAAACCACCCGCTTCTATAAAAATATCGATAATACAGATTCAACATTTTCAATCATATTTATTTAATCTTTATATTTATTACGCTTTACATTAAAAAACGTACGTAAAACTACATTTTCTTTAAAAAATACGTCTACACTTTTTCTTATAAAATTAATCGTTATTCAGATAATGAAAACATTTGAACTTTTTTTTAAATTTTTTTGCCACTAAATTGCGCGTAATATCCGAAAATTGCGTTGAACATAATTAATTGATATGTTTAATGTCTATATTCAGGTATTTTTATATCTTCGAAATATGCAGCTGTTTTATAAATATTTGATAAAAACCAAAAACTACCCATAATAAATACCCCCTTTCCGCCCCTGGATTTCTCCCAAAATCTAATGAGCTCTAAGCTAAATGAAAAAAAGCTTAAATACAAAATTTTAAGTACGTAGGTATTTTCGTTCTGGAGTTATCGTGGATAATAACATACATCCATGCACACACACCCACCCACACACACACATACACACACACACACACGCACACACGCACGCACGCACGCACGCACGCACGCACGCACACAATTACTGCCTTTTTCCGAAAAGCTCCTAGAAATATTTGAATACTGAAAGTTTGTTATTGTGGTTACATAACTGGGAAATCCAGAAAATAATTACTTTATATTAATGATTGCTGGAAACCGTCAAGTACTTTATATTATTCATTTATAAATTTTAAGTACGTAGGTATTTTCGTTCTGGAGTTATCGTGGATAATAGCATACATCCATGCACACACACCCAGCCACACACACACACACACACACACACACACACACGCACACACGCACGCACGCACGCACACAATTACTGCCTTTTTCCGAAAAGCTCCTAGAAATATTTGAATACTGAAAGTTTGTTATTGTGGTTACGTAACTGGGAAATCCAGAAAATAATTACTTTATATTAATGATTGCTGGAAACCGTCAAGTACTTTATATTATTCATTTATAACCAAAACACAGAAAGTGAATGTGCCGTGACTAAGCAAAAAAAACCAGCTGTTTGCCCTGTCAAGACGTTCTTTCAATACGATTATCACCAACAACCCTGGTACGTGATCGTTTTTTATTTTAACCCTTAACACTTATTTTATTTACTTTATTTAATTACTTGTACAAATTTTTAATGTTATGATCCAAGCCAACACATCTCGGTCTAAACATGATAAAAACCTTCACGCTATCAACACGCCCTTGTTATACCTTAATCCATAAATCTGCAGTGTTATATAATTAGTATTATGGATGTGTAATGATAATGATGAGCATTGGGTAAAATAAAACATGGGGTCCTATAGTTGCCTTGCGAGATGAAATCGGTGTTAGTTTCAAATCACATGTGTATTATCAAAATTGGAAATGCTTGTTTACTTGTCCCCAGGTATTTATCCATTTTCAAAAACGAAATAGTGCGTTCAAAGTTGTTTATAAATCTAGGGCCCCCTTTGACAAATGCATTTCCGATAACGCAGTCCTTGTATGTAAAATAATATAGTAGTCTGATTCCGAGTTTGGTTATATTTGGTATTATACAGAAATTTTACTAATTTAACTGTAATACATATTTTTATCACTGTATGCAAAACACGGCAATAGTGTTACACGCTAATTTGGTGGTCGTATATTGACCGCTATGCTATTTCATATGTCAGGTATAGGAGCGTGTGCGTGTCCATCATGCGTGTATATGCGTACGTGTGGGCGTGCGTGCGTGTGTGTGCATGCGTGCGTAGATGTGTGTGCATGCATGTGTGCGTGTGTGTGCGTGCATACGTGCGTGTGTGTTTGTGTTTGTGCTTGTGTTTTTTAAGGTCAGTTTTTTGCACGCTGTAAACTAAATCAAGCCGTTATTTTTAAATTGAGAGTTGGCTTTGCATGCTGTAAGTTAAATTAATTTGGTATTTTTGAATTGTAAGCTGGTTTTCGCATGCTCTAAGTTATGATTTGATGGAGATTGATTTGATTGAGATTGAATTGATTGAGCCTTGATTTGCGGATGATCAACTGTTTTCCCACTCGGGTGCCCTCACGATTAGGGAGAGTACCAACTCTGCGTGTCGGTTAGCCTTATCTACATACTAAGCGGTCGCTCATAGGAGTTAGGTACATACAGTCGGAGAATCGTTACCTGAAGGTTATGAAGATTGTTATCTCACATTCTTGTTTGACTAGACTGAGATTGATTGATTTGACTGATTTGGTTAATTGCTTTCATTCATTGATTCCATTGAGATTGATTTGCGTAATTGTTTTGATTGATTGATTTGTTATTTTGATCAAGATTGGTTGATTTAGTTAGATATGCTTGGGCTAATTTGATTGGTCGATTGATTGATTTGATTAATTTCTGTCTTTTGACAAGGGGGTGAAGGCCCAAGAACAAATTCCGGCGTCCTGTAGGTGTCTTATGAGATAGTATGAGGACCTCTTATTATTATGAAGGTGAAGACCGGACAAGGGGCAAAGTGTTACACGTCCAAACCGCACTAGGCATCGCATATGCTTACCGAAATAAGCGGGTTGCCAAGCCAGCTACAGTGGAAATGGCGTGGTCGATATAAGGAGTAAAATAATTGAAAAGTAGTTCAAACACCTTAGAATTACCATTAATCTACAACTTACAAAGCTCAGTCCGGGAAAAATTGTCTCTAGACGTCACTACAATCTAAAATTTTGCTAAAATAAATATTCTTAGACGGGATGGTAAATTAATACTATCTGATTGTGTAAGACAGGATTGCAGCCTACTCAGTAAAACCATTCACCACTCAAATTCAATCACACTTCAAAATAAATTGATCCAAAAGCTTAAGAAAAATTCTATAGTACACGAGTCACCGTAAACTTATTGAACACATCCTGTAAAAAGGAAAATTTCCAAATCGTAAGACGTTAATTTGAATACTTTTTAAGTATCCCTCGTATACCCGTAAATTTATATTTCTAACTGTTATAAAACTTTGAATTAAATAAATATTCTCAATTTAGAAAATTCTAAACAAAATAAACTAAATCGGTTTAACAATGAATTGTCTAAAAAAATGTTCGTTAATTGCTGAATAATTCAAACGTAGAGTGGTTAGTGCTTGTATCATGAATAATATCGTTATGTTTTATTACTACTTTATCTTTAAAATCATATTAAGACATTCATGAATAGGTTTAAACTTTAATACTTCAAAACTGTAATTTATGCTGAATAAAAAAAATAGGTACTTTGTTAGTAGTGTTCTGCATTAATATGTCAAAGCTAAAATGAAATTTTGTGATCGATCTGGCTCATTACGCAATTTCCAATTGATCCTTAAATTCGAAAATATGCAAAGACTAATTTCACTTATCAGAAGGTGTAACTAGTTGGGCACACAATAGACACAAATAAACGACAAAATAAATTAAACAGTGGTTATATATTGACAAATTCCGCATGTAAATATATACAACGACGTGGTTTAAAAAGAAACACCAAACACATAAATACGTTAAGACTAAAATTACCAAATTCCTAAAACTAAAAACAAAATAACTCAAGTTCGATTACTTTGTTTTCTTTGAATGAACCGTAATTGACGCAACAATAAAAAAAAATGTACTTAAGGAGTTCAATGGTTCTAAGAAACCAACATTCCATAACCACACTCCCATATAAAACCCATGTTAAAATTGGACTTTGGCATGCATTTCTGGACAACTCGCTCTGACCATAGTTTTGCTCCGACCATGGAGTTTTATATCTCAAAATGACCCTAAGAACATGCTACGGCTCATATGCCTAGTTTTAGCGAAAAGTATAATGTTTCAAGTTGTCTAGGATGTGTCAAAAGTGAAAGATACTGTTTTCTTGCGATATTTTGCGTTTCTTTCAAAATTACAATAAAAATAACATACCCCAATGCGATATTGATAGGCATTACTGCCGTGAGGGTTCATTGGGGTCATTTTCAGATATAAAAGTGAACAATCCGACCAATACAGTGGTCACAGCGAGTTGTCCAAAAAAGTCCGAGTCTTTTCCAATGGGGAGTGAACTTTTGGCGTACTAGCAAGAAAAATTGTCGTTACATGACAACTCTTTACTTCAGGCTAAATTTTCTCGTAAATTGCTCTCGACATTTTTTTTAAATTTCAGAATTCATCAAACAAATACGTAGAGTGAATATTTCTTCAGTGCAATGGGCCAACGTAAACCAGGATCGGTGCGTGCAGGTGAAAGAAAGGTGCCTAAGAAGAACACCAAACTGGGCAAGCGTAAGAGAGCTTTGGATGCCTTCAAGGCGAAGCAGTTGCTGCGAGGGGAGAAGGATGAAATCACATACAAGTATCCATGTATCATCATCCCAAAGAGATAAATTTTCTCCTAAATTTGGCTGTGTTGCACGCGAGTGACGAATGTGACTATCCTGAACTGGTTTTGGTAGATAGGAAGAACCCTTTGGTGAAGGTAGAATGCCTTTCCTGTGAGTCCACGTTCACATACGACCCGATGCAAGACTCGACATTATCTGTCAACGAGGCACTTACTTGGGGACTGTACGTTTCTGGTTCAAGTTTTCAACAGGTATTATGTAGCTGCACTATGAATTCAAGCAATTAACTTTCTGCCACTGATAGGTTCGTTCGTTGTTCACTGCCTTAGAGTTGCGCTACCCAAGCTTCCCTACGTTTCAAAAGAGTGGAGAAAAATTTTACGACTTTCTGAAACGGGCAGTTGAAATGGTCCTCAAGCTTAATGGAACGGCCGAAGCTAAATCCGCTGAAGAGTTCGTGATGGTGGGTGATGATAGAGTTACTTGCATCAATGTGGCAGTAGATGGATCGTGGTCAAAGCGATCATACGGTCACAGTTTTGCTTCCTTGACTGGAATGGTCTACATAATGGGGGCGAGGACAAATAAAATCTTAGGGTTTGGAACATTGAACAAGTACTGCAGGATTTGTGCAAGTAACACCAGGAGTGGGAAGAAAGTTGAACACCCGGACTGCAAAAAGTACAACGGTTCATCCCAAAGTATGGAAGCTGTCGTGAAAGTAAAAAAATTTCAAGACAGCATACCATTCCATGGACTAATCTACAAGAATATGATAGGATTTGGGGACAGTTCAGTTTTTAACGAAGTGTACCACAGCATCCGCTACCCAGAACTGACAATTCACAAGATTAAGTGCGAAATTTGTGAAGAAATCATTGATGAAAATAGCCAATGAAACCAAATGCGAGATTACCTTCAGGAAATTGTTAAAAGCTAAAACGGAAAAACTCTGCACTGCCTTCTCCTCTGCAATTATTTATAACAATAAGCACCAAAGTGATGAAGGAAGTAGCACAAGCTTTGTAAGTGCTGTAAACGATACTTTTACAAAGTGCAGCAATCTAATTCGGCAGAAGAAGTACAGGCAATGGTAGAAAAATGTGAAGCCTTGAAGATGAGCAAACTTGAAATTTGGGCCAGAATAACAGATTTGTGTCGAAATTGGGCCAACAAAGCAGAGCGACTACTGCCAAATAAGACCAGTAATATGTGTCAATCTGCCATGAATTTGATTGCCAGAAATTTGCAAGGGAAAAGGCTAAACGTATCTCAAAAGGATGGATACGACATCAGGGTTCATTGCTCTATCCTCTCCCATCAATTCAGTCCGTTCTGGCTTCCTCAGGCTTATGAACTTGTCTACGGAGAATCAGCTCCTGAAAACTGGACGGCCTTGTCAGAAACCCTCAACAAGAAAAATGAAGTAAAAGCCAAATCTAGAATCGAAACCAAGTCGAAAAAGATTACAAATGTAGCGTCTAATTCAAATGACGGCTCTGCTCATTATGGAACCAATGTTAGAGAACCTGGTCTTGAAAATGAAAATCCGGAACTCTTCAAATCCTTGTGCGAGGAGAAGATAAATTCGCTGCAACTTCTTCCAGAGAAGCGAGATAGGGTTGAATTAGCAACACGTGGCCAAGCTGGTGCTATCTCGGACGTATGGTTCCTTGAAAGGCGGAATCGAATAACAGGAAGCAAAGTTGGGCGAATTTACAAGATGCGAAATTCCACGGACAATAAGTGCCTCATCAAGGACTACAGTGAAAAGCCATCTGCTGGAAACTCGCTAGGAGATGACTGTGCAAGGGGACTTCGGTTGGAGCCGGAAGCAAGAAAAGCCTACGGCGAGAAGACTGGAACAGCTGCTGAAGAGTGTGGGATTTTCATATCGGTAGAGAATGGAATTCTCGCGGCCTCGCCAGACGTTATTGTTGGTAAGGATGGAATAATTGAGGTCAATTTCCCGAATGTGCCTGCTGCCCAGATTCCGCACCGTCAAAATGACAAGTTTTTGGAGGCGATCTCAGGTGGACTTCGTCTCAAACGAAATCATAACTATTTCTACCAATGCTGTGCTGAGCATTATTGTACTTAAAGAAAAAGGTTGGATTTCGTGGTCTATTTCAACAATGAAGATACCTTCAATCCAATAAAGGACATATGGATCGAGAGAATCGGTAAAGAGGAGGCAATAGAGACTTGGGAGGAAATAGAACCTAAACTGGAGAAGATTTATCGTGACGAACTTCTACCCGAGATCGTTGATCACCGCCTACGAAGGAACATGCCATTTCGACAACCGGAATATCGAGTTGCAGCAATGGCAAAGACGAATGAAAAAATGGGGGCAGAGGTTATCCGAGAAGCAAGCAGTTTCAGACCCTGAAAATTTCAATTTGGTACTATCTTCAACCGAGTGTGTAAATATACAAGAATGTTAGAATTTATCACTTTAGCATCTTTGTAAAAGTTATACAATAAAGTTGAAAGCTCAAATTTGAGAGTTCTTGGTTTTGACCGTAATACTTCAAACGTTCCCCGGTTAGATACGTCGGTACGATACTAAAGAAGCATACAGTGATACTTTTGTACTGATTTGATAGCTATTATTACCCAAATTACCACTTTGACAAGTAACCACTTCGGCCATTTCCCAGGTCATGACCGTAATACCTCAAAAGTTCTCCGGCTAGATATGTCGACACTATGCTAAAGAAGCATACGGTGATACTTTTGTGAATATTCTATCGCTATTGCCCGCTCGCCCTGCATAAAATTGCACTGTGTCCCATTGCCCTCTTAGTACATATGGCTTTTCTCCTATTCAGACAAACAGTCCTCAAAAGGGGATTCGACAATGTTTCCTAGTAATATTGATAGAAATCAGGGTCAAAATTGGATCGAAAAAAGTTCTTGAACCCCCCCTTAAAAGATAATCGTATTTGTCTTGGTTCAATAAAATTTAAATCTAATTCTTACGTATTACTAGTTATTAATCGTTTTTCGGTGCGGTAGTTGTAGTCCATATTATCTGATTTCGGTAATCCTTTTTAAATTCTTAGATGCACTATGCACAAAACACAAGAGGAGCCGTATTCGCCCTACGAACTCGGCTGTAGTACTCACTAAACGCAGTGTCTATGGTTTGTTCACTCGCATACTTGAAATAGGGGCTCTTTAGCCTAACATCAAACCACCTTATACTGTGATGTTTGCCCTTCAAAATGTTTACCACAATGGAAAAATGGTTACTTCCATATACACATTAAAGTTCTTATTAGCTTTCATACAATCAATTTGGTATTTCTAACGATTGTACATATTCAATGTCAATGATGATCACCAGTATCTTAACTAAATTTTATAAACATTTATTTCGGTAGCATAAATGGTTACCTTCGGTTCTCTTTATAATAATAGTAGGTCACGCGGCCCACAATTGAACAATTATAACAAAATATTTGCTGTGTTGACTTCTAATCTACCTAAGCACTTTTTATTTCTTGAAGAAAATCACTAATGTTTTCCTTCAACTCATAATATATCTTAAATTATTTATTTGTGAATGTCTATACGATTTATCCCCTTATGGTTCGCTACACCTACTAAAACTATAATTTTCACAAATAAACAACTAACCATTCTAATGGTTAAAAAATAATAAAATATCAATATATCGTAAACTCACTCACTAATACGTCTACAGCGATTTCTTTAGTTCAAAGTAGTTTTACCAGTGTCGTATCAATAAAAATTTACTTAAAACATTATTTCTCAACCAAATTTAACGCTTTCAACACGAAAATCTTTCTACAGGATTCAAATATTCCTTCGCACCACAACCAAGGCCTCACTAAATTTCAGTGGCGTAATTACACCAACTTACATTACGCATACACAAAAAAAAAATACTACACATACACGGTGCATCAAAATAAACTTACAAAAGACCCTAGAACAAGTTCCAGAGTCCTACAGCTATCTTATGAGTTCGCATGAGGGCCCCTTACTAGAACACTATTTCAAATTTCCCGCCATAACCGACAAAATGGCCGCCAAAACAAAAATAATTTAATTATAATTCATAATGAAAAACAAAAGAGCAGTGGAGCAATTTGATTATGACTCGTAATTAAAAACAAAATGGCGCCAGAATTTAATTATGCGTCATAATTAAAATAATTGGACTTTGACCGGGTCACGTCACCATCCCCCACACCTCCAACCCCAGGGTTGGGCTGCCAAAAAAGCTCTTAATACAGCCAAAACGCCCCTAATTAGAGGTGAAAATGCCATCAAGGGGTTGAAAATGCCATCAAGGAGTTGAAAATGCCATCAAGGGGTTGAAAAATTTAATTATGAGTCATAATTAAAAACGAAATGGCGGCGGAATTTAATTATAAGTCATAATCTGGTCACTTGACTACCCCCACCCAGTCCCTTTTCTACCCTCCAGGGGCCCCGGAACAGAGGTCGGCCCCGCCCTTCCCCCCATCATTGATGACAGCGCGTCCCTATTCTGACCTCATTCTACTATTGTATTTAAAACATTAGCAATTTCATGAAGTAAGGTTAAGAATATAAATTTTTTATATATAAATTTCAAATCTTTTAAAAGTTTTGTTTAGTGGTGGATTTATTATAACACCGCGGAATTTTAGAAGAGCTGGTCCATTCATAAAGGTCGACGTGTTCGAAATAATCTGTAATACTAGTTAACAAAAAAAGTGAACACTCACGATTGGCTTATAAATAGAAAACCCTCGAGTCATTTTCAATAATATAAGGCAATCACAACCTCGTATTTGTCATATGGATAAGCAAACATAAACGTTTTCTGATTTGAATACTATTCAACCGCGATTGATTTTTGATGTAAATTTCTCGTTACAAAAACAAACATTGCTAAGTGGTATAAAAAAATTACATACATTAGCACTGTGTACGCACTTTATTATGAATAGGTTTTACTCTGAATAATTTATAGCTGAGTTTTAAGTGCAAAGACCTTAAATTAGAATTTTAATATCCGCCCAACTGTTTGCAGAAATAATATTTTAAGTATGTCATCTAAATTGTTAAATTTGCAAATGATTTTTACGGAAGTTCTTAGTTAATACACTTTCATACTCTTTATGAATTTTTCTGAATGTCAGTCAGGGGAAAATAATAATTTCAGAGTGCTCGTAATAAATCAATAAACAATCCTTATCCTTATATTTTATTTACTTCAGTACAGCAGTGTTCGTAAGAAGTTTTGCGCTTCGTAGCATTTAAATTATTCTTGAATTAAATTAACTTTGCGAAATAGGATTTAGGTAAATGTAGATATTCAATGTACGAAATAATTAATGCCAACTGTTTTTTATAGCAATTGCTATTCTGATGTTGAAATAATCTAGTTTTACTTTATTGTTGTTCCTTAGAATTGAAAAATATATGAGCTCAAAAGATACTTAAGTTTGTCAACCGCAGATTACTGGCATCCAAATAAGGTACTTACCAACTTTAAACCGGTAATAAACACCGAATTGCTTTGAAAAAAAATGTACACATTCTGTTCGAAATGTACCAGAACAATTACAGTCTTTTAGTACTAACGGAAAACTATTTTACTAGACCTTAAATTTTTTAACTTTTTGATGTGAATGTTTTTACCACTTTAAATCAAAGTTTTTCACAATTTTGAACACGCATTATAATTTGATTAAATGTGTTTTTTGATTATAACATTTTCATGGTGAGCCTTTGTTCGTTGGAGTGTTCTGATTTGTCATGTTCAAGGCGGTTTAAGAATATATAATCTATTAAAGTTCTTTACTAAAATACTAAAATAAAATTAGATTCCGTAGTTTGCTTGCAAATACATTTACTTAATTGTTATAACAAGGTTGTTGCGTTTTCATATTTCATAAATTGAAACTTTTTTAAAACAGAAGACGAAAACTGTTATTAAAACATTTAAATTTTTATAAAACAAATAAAAATGGACGCTTTCAAACCGAAAAATCTTAATTAAAAAGCATTAACGAAAAACGGAGAGAAACAAAAAGATAATTACAAAAAACAACAGATTAAAATAATTTTGTAACAGTGTATTAGAAGATTCGTTAGATAGTAGGAGTTGGCTTTAAAATTTAAACTTAGAGTGTAAAGTTTGAGAATCACTGGTTTAACGACGAAGTAATGTGCGAATTGTGAAAGCAGAAATTGTGTTTATTCAGACGTTATTTTATCTGATACATTTAAAGTTGTTTAACGTTCAAAGGTTAAGTTTTCATAAGTCAGTTTACGCCATTTGGAAGATTTTGTCAGATAAGTATTTAAACGTTTGTTTCTTGACTAGTCAAGCGCTGACAAAGATAGTTTAGCTATTGAAAGACGTTCGGAAATTTTCTTAATTTTGTACGTGAGAGTATTTTATTTAACTTCTTGTTACCAACGTCACTTAATTTTAAATCGTCTAATTCTAATTTTATCCTTAATAATGCACCCGCTTTTAGGTTTTCTTTACTCTTTATACAGGGTCCTGCATTACTACGTGTATGGGAGATAGCGCCGTTAATATGATGAGTAAAATGTCTCCGGCAAGTAATTTGTAACAAAAAGTTTCACCACATAAAAATATTGACGTACATACAGTGTCCCTAAATAGGCTGCACAGGTCCTTCCTCTTGTTATCTTAAATGGAACCATCTACGTATTACTTCATATTGTGATTCTACATGAAATTTAAGTTAAATTTTTTCTGAAAAACATTTCCTATTGGTAGCCCTTTTTTAATATAGACTGTTTTTAAATTTCGACATCTTTAATGTTTCATAAAAAGGCGCTTTTCTCTTTTCCTGTTAGAATTACAGCCATGGACTTTAGATATGTTGTTGGGGAAGCTTTTCGCTACAGTATTTTGTGGGAATGTGTGAGAAACTTTACACAGTCTGATCCAAAAGTCATTTCAAACTTGAATATCGTAAGGTTTTAAAAACTTTTTCTCATATAGAACACCCTGTATTTTTGGTCTTCATCAGATGCAGGCTTAAATGTACTATGGTCGAACATTTTGGTACGTATCAACCTGTTGCTATCTCTTACCGATACTTAAAGAATTTAGGGTTACTGTTGAAAGTTGGAACTTACCGAAGAACTAAAAAAATAAATAAATAAATAGATGCTAATTCTTCAACTGCTCAAAATGTTGTCCATTCTGTTGACGGCACAAGGTGAAACGTTCTATGAATAATCTACGAACATTTTAGGTGCAACTGTCTGAAATGCCGCAGTTATTCTTTGCCACATGTTCAATGGCGTAGTGAGAATATTCTGATTACGCTGCAGCGTTAATACGTCTCCATAAGAAAAAATCTAGACTAATAAGGTCAGGACATCTAGGGGGGCATCTAACAGCTCCAGATTTTCCGATCCATTTTCCTGGGAAAAATCATTAAAATATTCTCGAACTTGATATGAATAATGAGCAGGAGAGCCATTTTGCTGAAACCGCATTTCTATCCTTTGGTCCTCAGGCACATGTACTATTAATTGCGGCAAACGATTTTGAAGAAAGTCTAAGTAAATAGCACCATTCAAGTAACGTTCAAAAAAATGTGGACTGATATGATCTCGCATTATACCACCCCAAACCCAAACCATTAAAGAAACCTGAACCTGAGTTTTCATTAATTTCTTCCCTCTCTCAATTACAAAATGCGGCGCGTTTCTTGAAATCGGGCTGAGTAAGTTGTAAGCATATACTTTGTTTTGCTTCAAAATCCGTTACACTGATCTTTCGCTGACACTAATTGGCTCTCCAACGGCTTTTGGACTGGCGTTGGAATTTTCAGTACAGACAGCAGCACCGACAATTGATTTATTATTAATTAGTTTATAACTGGATTCTGTTTCTCCCGTTTTACATACTTTACACTATGACTTTCCATAAATCTGTTCAAAGATTTTATGACACTTTTGAGTGCCGTCTGTCAGAATAAGTTTGTGTGTAAATCGTTGTAACAACCCATTTTGAGCTGTATTAAAATATACCGTAATTTAGGTTCTTCGTTCATTTAGTTGTAAATATAAGAAAAATTTTATTTATTGATTTGTAAGTATGAGGTAGGCAACTTAATTTGCATTTTGGTGTAGCTTAAGTGCATATCTTCTTAGAGGTTTATACTCGTACTTCTTTAAATTATTTTTTCTGCTCAATATTTTCGTGCAATGCGTCATCGTTGACTTAATTCTTTGCGCAAATTATTTCGCGCACGGCTATATCATCTGACTTCCTGATGAATGTTGTGTTGATTAGGAAGCAATTTTTGGGTTTCCACCTAAATTTTGTGAAAAGTGCCATTGATTTGATGGTAAGATAATTTAACTCGTAATACTAAAAATTAAAACATTTGCTCTTTTCAGGCACTTTCTTTTTTTTTACTTTTACACTTTTAATTTTACCGCTTTTGATTGCACAATTAATTCTACTGTTACGTACCCTTTCATTTTATGATGGAATTTTGTTTTTAATGCAGGTCTGAATGTGGATTCCATTATTTATTTTGAACCTTCAAAAAATGCAATAAATATTGGTTTATTCAATTTCAAGAAGACAGGTATTTATATTTATAACAATTAGTAATTAGTAATTTAAGGCTATAACTAGTTTTAAGATATATTTTATTTAACCCTATCGTTTTAACTGTTAATAAACATAGTTTGTATATTTTTTATTTTTTTTACATTTGGATAAAACGTTTATTGTAAACAACCTCGGTTTAGTTATTCCGAGCATAATTAAAAAATAACTTGGCGTCCGAGATCATTTGCATTTTTAATATTTATGTTAAGTGAAAATAACACAGCATAGATTTGTGGTAATTAAGCAAATCAAAAGATTGAACCACCCTACGTTAATCTACCGACTGAGTCAAGGCATTATTTTTTGTTAATGGTTTGTATCTCGAGTTAGTTTAACGATTTGTTACGAGAACATTTTACACTCATTTATTTAACACCCATTAATTTATTAAAATTTTTAAACCACTTCAACCATAATTTATATCGTGCTTGCCAAAAAATAATTTCTATGTGACTGACCCAGAACAAAAACCATATCAACCACTTCATCTTTGGAAAAATTCATAACGTGGACTCAAACTGCTGTTACTGTTATTAACTTCAGTAATATTTGTATTATTTTTTATTTTTATTGTGGATTTTTTAATTATTTCCAATACTATACCATTTATTCACCGCAACATGAATAAAAATTTAGACATGAAAATACTGTCGTTATCACTCTTAAAAACAACCCCATTTGTAATCTCGTCACTTGCTATTGACCTTTGTCCGTGAACACTATACTTTCTGCTTTTCTCATCTAATTCAGTTTGGTAACATGATTAAGTTAAAACACAGAAACCATTTTTATTTCGCTTAGTTATTTGAATTTTTTGGCACTAATAAAAAAGGTGCTGACCAGTCAGACTTACATTCTTCAATAATACTATTTTTTTAATAATTAATTTGTTTATTTACTTCTACTTTTGATTACATGGTAGTCTATATGGTTTCCTACAAACAGGCTTAACATTTTCTTTTATATTAATATTATCGCGTACTATCGTCACAGATATTTTATTCCATTTCACAAGAAACACATCAGCATACCTTCTGCAAAATTATTGAATTGAGTATTGTCCCTCAATATTATAATTATTGGTGTTAATTATGTCAAGATTCCATACTCTCCCACTTTTCTTGTAATTACTTATTCGTTAATTAAGAAATTTTACCAGAATTACAGAATATCAAATAATCAAAATTATCCCCTCCGGGGTGGATATAACAACATTGAGAATTTTCTACGTCAATCACCTCCTGTCCCACTAATTGCTGATCTAACGCTATTAACAGAAGCCATGCCTGACTTAAGCGGATTTCTATTTAACGACATGATACGGATTCGGGTACGGACACTTAATTTGATCCTTCTCAAATTCTGCTATACAGACTGGCCGGCTGTCGCTCAAATTCGCCTTCACCTGCATGTCAGTTTTTTGCAACACCTACACAAATACCTGTAGAAAAGGTAACGGCGGGAGATTAATATTCGTAGTTCCAGAAACAGGTTGCTTGGCTAAATTCTGCAAGCGACTGTGTCCACTAGATAGCACAATGGAGCTGATTGTTCAGGTCTACTGGTGAATGTACCTACAAGTTTACACACAAAACACACTTACACACCGCCCCTGGCATATTGTTTAGTGCAGAGTGTCGTCGGAAGGAATTTGATCAACCAAACCAAGATATGATAACTATTTATTATCCTAAAGCTCCATCCCGTAGAAATTAAGTAAATAAAAGGGCGTATTAAAATGATCTCACTTCGCGTAATTGCTCGATTTGTAATCTACTTCTGAATCCGAGCCCTTCCTGTATCACACTTCGCGTAAAGATCAGATTAAAGGACTATTCCTATGTTAAGTATTCTTTAATACCAGACTACATAAAACGTTTATTTTCCAGCCCTAATATATAAAAATATAAATATTGCAGTAAACCAATCGTTCCCGAAGCTTTAAACACCTTATACAACTGTTCCGAGATAAAAAATTCACCCGGTAACATTTCTTACTCTCACCATCACCACCACGATTTTCTAACCAAGCAAATCCCAAACGACGCATACTCTCTGTAAAAGAATAAACCGATCCCGAAAGAAAACATTCAATACGAAAACACCCCCGATTTACGTCAAATTTCGCTTTGGAAAAACCAATAATTTCAGTAGACACCTATTTCCACCATCGCTTTAGTGAGCAGCTCGTCCCTATATCGTAATTACGGATACAAATAGCTCTCTCATTCTTATTTCAGTTAATTACTAAAGTTAATTAAAGCATCATCCTGATAATTAAGTAAGTCCCATTAGAAATATTAATATTAGATTAGTTAGATATAAAACTGTTAAAGCGCAAGCAAAGATTCAAACATAAAAATATCGATTTACTTAAACGCTACCCTACCTTATTCCAGGTAGAGACCGTTTACCCTCTTTGAAAATATTTCAACGTGCAATGAAACGTTATCGTGCATTTCTTAAGAGTTCTTAGTTCGGGACGTATTCAAAATATTTTCTGATTTTTTTTTACTTTAACGAATTTTGAGTTGGTTTACCCCTGTATGAATGCATTCTTTTACCTGTACCGTTAATATTATTTTCTTCAGTTACCGTAAGAGTCGTGTACCCAAGTGAGTTGGAAGCCGCCCGGAGCGCCTGTGTCAAGGAGCGTCCGTTTATTTTTTTGTAATTGGAAGTAATTGGAAATTGTTTTTTGTTTGAACTTTATATTTTGTTTTTGTGTTGTTACTTTCTTAGCTTAGAATAAGTGTAAATAATGAGATTTCCTTAACACCTTATAATACAGAACATCGTAAATTCCACTAATTATTTCGCTAAAACCACACACCTCTTGTGTGTAAATTTCAAAATATTTTGCACCTTCATCTAAGTGAAATTACGTTTCAAAATTATGCTTTACTCAAGTGGTATACAAACTGCTTCACTATATTCCTTATCCATAGTTAAAGTAAAGGTTCTGTAATTTATCGCATTCTAATCACTTGATTAAAATTCAATATTTACATATTTAAACTCATTATACCCAAACTTTGAATTGCACTTCCAGTTTCCTTAATTTCTGTGCTAATCTGTGAAATATCTGAATTAACTTGTTGGTTTAGTGCTACTAAACTAGTTTAAAAAAATAACACGCTTAAATCTTAAAATTTGGCAACATACTCCTTATCCAATTACTTAACATTTATTTATTACGTGAATATGGAATATGAGCTGCATACTCATTTACTTTATCCATTTAGTTGTTTATTTTCTTAATTTTTGAGAGATGCCATTTTTTAAATAATCACATTTATTCATTTATTAATTAATTAACAGGATGGGGTGAAAATAACCCTAAATTAAATTTAGCAATTTGGCGATTTAATTCGCGGTTGATTTAGATTAATCTTGTCCCATTTCGTTTAATCAAAGTTCTTACAATGACTCAATCACCAGAGATTTATTACATAACGCTATTTCTAATCACAATATAATCCGCTGTACTTTTTATATCACAAGCCACGTCCACCTAGCCATGATGTAGGCCACGCCCCCTTGCTTCTAATTGGTCGCATTTTAACAATCCGCATTACCTATGCTGCGTAGACCTATTCTCCATGTCACAAATCCTCAAATTTATAGTGTAATCTATACGTTACAGCACAATATTCATCCCAAACCTGAACGTATAGTTTACGTATACAATAGTTACAATTTCATACAGCACAAATGAAACTATGGATTTTGTGGAATGTCAAATTTACAGTCGTAATAATATCACCAATAAGTAAATAAAGTTATAGTTACGCTACCCAACAGTGACGTGCACGAGAGCAATCGTGGGTACTATGAGATTTAGGAAATTTAGTAGTGGAAACATTTTAAAATATGTGTAGCTAAATAATTTTTTTTCAAATTGAAAATTGTAGTGTGACACTCGCTTATTAGAAGTTTATAGACTTGGATTCTCATGAAATTTTGTACCTCTAGGTTTTTCGATAGTGGTCTATTCAACTAAATTATTTCCAACTTTCTGACACTTCCGTTTAAACCGGAAGTAGCTGTCTACTTTTTGATTTGAAATAGAACACCCCATATATTTTTTTTTCTAATTCTAAGTGACATTATAAGTAAGTTTTTTTCATACTTCCCAATACCTAAATTTGATAGTTCTAAAAATGTTTGACGGAAACGCGCCTTTAAAAAATATCATTAACTCCAAAACATTTGATGGCAGAATTACATAACGTTCAAGGTATGTGATCAAGGAGGTGTGACTTTCAACTAGATGCTTAGTTGAGAAATTGTCGTTTCTGAAAGTGCCGTAGTGAATTTTATTTTGAGCCCATTTAATATTGTGAAAAAAAATTATATTTTTAAACGGAATCTTATTTATTTTATGTATCAAAAAAATAGAGCTTTTACCTCCCTACAGATTTTATTTCTACGCCGCCCCTTCTGAGTAATTTTGATTTCAAACGTTACATACGTAATTTTTATTTTTCCGGGAACTTATTATCTGGGTGGCTCTGAACATGATAAAGCGTAATGTCAATACTAGGTTTTGACAGTTAGTCAAGAATCAAAACGTCCCTATTTAAAACTATTTTGTAAATAAGTTAGCACAATGGAAGACATATTGAAATCTTTACCAGGGGTTTCGTATCAATAATTCACCCAGTTGTGATTAAATACTTCTAGCCCAGAGCTATAATTAGCTATGGAAAATAATGGATAACTAGAAGATTTTATGTCACTATGCTCGTAGGTAGATTAATAGGTCCAGGTTCAATAACATGTGCTTTGCTTATTAACAAAAATAGAATTGCTTAGATATTTCCGCTTTACAAAAAGGTGTTGCTTCAAATCTGAAAATAAATAATGTAATCTCGGATGCCAATTTGTTTTTAAGGAACAAATAAACCTTAAAAATAGAAAAGTCACAAAAACTCATGAAAATAACAAGTAAAAAATAATGACAACAATGAGTTTTATTACGACACTTAATTTGATTATAATGGATGATCTCTTAAAAACTAATGTTAGTGATTCTTCATTAAATGCCTTAAACTATAATGTGAATTAATTAATAATATGAAATATCTGATGTAATTTCTTTTACATTTTGGGTGTCACAGGAACTTCAGCAGATAAGGAGATGCTGTCGACTAATCACTTTAAATTTTATTGCGCAATTTTAATGGTTATTCCGAATATAAAGAAATTTCTTTATAAACATCAAAACTGAATTGATTTTGTATGGTTCAAAGTAAAATTTGGCAGTTGAAATCCCACTTCGTATTAGCAAAGCTATTGCATCATCTTGCAAATTTAACGTTAAAATAAAATTAAACCCACAGTAAAAATAAATGTTAAGGGTAGTAAAATTGAGTTGCCTGAACTGTAGATGTCTCAAATTTCCGTATGATAATTTTAATAGCTCACCATATAAATCTGGCACTCTTAAATAAAAAATTAAACAAAGCAAAAATGGCTTCTACATAAACACGTAGTTCAAGCAATGAATGAAGGACGCTCAAAGTAACCCTGCGCAATGACCGAAAATGACTAGAAGCGCGGAAAGGTTGTGCAGACATATAATACTTGAAATCATTTAGTAAAAGAACTAAATAGAGATTTTACGCCAATAAGGTATGCAACTAACGCTACACGAAATGCAGTTAATATGAACGTAAATTTTAAACCTACATAAAAAGTTTCTTACAATATTTAGTTTGTTCTGTATTTATAGAGAATGTCAAAAGATTGTGGAGAGAACTTGCCAGATATTGAATGAACGCTGCCCTCATCTACACTCAATGACAAGAACGAAATTCAAAAAACTTCAGGCAAATTTTCTACGTATAATTCCCATCCGCATCATTCCATAAGAGCAGCTTCAAGTGGGTTAGGTATACCAAGATCCTCAATAAAAAGGATTTTAAAGAATCATGGAATGCATCCATACAAATTCGTAGTTTTTGTTAAATTTGGATAAATATTTCAAAATTCACTAAGAACGGAATTCTCAACAGAAGAGATCTTCACCATTGCGCCCAAGAAAATCCAAGAACGTCCATAGACAATTTGCCCCTGAACATTTACACACAATTTTATAACCAAAACGAGATGCACTGGCACATTCATCTCGCTAAGTTTATTTGACCTTAAGTGGAATGTTTGATGACAAGTGGATTGGGCGGAATGGCTCAATAGAATGGCGGTGTGAGGTCAAGAGAACCTTATACAGAGTACACACTGCATTCCAACATTTGCAAAGTGAATGTGTTCGCAAAGCTACAAATCAAAAAGTTCAAAAGAGGATATTACTTTGTTCAGAAAAAAATCGGTGGTCATATTGAACAATATTTGTAATTATTTGTTATCATTTATTGTCTTTTTTTTGTTAATGTTTCCCATGTTCTGTTTACAATCTTCTGGTATGTTTGTTACAATGTAATCTGTAGGGATGTAAAAGTGTTTTTGACGCATAAAATACATAAGGTTCCATTTAAAAATATATATTGTTTCACAATATTAAATAGACTCAAAATAAAATCCACTACGGTTCTTTCAGAAACGTCAAGTTCAAAGTCACACCTCTTTGATCACGTAACTTGAACTTGAACCACGTATTCTGCCATCAAAGGTTTTGGAGTTAATGATATTTTTTTAAAGGCGCGTTTACGTCAAAATATTTTTTCTCTCGAGAACTATCAAATTTAGATATAGGGAACTATGAACGAAACTTACTTAGAATGTCACTTAGAATTAGAAAAAAAATAAAATACAGGGTGTTCTATTTAAAATACGAAAGTTGACAGTTACTTCCGGTTTAAACGGAAGTGTCAGAAAGTTGAAAATAAATTAGTTGAATAGATCAACATCGAAAATCTAGAGGTACAAAATTTCAGGAGAATTCATAAACGGATCCACACACTTCTAATAGGCCAGTTGCATGTGGACACCCTGTATATATAAATTTTTTTAATTTAAAATAATCATTTTACAGGAATAACGAAATGGAAATTTAAACAATTAGAAATGCACTGGTAGCATTTCGAAATAACATAGTGAAGCGGAAATAGAACAAGGCAATGCATGGTAATATCCAAATGTTGTACAAAAACAGTCTAATGTATTTTTTGTCAAGAGCCAATTTTTAAATTTAAATTATAAAAATCCTAAAAGCTTAAACATCAGAATAACTTGCCAAAATTACATGAAAAGTTAAATTTCAATTTTAAATTTTGATAAAAATAATGAGATTAGTTACAAATTTAGTATTTGAGTAAAAGTTGAAACAAGTTAAGGACTATAGTAAAGATATATGAGGTCGTCAATCGTCTTGAAAAACATGATTGTTACGTAATGAGGTAAGAAATAAATAGGGGAGCTCCAAAAATGAAGAAATAAATATAGAGCATTCTATTTACGAGGAATGGACTTATGTATACTATTCTCAGCCACCTGCCAATAGATACGAATAAAATAATAAAATAAATAAAAATAAACACTTTTAAATGAGTATAAAAAAATCAGTATTCCAAATAAATGAATATATGAGAATGAATTAATTGAAAGGTATGAAAAGTAGAAAAGAAAATAATTTATTGTAAATTCTACTGTTTAATAAATGTATTGAAACTATTGTAATTATATTTTATGCCAAATCCTATTATATTTGAGGAATTAATGAAATCACTGATTATATTTCTTGAATGTTACGTATTTATTTAATGTATTAACGGAAGTATTCAATATAAATCATTATGTAAGGTAAACAATAATTAGGCAAACATTGTAAGATAAGTGAAACATTCTTATTGAATTGAGAATTAATTATGTAAATAATAAACTCGAGGCTATGCACAATAACATAGTAAAGCGGACGGGGATAAAGGCAATGTAGCTAAACGTTAGCGAAACATTTTCTTGTCAATATAAGGTAATGTCGTTGTCCCAGTCGGTAAATTAATTCAGGCCGGTTCAATCTTTTTTTTTGATTTGCTTAATTACCACAATTTCTGCTTGATTATTTCCACTTAACATCAATACAGTAACTGCAATGTAACAATAATAAAAATTATCTCGGATGCCAAGTTATTTTTTGATTATACTCGGAATAACTAAACCGAGGATACAATAAAAAATTCAGCAAAATGTCAAAATAAAAAAAATATACCTACAAACTATGTTTATTAAATATTTAAATTTAGAATTATATAAAATATATCTTAAAAACTAATTGTAATAGCCTTAAATTACTAAATTATCGATATAAATACGTGTTCGAAAAATTTTTGGTACACAACTTTTTGATAACATCTGGTATCTAAACTATTACGGAAATGTAAACCAAAGGTGATGTAATCTTTGCACCAATATTGCGCAATATATCGTAATAACAATGCTGTACGTTGTAAAACATACCAAAGTTGAATTTTTCTTGTTATAAATTTATCTTCATGAATTTAGAATAATCCAATGTTTATTGCATTCTCTCGAAAGTTCAAATAAAAAATGTGATCTAAATTTAGATCTGAATTACTTGGAAAATTGTAATCATAAGCATCAAAAATGCCAAAAGTAAAAGTGTAAAAAGTAGTAAAAGTGTAAAAGTAGTAAAAGTGCCTGCAAAAAGTAAATGTTTTAAATTTTAATATAATACGAATTAAATGTACCTTACCATTAAATCAATGGCACTTTTCACAAAATTTAGGTGGAAACCCAAAAATGGCTTCCTCATCAACACAGGGTTCATCAAGAAATGAAGAAAAGGACGCTTAGGATGTCAGATGATATAGCGGTGCGCGAAAAAATGTGCGAAAAAAATTAATTTAAAGATATGGGAATATAAATCCCTAAGAAAATATGCACTTAAGTTACACCAAAATGCAATTCGTTAATAATTAAAAACTCTTTTTTTCTTATATTTTAAAACGAAATGCACGAAGAACGTAAAAGATTCGTTACAAAATTTCAATTACAAAAATAAAAAAATTTGAGGTAATTATTTAAAACGTAAAATTTTAATTTTAAATTTGATAATAGTAATGAGATTAATTACATTTTGAATAAAAGTTGAAACAAATTAAGGACTTTAGTAAAGATTTTTGAGATAAGGACTGCTAAAATTGTTTTTCGTCAAGAGTCAAACAAATTACAAAAACCACAAAAACTTGAAGATTGGTAGCATTAGAAAAGTTAAATTCAGATAATAGTAATGAAAGTAATTACGAATTTAGTATTTTCAATGAAAGTTAAAACAAATTCCGAACATTAGTAAAGATTTTTGAGATAACAACTGATCATTATAGTTTGGAAAAAATTGTTAAGGTCTTCTATGTTGTATGGAATTATAAAACAGAGGTAATAACTAAATATGGAATTCTAAAAAATAAGATCTAAGTAAAGAAATAAATGTTCTGGTTAGTAGGAATGGACTTATGTATGCCATTCTCGGCCACTTGCCAATAGATTGTCACCCTGTGTGTAAACTTAATTTCGAATTTAAGAGTGTAAATTTTCGCGAGCTTTTATTTGATTTTTTTGGGTTTGGAGACATTTGTAAGTGGAATTTTTATTTGTAAAATTACGTTTCACTCAAAGGTGATACCGACATTTACGATTAGATTAATGTTAGAGTAGCTTTGTGTCCATAAATGTTCTCGTTATTTTAAGTTTTAGGAATTTAGTTTAGAGAGAAATTACGTTTTTTTAAGAATTAAAAAATTTACGCATTGTATTTAAGATAGATTTCTTCGATAAAAATTCCAGTTAGTTGAAATTGTAATTGTATCAATTTTCCAAGGTTTGAAATTAAAAAGTATTTTGTTCCTTATAACGTCCACGAGTAATATCGTTGTATGTGGTGCCATACCACTTTTGCTAAGCTTTGTCATGTAAAATGTTCGTTCACTGGGAAGCTGACTTTGCAGTTGCAGCATGATGTAATTCTTCCTCTCGAGTATTTTCGTGTTGAGTATCATTTTTACAGCGTTTAAAATTTAAGCGATTCTTTTTTTGATAGGCTAGTTAAGATTTAAGTAAGATGGAAAGGGTTAGAATGGAAGATGGCGAATTTTGAATAAGGTAGTAATTAGTTCTGCTAGAGATGCCGTAGAGAGCAGGTTAGTTTGCGGTGATCGCAATATATGCGGAAGGGGGAGTTATGGAAAGGAATAAGTTATTACATGCTGGGGTTGTATCGAATTACTGTGGAGAAAGTGATTTCTGTTTCCAATAAAAGGGATAATATATTGGTTCACCACATTCGCGAGTTATTGTCTGTTGTGTATCGTTTGTCTGTGGTGACAAGTGGTTTCATGGTTTTAGAAGTGCTTAACTTTTATTCTATGGTCTTGTTATGACGCCGTTTTTTATGCGGATTAATTTACGAATTCCTGTTGAAGAGGTAGTTTCCCGTATATTACGCTGCTCAAACAAACGAAAGACAAACTTGCTGTAAATATTGCGGTTTTAATTAAGTGTAGAGTAAAATTAAATAATGTTATGGAGCGCTTTGTAAATAACGCAATACCCACAAGTATGGTTAAATATTTGTTGTAAGTAAATAATAAACTCAAGTCTGTGCACGATCACCGCATGAACAATAACCGCGGAAAGAAAAAAACAATGTTAAGAGTAGAAATTGTAAAGGACAAAAATATCGTTTTATGTTTTTTTCCCGCTGATGGGAAGGAGTGGTATAATAAATGTTAATTAAGTTAGAGTATAAAAACTTTGTAAAGTTCGCTAGTTATAGTAAGGAATAAGCTAGTTTGCAAAATAAATAATCTACCAGTAGGGGGACTTTCATGGTAAAGTAGTCTGTCACGTATCTAATCACCACACGGCACAATACGGGAGAAATGAGTGAGCTGAGCTCGTCTAAAACTCAATCAAACGGTCCGAAGACCGCAGAGCACTCGGACTGCATGGGTGTTTTGAAGGTATCGATAAAGTAGTTAAATTAGAATCTGGTTAGTGAGAAAAGAACCGAAATAGGCGCCACAAGCTTTAAAGAAAGAAGGAATAGAAAATAGGTTCTTAATCCGTGGAAGAGGGAGAGAGCCTGTAAAGCTTGAGACAGGGAGTAATAGAAATAGTAATTAAGTGACAATTCCTTCAAGAAACGTACATTTATTTCTTTCCTAAATTCCCAACTAAGGAGGCAATAAGCCAAACGTTATTGTATAGCTATATAAATATATGAATGATAAATAAAATAAGTTATACACAGTATGTATGTTATCCCCAAAGCCAAAAAAAAATATAAGTTAAAATGAGCTTGGCGAGGGCAAGTCGTGACCTTGTACGCCCACACTAATTTATAATTTATAATTTTATCCGCAAACGTCACAACAGTGACACTTTCATGACTCAATGTCAAAGGTAAAAGTTTTACTTTTTTTACTCAGCTGAATTATTTGCCTCACTTCGTTCGGCAAAATAAACATTCAGCTTCGCCACATAAAGTATCACTTTTACTCCTAATAACATAATATACTATTAATACCAAAAACAGTACGTACCTTAGACTGAAAAGGCCAATTTAATAAACCTGTTAAATCAGTTATTTATGAGAAAGAAAAAATAATTAAGTAATTCAGTTTGTCTTTCGTTTAACAAAACTGAATACAAACCTCTTTTTGATAAAATTACCTAAATACAATTGGAAAAGCTTGTTCAGGCCACTTAATTTATCTCGAATAAAAAAGAATATTAGTAATGAAGCAATTTAAATTAGAAAAAGAGATTGGTCCGAACAAACTTATCCATAAAACAATAGTGTACGAGGGGTCGTTTTCATATTCTCGGACTAGGCATGGTAAGAGTATATTAGAACAACAACAGAAATTTATTTTTCAATATAGGCCCCTTGCTTTTTAATATAAGTGTTACATCGTTTCAATATCTTTAACCCATTATAAAAATATTCTTTTGGTTTGCTCGCAAAATGGCTTTCAACAGCCGCTATAAGTTCATCATCGTCCCTAAATTTTCTTCCCCTTGGTGTTCTTTTGAGATCTGGAAACAAAACATAGTCACTGGGGGCTAAATCTGGCCTATACATTGAATGATCAATTTCTACAAAGCCACTTTTAGCAACAGTAGCTTTTGAAAGTCTTGACTTATGGGCTGGTGCATTACTATGAAGCAGCAGGACACTTCACGTTAGTTTTCCGCTTCTTTTCACTTTAATAACATCTCTGAGGCGATGCATTAAGCTTGCATAATACTCTCCTGTGATTGTACCACCCTATTTCAGATAATCGATCATGAAAATTCCTTGGCAATGTCAAAAATAAGTTGCCATTATTTTTCCTGCAGTAGGGGCGAATTTAAACTTTTTGGGAGGACTGGAACCCTTAATATGCCACTGCATCGACACTTTTTTCGACTCATCTCCGGTGATAATTCGATTGATAATTAAATCTGGTTCGTCCCCACAAAGCGCCAAAAATTCTTCACACTTCTCCGTTCGAGTAAGCATTTGAAAAGGTGTAAGCATTCGTGGAACCCATCTCGCACTGACCTTTGTCATGCCAAGGTAATCGTGTAAAATTCTGAAAACTTTGGTTTCTGAAACTCCTAATAAAGACGCTAATTGTCGCTTCTTTAATCTTGCACCTTCCAATACCAAACACTTGGTTTTTCAATAACATCCGAAGTGATCATGTCAACAGGCCGACCTGGACGGGGATCATCATCTAGTGATTCTCGGCCATGTTTGAACAATTTTGACCATTCACAAATAGTCGACTTGGAAGGGCAATTATCCTCGTATACAATCAACATTTCTTCACAAATAACTTTTGGAGATTTTCCTTGTTTTGTAAGAAACTTTATAACAGCTCGATATTCAACTTTGTCCATTTTGAGACGTTACAACACAAACTGACAGATATTAGAACTACTAATGCTGCAATTGTTTTGTAAATTGTCAATACGTTACCATGGCATATGTGATTTAAAATCAATAAAATGAAAAATTACATTAACATTGTAAATTGCCTAGTCCGGGAATATAAAAACGACCCCTTGTATATTTATATATTTGAATAGCATTTAAACTAGCACGAATTCTCGCGCCAAACTTGACATTATTCAATATCACGTTACACAAAAGGTTACATCTGGTATAAAAATAAAAGTTGCAGCAAAACTACTGCGCACGACCACATAGACAATAGTACGAAATTAATTATCCCCAAAAAGGAGGTTGTACATGAACTCCCTTCTGGGTGTAGCACAACTTTAACAAAAATTAATCAAAAAGTCGGGTATCAAGCTGACACCGATTTTACACCACAGGTAACATGTTTAACAAATACTCGATGACAGAATTAATATGTGTATTTAATTTCGCTGTAGGCAATCGTAACCTACTGAAGGCATTTTAGGTACAAGTTGTATTCGTGGGTAAAATATTCGTTAAATACTTGTTAACAGAAATAAGGCAGATGTACTTACTTTCGTTGTAGGCGATCATAATCTGCTGAAGGCAATTTAAGTACGATAAAAGGAAAGAGCTGACCTGTGATTTGGAAGGTTTATGCGTTATTCAAGGTAGCCAGGATTTCACCAGCTTTAATACAGATGTAATCTTCAACGATCACGCAATCCCAAGTAGGTTAGACACAGCTGCCTGCAGCTTACCAGCAGCACAATCCAAACGTTTCTATTACATCCGCCTTTAATAGCGATTATATCACTTCTATACAACAAAAGTTTTCCAAAAAAAAATGATGCTTAACATCTACGAAATAGAAACAAGAAAAATTTTTCTACAAATCTCCAATATCCTACAGAAATAGCCTCAAGAAACAATTTTACAACTTGAAAAATATTCCTACTCCTATTGTTACCACAATAGCATTTTATGCATTGTTAACAGAATAAACTGTTATTTATCCATTGTATTTATTAAGAAATAGCAAAATAACAGATCCCTCTTCAGAGCTAAGTATACCAATCACCAGAACTACGTACATCTCAGAGATGTCGCTATAGGTATTAATTGAAATTAATTTTTATTTAATAAATGCTTAATATCCACAGAAAGCTTTAATACGTTAAACTAGCGGAACTAAAATCGAGTAAACCGTTGAAATACAAAGGTGGCTACGAGACAGAAATAATTTTCGTATAATATGGAAACGAAAATCATATGTGAAGTAGAAATTAGCTACAGTATAGGAATAATTTTGTATAACATTTAATCCATCATACTCTTTAGTAAATGCCGTAAATACAGAAATTTTAAATCATTATAGTAAAGAAAATAGATACTAGTAAGCTTAAAGCACATTACTAATGTTTAAATCACAGATACTTATTTAAGGTAGCTTTTAGAAACAGTAACCAGATAAAATGGTACAATCGATCCTATACCGATTTTTGCACGTTACAAGTCTACAATGTGGCGTTGACGAGGTAGCGTCATGGCTCCTCTTAAATATAAGTTAAATCCTTAAGAAACCCAACAAACACGTAAATGTAATTTAAAAACAAAAGGCAACTGATTCTTTAGTAATTCCAGGGCAGAATAATACATTCTCTGTTAATTCTATGAAAGCACAAAGTATACAGAAAATTTCACCACAATTCTCCTCATTTTGTAAAACAAATTAGTCACGATGGAGGGTAATCTCATTAGATAAGAGGTAACGGTGTTTAATATCAAATATTAAACAAAAGGCCGCGTATTAATTAAATTTCAAAACTATTAAAATCAAACACAACTTCTGTGTTCACAAAAATAACGCAAGTATGCACAATGTCGACCTGGTTTTATCAACAGAATACGAGAATGGGTCAGGAATGTAAACGTAAATAAGGATATTAGATACTGTGTCAGTAAAAAATCGAGAGAAAAGGCAAGAACGAATGTAAAATTATTTTAACAGTAAAACGCAAAAAGTCGCATTTCTTTAACCAGATTAATTAGATTAATGTTAGTATATTTTTAGTATACACAACTTAATCACTCAACCGAAAGTGTATCATCAGTCATGCCAATAATGTACAGTCCAACTTTATCAATCTCAAAGAACCTTACGTAAGCAATTAATCAACATCGGTGTAATGTGTGTTGCCTAACTAAAGATATCGTTTATTATAATAATAATACATAATAAAATAAAGTCAAAACAAAGATTGGTAAAATTGAGAAAATTTAGACAGAAACATGTTTACAAACGTTTTGAAATGCTTTTAATGAAGTCAGACAAGCAGGAAATTTAATGTAACATCAACTTTCATATATTTCCCAACCTAAAACGTCAAAATGTCAAACAATTCAGTATCAAGGCATTAATCTTTTTTGTACGTCGCTTCGGTAAGTTACGTATTTTGATTAAATTTCTGAAACGTAATAACATTTAATGGGGAAAATGAAAAAATATATATCGGTCAAAAGGTTTTTCATTTGACACGCATCATATAACATCTTTCAAATTAAGCTGCAATAAAATAACTATATGAAGTATTTCACATTTAAAGGGGAAGATGTAAGTTATAAAACGCAGTTTTTGTTTCATGTAGAATAAGTAGTTACGGAATGTGCGAGAAAGGTTCATAAGCCCACCACTAGAGCGACATTATACTTCAAAATTCTCATATATTTTCAGGTGATTTTTTTGTTATTTTTGTTATTTTGTTAGAAAAGCAGACAGTTGAAGAAAAAGACATGCATACTATTGTTTTAGTCAATAACAAACAAATCAATTTAAAGCAGAACACACCAAAGTCATTCGTTAAGTGTAAACTTCACTGTTTACCCAACACAATAATTGTAAATAAAAATAAAAGACGTAGGCGGTTCAGCTCAAGAGTATAGGTACTAATGTAAGTAAAGAGTTGGTAATTTTATCTCAACCAAACCCAGCTACATGTGCTCGTGACACAGTCTCTATGCTAAATCAAAAAAAATGAGCACTTATACAGCTATAAAATAAAATTTACATTCAAGTTCTTCATACAGAATCCTAAACATGTTGACTAAAGTTGAGTCACCAAAAACAGTAAACGAATTTAGAGGTGCAAGCGCTTCAGTTATGCTTGTCTAAGCAAAATGACAAGTAAAAAATAGCCTACAGTTACTAAGTACAAGTTATATACATAATATATGAGTACAAAATATGTAAGTAAATTTTATATGTAGAAATGGTTCATTTAACCAAATTTCAATATTTTAGATAACCTGCTACTAACATAAATAACCTAATAGTTTAACGGAAACAACTACACCCAACGTACAAGGTATACAATTTCCACTGGGCAGTAGATTGATGTATAATGGATTAGTACAGCTTGAACGCTTTGAAAATTGGTAGGTAAAATAAATGTAGTTGTACACTAACCTTTGCAATCGGCACAAAGAGACAGGAGATGATTAAATCAATTGTAAAGACGACGTTTGCAGTAAGTAATTTTGAGCGTAACCAGAAGGTAACCATGTAATTTTAGTAACAATTATCTTCGAAAACACAGTACAGAAACATCCCCAAAAAAGTTCACATGTAAGACAAATGTTACTAAGAAGAACTGCTTCCGAGACAAGCCCCTTTAAAAGACACGTACACTCATCTTTTGCTCAATAAATAATGTTAGATTATACTCCAATTTAATTTGGGTTACTGAATTAATAGGTATTAAAAGTAGAAAAGTCATTATATCAATTTCGAGCGCACTCGAAGTCCCGTCTAATCGGTAAAGTGACGTCATAGTCTACAATCCCTCACACGATCTCCCGTCCAAATCCTTATCAGTATGTTTAATTATTCAATCGCGCACATTAACTCCCGTTTGTATGTAACTATTGAGGGTGAAAGTGCACAACCACGTTAATATAATGGAAAAAAGAAAATCTTGCAAGATTAAAGATATATTATATGCAAACATAAATAATGAAAGTGTTACAAAAACTCCACTTATAAGCTACACATTTAACAAAGTTACATCGAGAAATTTTTCTCATTTGATTATTTCTCCACTATTTGTTGAATTTTTTTTGAGATGGCATAATAAAGGGGCTAGAGTGTATCGAGCTGAAATTCTATATAGTATACAAGTTTAAATAAAATTGAAGAAGTATACAGTTCATTATTAGAAAAAATTAGTATACGAGTGTAAAAATATGGTTTTGATGCAACAAAACAGGCTTTGTGGGATATGAACAAGGTAGTTATATTCATAAAAGCAATGAGCTATACTAGTAGCATGTGAGAAAGGTCAACACGATTCATGTTAGTGTGTAGGATTAGTTTCGTTTAACATATTTAAGTAATTTCACATTTTAATCAATTTATTTAAGCATAAATAAATTGATATTGATATTGATCACATGAAGTACGATCATTCTTATGTGTAGAACATGCATAGTATTAGATACAATGCATAAACTCTGCGAACTATAAGAAAGGGTTATGGTACGAACACAGTATTTTAGTAATTCACAGACCAAGTGTTTAAAAATTGCATAAGAAGTAGTAGTGACTTAGAAACGTAGTTAAGAACATATTAGATTAACATTTCAAGTGATACAGACGTTTACAACGCAAGTTAAAAGTAAATTTTATAAAGTTAGGTTAAGTACTATATTTAAGAATTTTACAAATTTATAGTTTTTATAGGATAGGATAAGTGCAGAATAAATTATAAAAGTATATAATAGGTTTCCCTCATTTTCCACAAAGAAATTAACAGTAAATATGTAATCTAAACATAAAATTAGAAAAGTTGGGTTAACCATCTAAAATTAAGATATGAAAGTGGAAATTTTGTTAAAACGAGGTAAAATGGGGTGAAATACGTGTCTTCTGATACAGTTTTTTATGTAGAATTTGAATATGTAATTAGTTTAGTTGTAAGGTATAAAATTTGTTAGATATCAGTAAATTTAGGTTTTAATTTGGCAAAATCTAAATTTTTAAAGCGAAATAGGGCCTGTGAGGTGTCTTTTTATGCAGAAAGTTGCCCTGATTCCAAATTTGTATGTAAAAAGCAAATCCGAGGTGATTTAAGAAAGGTATGACATAATTTATGTTTCAGTTAATTTAACAATTTTGTTTAGACTAATCAGATGTTATGACCTTTTGTGTGTAATGTAGAAAAAAAATTGAAAATTTGGTATCCATGAGAAAAGTATAAAAGGAATTGCTCCTGATTTCTCACTCTCTTGCTATTGCTTTTGTAATTTTTTGTGACTAAGAAGTCAAAGTGCTAGTAGTGTTTTTGTTAACATGTAAGTTAAAAGTTTCGTTAACATTATCGGATTTGAAACGCGATCAATGTAGAGTTGAGATTTCAGAAACAATTGTTTTAACCTATAACAAAAATTGAAAACTTAGGTTACCGATTATAATTGTCGATAATATTGCAATTGTTTTATTTCGAAATCGTGTTAAACATCGGGTGATGTGCATTTTTTTATGTCAATAAAATCCTTCAGTTATTTTGGATTTGAGGTTTTTTTTTTGAAAGTGGTGAAGATTATAAAATCAATTTAACTTCATATTCGGCATCTAAAATAAAAGTGCAAGTAAATAAAAATGTTTATATAAGAATAAAATATAAGTTAAATCCGAAAAATTATTAAATATTTAAATCAACATTTAAATATACATCTAAAATAAAAGTGCTTGTCTGAAAGCATATGAGCATATTATATTAAGTACACCGTATTTACCACGAGGAAGAGTTATCACCAGTTAATGGATTTGGATGAAGTTATGGAATATAAGCAGCACCATTTTCAACAGCAAGGCATTATCATTGATACATGGAAAGAAGTCTAGGTCCAATGTTTTAATATGGAACAAGCCTAACGTGACCATTATTTGGAAATTGCAACAGCACATGTGAGTTAAATTTTTCTATCGTAACCCAACTATTGCATTGATTTTTTTTGATGTCCTGTATTTGTTTTCCGTTTGATTATGTATAAATGTTTGTGCGACAACATGTATCAATATCTGAAAAGTCAATGAACAGGTGTAACTATACAAATAATAATTTTACTTTGAACAAAATCAAAATTGTACTCACTAATTTTAGATTCTTGGGTGAACTTTTTGACAGGCTGCATTTAATTAAGTTAGTAAGGACGAAACGCATGCGTAATTTGTGCAAATGCCAACGAAGTCTGCTTCAAATTGAAGTTATTAATTACGAATTACAATTTAATTATTGACATGTATATTTACATGTGTAAAATAAAAAAAAATTATGATTTCACGAAAAAGATTTGAAAAGATTTTAATTTAATAATAATAATTAAAAAGGTTAAAAGTTATTTATTTTTTTGCCAACAATAATTTGAAAAGCATTTGAATCCGATCCCCTTTATATTAAAATAAATATTTTCCACGTATAAGGACATATGTATATATATATATATATATATATATATATATATATATATATATATATATATATATATATATATATATATATATAATAGTTGCAGTGATATAGTTTGAGAATGTTGTCATTCGTTCATCATCATCATCTTGTTCCATAAACAAGAAAACAAAACAAAATCCGACTTCTTCTGGAGGAAGAAAAGTAGGCCAAATAAATGATGTAGCCACTTGCCAATTGGTGATGTCTTGTCTCTATACTCCATCACTAACCCAAATTGTTGAATTTTTCAAAACCAAGCCTACATCCAATTCTTTGCGCTTTTTGCGTTTGTTTTGGTTTCCATGAATATCCCAACATGTTATATTTTTCACTAATAGACGTGAACAGTTTCCGATAGACATGTTTCAGTTTATTGTTCAGTAAACAAAATGCCACAGGAATGTATACGTGTTTAAAAATCACATGTATAGTGAACAGTTGCACAAAATACTTGGTACAATAATCAAATGTACTATCGACGTAAAACTTGTTAGATTTACACATAAGTTCCATGCTACCTGTGCAGGAAAAATCCCTATAATGTTGTTTATCTTGTCATTAATAATTAAAAAATTCTTCTTGGTCTTAAGGTGGGAATGCACGGCTTGGGTGTTACGTGGCAACTGGAAATTTCCTTCGTTGACTTCGCCCAATGTTGTTTCTTATGTAAGTGATGTCCCTTATACTGAGAGTATCCAAAACATTAGTCGACGTCTCCAAAAAGGTGTGAATCAGTTTAGATGGTGGTTCTTCATTACAGACTTCTTCTCGTTTTCGTTTTAAACCGTTAACTGTTTGTCGATTCAATACTTTTCGGTGAGTGGATCATGGTCATGGCTTCCGAACTTCTTCTTCCACAATCGCCTAAAGTGTATAATTTGGCTTTACACTTCTTTTAACACAATTCCAACACGCTTCACCACTACTTTTCAACTCTTTATATTTATAAAAGTATAGTTTTCTAATACTAGACGAGGGTTACCACGCTGCTCAATTATTTCTTTTAAGGCCAGGATTGACAACTATTAACATTTTGAAACAACAGTTTGCTTTGTAGAATTACCCTTCCCTCCTTTAGATACAAATGGAAGATAAGTAATTAAGAAGTTTAGGTAAAATGGGAAATACGCAATTTTTAGAAGCATTATTGAAAAACACCTAATGTACTTTTAATAAGGAGCTAATGGATAAGCATATAACACGTTAATTACATTTTTCCGCCGGACGGGACTAGCGTGCGGAGGATTAAAGTTAGACGGGAGATCGTGTGCACCGTCAATTTCAGTGTAAAAAATGAGCAAATAAAAGTATACAACTAAAACTTAAGTAAATAGGTACCCCTCGAAATAATAAACCAATTAGAGAACAGCTAATACAAATTTTATATGAGTCAATGGAGTAACAGAGGTTTTACTTAGAGTGAAACACAACACAAACTTTACTCTAAAATTACGGCAGTAATACGGTAACCAAATTACGCACATCACAATAATGCAACATATTTCATCATACAGAGTGCTGCATCAGATTTCACCATATGAAATGTTGCATCAGGTATCCTTCATCATGGAAGATCAATCATTCAGAATGTTGCATAATATAGAATGTTGCACTATACCGAATGGTTATACTGCATAATACTAAAAGGATATTGCATAATATTGCATTACGTAGAATGCAAGCCAAATGTTGCATCATATTTCACCATACGGAATGTTGCATCAAGCATCCTTCATAATACAAGATCAATCATTCAGAATGTTGCATAATATAAGATCTTACATCATACCGAATGGTTATACGGCATAATACTAAAAGGATATTGCATAATATTGCATTACATAGAAAGATGCGCCAATGTTGCATCATATTTCGCCATAAAGAATGTCGCACCTTATTGGATGGCTACGTTGCATAATACTAGGGGGATGTTGCATCATACTAAATCATGTATCATACTAGATACATTTTTATAAAATAGACGATAGTTAATAATGCAGTGTTTGGTGTGAAGCGGAGTAATTTACAATATGGACATAGATCAGTGTTACACGGTAGAAAAGCTGAATTTGGTTCAAACACGGTATAACAGTTAAAATCCTGAGAATCTAACATATCAAGCGGATGATTATAACAGGTATCACCTGAAATAACTACTTTACCACACTGTAGACCGATTGCGACTGGGAAGTTTTATACTCAGCACAATCTAACAAGTACAACCCAGCAGCTAATAAAGAAATTAGGGCACTTTGAACGCGTAGTCAGAACAATTATTACTTGCATTGGACTAGTTAAATGTTTGGAATCATAAGTCTTTTTAGTAGTAATAGTAGGTGCCATAAATTATCTAAATTACTACTCGAAAAATTCAAAAAAGCAGTAAAGAGAAAGGAGAGCTGAAAGAGAAAATTTGAGTTAATACATTTACAAAGACTGAAAAATCAAAGCAAGAAATCAAGTATCCAGCATTTTTTATTTAAGAAATGGTCACCATGAATATTGATTTAGAACACAATATATTAAAAATAGTCAAATTACTGAAATTTTAATTCTTCAGAAGCAGTAGTATATCAAAATAATTCATTAATTGTAAACTAAATTGTTGACACAACGCAATAATTCTACATAAAACTAAAAGGCGTCAAGGTATAGGTACTAGTGTAACTAAAGTGTTAGTAATTTTACCGCAAACAAATGTATGTAGAATTGGTTCGTGTAACCAAATTTCAATATTTTGGCTAACGTACAACCTGGCACGAATAATCACATAGTTCAACGAAAATAACTATATTTAATATAACAACGACACAATTTCCACTAGTGTAAACCAGCATTACATTAATGTTATATAACATGATGTCCTTGGTATACTCGAAAAGACTAATGACTGCCAGACGTATATGAGTAGTGTGTAGATTATTCGCATTTTGTTGTAACCCAATTCATAATTAGATGCTAATTTATGTTACAAATTTAGTGCTTCAACCGTTTAGCACAAAAATGGATATATTTGAGTGAAACTAACTAAACATTAAGCTGGATTCCCAATAACGAAATTAATATGCCAGAAAATGTAAATAATTAAGCGTTTATTTTGTTACAACGTATTTAATATTCCACCAATTTGATATGAGTAAAGTTGTTCAGTTATTGCAGTTTGGTGATAGGAAAAGTTTCTTCGCGATCTCAGATGGTCAGTAGTTTCATATGCACGTGACGTTCTTAAGTAAATTTCCACGTAGCTTGTTGAGTTTGCATTTTTGTAATGAAAATGTTACTGATGGATAATTAGATATGACGTGACTAAATTATTATAAAGTAAGGGTTCAGATGGGAACTCAGTAGTGGGCGCCTTTTAATTAGTGACTATTTCGATATCGATTAATGGCATTTGCCTACCCACGCCACACGCAGGGCGACATTATCCTCTTACTCCCTTGCAATAAACTACCGGCCTTGTCTGTTACGCAATCTTGGAAAACCAATTCATTTATTCTAAAAAGGAAAGTAAAAAAGAAAACAAAGAAGCAAAATAATCTAAAATGTTTGAATAATTGAAAAAAAGTTCCCAAAAAACTAAGCCAAGTAAAAAAAAATACTATTTTATCATAGTAACCCCAAAGTTGGACATGCAAAAAAATTGAAGAAGAGTTTGGCATCACTAATTATATGGCTCGATCGGTAAAAAAATTAATATGTGAAAAGGGAGGTTTTTTTAACCCCGAATCCAAAGCCCGGCAAGTAAAGATACTGCATAGGTTATTAAAGATTTTTATCAAGAGGATGACATACGGAGGATTATGCCTGGTATTAAGGATTGTTACAATCAGGTATAAGGAATTGAAAATTTAAGTGAGGAAGCTAGGGTTACCATTAACTATAACTGCATAAAATTATTCATTTGTACTGCAGGACGAAGTACAATCATATCAGTGGAGGAGCAGCCACGCCACACTACACCCATTTACTGTATACTATACGTGACAAGAAAAACTACGACATGTGGGTATGTTTTTATTTCAGTACAACAATATTTTATGCTTTTCAAAGAAAAATTATCCAAATACAGAAGATACACTACCATTTCAGTTAAAAAAAGTCACTTACTTTTCTGACGGCGCGGCAGTGCTGCACAGTATAAAAATAGAAATACTTTTTTTAATCTGTGCCTACACAAGAATTATTTTCAAGTAGAAGCAGAATGACAGTTCTGCGCTATATCACATGGCAAGAGTATTTGCGATAGTAGGTGGCACAGTTAATGTGTCCCTCACTCTAAATCAGGAAAGACTCCTCCCAAGATGAAATCACCTACCTAGGAATCCTTTTCACACGAACCCTCAACTGGCTCCCGGATGCTAAAAACCCTCAACCATATGTATATATATATATATATATATATATATATATATATATATATATATATATAATGTAAACCGAAACACCTTTACTCCATCGCCTCCTGTGAGCGCCGAATTTTCCGCCGCATACACCGGTACCCTTCAGGTACCCTACTATCCAACGCGCCAATATATCCCCGATCACACACAGAATCCAAACCCTTCAGAACAATTTTACCCACAAAAGAATTTTCGGCGATACTATTCGAACCAAAGAGATCCTTACCACTCCTTATAACTACCGCTTTCCCCATTCCCACGAAGGAAACCCAAGGTCAAATTCAAACATCCACCCGCCATCCTCACACAACTCCTCGAGGAGATACAAGAATCCCTTGACAACATCCCGTATGCCCTCCTCATCCCCACGTCTATTGGATGACGACCCCAGCAAGATTCCGGCCAACGAATACAAGCACACAAACCACGCTGCACACACCACAACCACCATGCACACTCAACCCATTAACACTTTCATTACTCAATAAAACCTAAATAATTTCTTCTTTTTTTACACCCAAAATAACCACACATCATGATTGTACAATAAGTAAATACTAACACATAAGCATGAGCATACTAACAAAAAAAGGCACAGTTAAAAGACTAGCTTCCAAAGCTAGTTCTACAAAGCCATACAATGACCAAACATTAGCAACAAAACAGTTTTTTAAATCTTATGCGATCTTATCCAATCTTACCCGATCTTATGCGATCTTATCCGATCTTACCCGATTCTATCCCAAGGGTGATCATGGACCACCATTCACTTACGCGCTCACCGCTTCAAGGTCAAATTTAAAAAGAGAGAGTAGACGACCATCATCAAGGGCGAAGATGTACTAGGTCGCGATCCTGGACCACATTATACGAATTTCTGTGTTGAAGTTAGTCAAGGTCATATCTAAAAATAGAAATTAGGTCATCAGCAAGGAGTGGGTAGATGTGGAAGTGGTTAAGGTACTTAAGTAGTATTGTGCACATAAAATTCATTCAATATTTGGATGCGCTACACAGCTGAATCGTAAAACGCGTACGTGCATCTACAGCTTGGATCTGCGTGTACGTACACGGCAGATTAACATGGAAATTCGTATACTTTGATTTAGTATCCCCATAGCTATATTAACGTGTATGTGATGACCTTAAACTTCTGATTTAATAATTTTTATAAGACTTAATTTATACAATTGTTATAAAACCAGTCTTCTTGCCGTAAGTGTGGTGTACCTCTAAGTCCCACACGTGACTTTCAATGACCTTGAAAAATATCAAGGCCAAAGTGGATTAGTATCAGCGTAGCTATACTAACGTGTACGTGATGACCTTGACCTTCTACTTTAATAATTTTTATAAGACTTGAGGCAGGGTAAATTTAGATATCCTAATGTAAGTGATAAAGTGAGCCAGAATCCCCCTAACTATACTACTGTTATCGCTATCATTTTTGTTAATAGTTACCATCAGTATTATGATTACCATTACCACAACCATCGAATAGAATTACAAGGGCATTTTAAGTCAGTAGCGCAATAAATAGCATGACAACTTAACTATACTTTGTGTGTATATATATATATATATATATATATATATATATATATATATATATATATATATATATATATATATATATATGCGATTACTTTTTTACCATAGAGAAAGGAAAATGTGAAACCTTAGGTAAGAAGACGCAATAATTTTTTTCAGTAGAGTGTTCTACCTTAAATGAAGCCGAGAACAACATTCCAAACCCACGACACCTAGCGAACGTGTTAGTATACACTACTAGAGAATCACCATAGAATGGAAAATGTGAAACGGTAGGTCAGAAGGGCGCAAATCTTTTTTTCTGTATAGGGTATTTTGAACTAAATGAACCCCAGAATGGCATTCTAAGTCGGTGGTGCACGGTGCTTGGTGTACATGTAGTATATGCTACAGGAGAATTGCCCTATAAAGGACAACGCGACACTGTAGGTCTTTTACCTTGAATGAGGCCGACAAGGACATTCTACGTCGACTTGTACATGTAGTACTTTAAAAAGGAAAATGTGAGCGGTAGGCTAAAAAGGTGCACTTTTTTTTTGTAAAGTGTGTTTTGCACTAAATAAAGCCTGGTGTAAATGCAACTACTTGTCAATACCTAATTATCTTAAATGATATTACGTATGTCATTATTATCCCTTAATGTCTTATCTATTTTATCAACGCATGTGTGCCTAAAGGTATTCGAGTACATTCGCATTGTTCCGGTGCGATCTTTCGTTGCTGTGTTCACTAGTATTAAAAGCTTTTAAAAGTTTAACCTTACAATCAGGTCGATTACGTGTGTTTATAATAAAAAATAAAAGTTTTGTAGTGGTATCGTTCTAATTGAGGTAAATAATAATAAAAATATATTTCGTGTAACGTCTATCTATATTCTAACTCTTACAGATTTTCAACTGCAATGCCAGTAGCAAGTATAACAACTCGTTCTGCTGTAACCTGCCGTGTTTTTGGGACACCAGCCGAATTGAATGAATCTGTTTTGCTCACTTACGAACGAGACTTTGCGCTTTTACTAGGTTTAATAAAAAAAAAAACAAGAACCAACCTTTGCCGAAATATCACAAGAAATAACAGTTGAATTGGAACTAATATGGCAGAAAGCCTCTACTCCCGTAGTTTCTCGAGAGATAATTTTACAAATGATGCAGTCCTATCGTGCAAAGCTTATGAGACTTATGAAACCAATTAAAGGCAGACAAAATAATGAATCATATCTAAATAAAATTAAGGCCTTTAGAGATGAAGTAAAAATCACATTGTTTGATACTGAAGCATGTAATGTGATTTATCTGAAGATTTTTCTGCCAATTGTACCTGTTGTAAGTGTCGTAAGGTGCCCAGCGAAGAAATAACATATTTATGAGATCAGAGAGCTACAAGAATAATGGTTATAGGTAAATCTGGTAATATGCTAACAAAAGAACTACTACAAAGAGAGAAACGAAAGAAGATGGAGAAAGATCGAGTAGAAATTTTCAAAAAGGGGTCTATGTGTTCTGCAATATCTAAATCTACCAGTTCTACAGATTCACAACTAGAAATACAGATGAAACCAAAGTAAAAGCTTCACAAATGAGATTAAACCTAACCTCATTTGCCAGTACATGCGACAAACATGGTGTATCCGACAGAACTGCTGCTATACTAGCAACAAAGTAGTTGACCGGAGTAAGGTAAGAAGAGAACGGCAGCAAAATCGCTTGCAGTTAAAGGATTAACTTTCCTCTACTAGTGTATGTGGACTATAATTTGATAGACGTACAGATAAAACATTGGTGCAAGAGAAAAAAAGATGTCAAATATTACCACCAATCCATAGTTGAAGAACACAACGTTAATCCAAGAACCCGAGAATCAATATTTAGGACATGTCATACCTAATTCGGGTTCTAAAGACACTAAGTATAGTATCGTTGCTTTTTTTTAACGATAACGAAATTGACATTACCCAGTTGGCAGCAATTGGCTGCGATGGAACTCTGGTAAACACTGGCATTAACGGAGCTGTAATTAGATTACTGGAGGAACATTGTGGCCAACCTCTTCAGTGGTTAGTCTGTGTGTTGCACGGAAATGAGCTACCCCTTCGCCACCGTTTTCAACATTTAGATGCCCAAACCTCCGGACCACGAATATTTTCAGGATCACTTGGGCGGATGTAAGAATCGTGTGAAAAACTAAGCATAGTTAATTTTGAAAAAATTGATGGAAGTTTACCTGCTCTTTCCCAAGCCGTTTCCAAACAAAGATCTCAGTACAGATCAAAAGTACCTGTTCGAGATATTGCAGGCTGTTGTTAATGATTATTGCTCGTAAAGTTCAGCCAAACGAAACCCAGGTAAAATGATCCATTCCCTTTGGTTGACGATGGCGCACCGCGTTTTGCGTTTGTATATTTAGTACAGAAAATCCCTCAACTGAGTTGAAGACCCACCTCGAATTGTAACAATCCATTTTGAGTTGTATTAAAATATACCGTAATTTATGTTCTTCGTTTATTTAGTTGTAAATTATAAGAAAAAATTTTAATTATTAATGAATTATAGGTATGTGGTAGGCAACTTAATTTGCATTTTGGTGTAACAAGTGCATATCTTCTTAAAGGTTTATACTCCCACTTCTTTAAATTATGTTTTTTCAGCTCATATTTTCGCGCAACGCGTCATCTGACTTCCTAAGCGTCCATTTTTTTATTTCTTGTAGTACGCTGCTTGATACAGCTAGCCATTTTGGGTTTTTAAATTTTGTGAAAAGTGCCATTGATTTAATGGTAAGAAATATTTAACTCGTAATATTAAAATCTAAAACATTTGCTTTTTGCAGGCATTTTTTTACTTTGACACTTTAATTTTACCACTTTTAATTGCACATTTAATTCTACCTTTACGTACGCTTTCATTTTATGATTGCGTTTTGCTTTTAATGCAGATCTAAATGTAGATCCCATTATTTTGCGCAACATTGATACAAGGATTACATCACCTTGGTTTGCATTTCCGCATTTATTTTTACAATGCCAGGGGTTCTCAAGAAGATGTATTATATTTTGTAACTGGTATTTATAAGTTTAATGATTTCTTAGTATAACGCTAATTTTAAGATATATTTTATATAACCCTAAATTTAACTGTTAATAAACATAGTCTGCATATTTTTTATTTTTTACATTTTGGTAAAATTTTTATTGTAAACCTCGGTTTAGTTATTCCGAGCACAATAACAAAAATAACTTGGCGTCCGAGATCATTTTTATTATTGTTACATTGCAGTTTTTTTTTCTATTGATGTTAAGTGGAAATAACACAGCATAGATTGTGGTAATTAAGCAAAACAAAAGCATGAACCTGTCCCAATTAAAACTACCGACTGAGACAACGGCATTATCTTTATTGAGTGGTTGGTGTCTAGTTATTTTAAGGATTTGTTTTGAGAACTTTTACACCATTATTTATTAAATTATTTCACTCAGGCTTAACAATATTTACGAAGTATGTAATAAAAGTATGTACGCCAATGGGGCTTCATATCAAGTGCAATCCTTCACGTCACAAAGATGCAGAACATCTGTGGCGTACTATTAACTTATCTCGATATCTAAGCAGGGATCCGTAGTTGATCCGGTTATACAAAGGACACACGGAAAATGTATTACTTAGAATGTTGTCTGATAAAAGGCCTCATACACGAGAGCTTGGAGTTGAACGTATTATGAAAGCAAAGAGTCCAATCATCCAGTCATGCAATCGTCCAATTAGGCTATTTACAATCCCTTCTTTCAACTTTGAAGCTGCTGATTATATTAATTTGATATATTGATATATTCAAAAAATACTCTTGCCAGGCCCAAGCCACCGAGCGGTGCGTTAAGTGGGTGACAAGCATCTACTTCCATTTGTGGGTTTACAGCTAGGGATGGATTTATAAGGGCAGGAATACATTCAATGCAAACAATGCCATCATTTAATACTAAGTCGGAGTACGCCGTGGATAAATGAATTAAAAATTAGATATTGTATGGAATGTTTTTATTCGTACTTTTCGTATTTATTTTTAAACTTTTCGGTCAACCATTATTATATTACAATGCATGATTGTGTCTTTTCTAGTTATCACACGACATTTTACATAATTATAAAGTTTTTACTTAAATGCCTACTGTTCACTGAGATAAATGCTTCTATTCATATTTTTCTTATTTGTTTTTAAACCTTCCTTTCAACATTGGAATAATTAAACCATTTTCTATTACAATGTATGTGTTTTTTATCTAGTTGCCTCCCACATTTTATATAATTCTATTTTTCATCACCTACTGCTTATTTCAAAATGTGTTGAAAATTGTTAATGTTACTGCTTAAGAGGGGTCTGGGGGGGAGTATAATAATAACCTACTATAAAATATTATATAATGTTAACATATCATCGGTCGTAACTGCTGTGCTATATTGGACCTGTAGAATTTCATATTTGCAAAAAAAAATGGTGTTTCATTTACATTTTATCAAATATTACAAGCGCGGGGGATATAGTTTTATACAATGCAACTTGTGCCCACTCTCGGCACAAGCATTTGATCATTTTTTCGCTCCACACTAATTCAAATAGCTCCGTAGTTTGTGCTTCCGCAAATAAGTGCTACATCGCCATATAACAATTAAATAATTCCCTAAAAATACTTACTAAACAGTTACTGTTATCGTTTATGAAAAACAAAATTGGTATTAACTCCCGGAACACAGATGTAGTTCCATAGAATGTGCTTCGCCCCCACCGAGATAAACAAATTTTAAACATTTAATAAAAGTACTTAACAAACCATCGCAAAATTTTTCGTACGCAAATAACTACCATAGTACGTCCCAGAATATCAGAGAGTAATCATCTTGAGAGCGACAGGTCAGTGGCGTACTTCTTAAAGGCATACATACAGGGTCTGTACAATATAAAAGTCTGCAATTTTAATACACTGAAATCCCAACCACACGTCTATGAGGCAGAGCAGGTTCAGTTTCGTGGCCTCCAAGATCTCCGGATATCACATTATTAGACTTTTTCGTGTGGGGTTTTTAAAAGAAAGAGTTTATGCGACTCCAGTGAACACACATGAATGAACTTATTGATCGCATAAGAAATGGTTTCAATGAGATGATACCATATTTAGTGAATTTAGATCGGTCCATTGTTCGTCGATGCGAGTTGCGCGTTCAGAGCAACGGTTCTCATTTTGAACAATTTCTGTAAATTTGTATGTGTGTATTTTTAATTAATGTTATTCAATATTATGCCTCTTATCGAAATAAAAATAATTGACTGTTGTTAAAGTCAGTGGCGTACCGTTTTTTCCCGAAAAATTGGGTCAACGCATGGACACCACTGGTATAGGTAGAAATGTTCTGACTACTCCAGAACCGTACCTCAAACCGTTTATGAAATATTACAAAAATGTTTAAAAAGAATTAGAAATTTAACACTCAGTATCTTGGAAATGAAAGGTTTTCGGGCATATGTTCATATGAACTTTTCTTCATATTTTTCGTTGTAGAATTAGTCCTTAAAGTTTGGCACGAAAAATGTGGGACACCCTGTATATATGCAGGGTGTCCAGAAAGGTGTGGTCAAAACTGCTAATAATCCTAGTCTTCATTTGAATTTTTTCCTATCTGTCTTCGCTATGGAGTTATCGGCCTTCAAAGTCAGAAGTTAAAAACTGAATTTCAGTGATAATTTTTAAACCGCTTCTTTCACGACCATGAAATTTAGACACCCTAGCTACCTCATAGAAAGGCATTTTTGACACAACTGGAATTCATTTTGCCTTTATTGAACAGGTAAAGTCAAAATTAAGATTCTAAATTAACACAATTTTTGGCGGTATTGACAATTTTGGAATTTTACAATAGTAGTTTCATTCCCCAATCATTTAAGTACTCTTGTGCGAAATCGAAATCTCTTACCGTTTTCGAGAAAAATGCATTTTAGTAAATCCATGTAAATTGCGAATTAAGTCAAACAAAAAGATTTACTATCATTCTGCTAAGTTCATTAGAATTTGAAAATGTAACGGACAACGCCTAATGGTTAGGCACCCCAACATACACATATACATACACATACACTAAGTTGTACAGACGTTACCAGATGGCACCACACGTTAAAAAGTCGTAGATGGAAACATAATCTTACTTGGTTATAATCTTACGCACCTGCCATACCAGATCATCCTCAGTCCGGATCGCTTCTTTTAGTAAGAACGAATTGAGCTGAACGACCATCACGGGATCTAACCGTAAGAAGTAGGACCCGTATTACTGTTTACGAGAAGTAGTGCTTCGGGGACGATACCTTCCGGCCAAACCCCGGCCACAGGCGAGTATTCACCGCTTCCTTCGCGAGTGCTAGTGTGTGCTACAACCTAAGACTTTGGTTATGACTATGACCTCTTGTAACAACTTTTAATCTTTTGGATTATTATATTTATGTAAGTGTTTGTAGAATAAATTACCACCTCCTACCAGCCTTACAAGTGGCGCCCAACGAAACAAAAAGAAAAAACTCTCAATCAAAATTGAGACAAGAAGTAAATCGAGGAAAATGGCGGAAGCAACAGCCCCAATTCAAATATCAATGGAACAACTACAGAAACTCATTGGGACAATCGGGGTAAAAATGCTTCCAGGAAACACGGCAGCGGGATCACTCACGAAATGCAAAACGCGGTTCAACGGAAAAACCGACGTCCACGTCTTCATCGACGCCGTGTGCATTTTTAAAGAATGTGAGGCCGTTTCAGATGAGAATGCAGTGAAGGGACCCCGATGCTGTTAGAAGAGCCTGTGTTAACGTGGTGGCAAGGCGTGAAAGATACCACCCTACATGGGCCCAAGCGGTGCAAACGCTTAAAGCCACGTACGGACCAGATCAACCCACGTACGGACCAGATCAACCCACGCACGTGCTCCTTAGAACAGACAGGTAACGGAACTCTTCATCGCACGTGCTATAATTGCAAGCAAAGCGACAAGACCCATTGAAGAATTCCAGGTAACGGAACTCTTACCTAACTACGCGAACCTAACGTGCTAACCTAACTTAGCAAAGCTTCCGAAAGCGACAAGACCTATTGAAGAATTCCAGGTAGACGCTACCTAAACCGGAGAACTAGAAAAGGAGTACCTCGTACAAAATTCAGTACGTTTCACGAACTCCTAGACAAACTCCGAAACTTACAAATTATACATGGGCCCAAGCGGTGCAAACGCTTAAAGCCACGTACGGACCTGATCAACCCACGCACGTGCTCCTTAGAGAATTCTTCTCTAAAGAACAAGAGGAAAACCAGGTAACGGAACTCTTCATCGCGGAAAAACGTGCTATAATTGCAAAGCTTCCGAAAGCGACAAGACCTATTGAAGAATTCCAGGTAGATATGGTCTACGCTACCCTAAACCGGAGAACTAGAAAAGCAGTACCTCGTACAACATTCAGTACGTTTCACGAACTCCTACACGAACTCCGGAAACTTACAAATTACAAAAACGAAACGAAAGAGCCAACCTCACGGAAATTTGGTAAGCAAGAAACTGAGGTGTGCGCATTGACGAATACCTGGCCATTCAAAGGACGAATGCCGGAAAAAATCAAGGCTGAAGCCGTGGCACCTCAGAAACAAAACGCTGCCCCCACGCCAAAGCTAACTGTCAACTGCTTCGGGTGCGACGAACCCGGTGTAATTAGAAGCAACTGCTCCAAGTGCGCGATATCAGTGAAAGACGCCGGATTTTTCTCGTGAACGCGGAAACTCACGACATCTCGAGCACGAGACCGGTCGTTACAATTCGCGTTGGTGACTCTGTGGGTGGTGCATACCTTGACACCGGAGCAAAACAAAATATCGCAGGAAAGACTTAAATGTGTGTTCACCCCGCAGGACGTAAACGTAATACTCGCGGACGATGAAGCACGCCCCAGCAAGTGCTAAAACTACAGTGGATGTGCGACTCGTGAACCGGGTAATTAAAACAGATTTTATTGTACTACTAAGTGCGCTAAATAGAACCCTCTTAGGCATAGACTTCATGCGTAGTGCTAAACTCGTCTTAGATACCGCTGCCAACCAATGGAGCTTTGCCGACCAACCGGGAGAGTGGCACACCTTTAGACCCGAACCCACCCTTGGATTCCTGCCGAAACCATACCAGCTGACTCAGATCAGTCTAGACGTCAACCAGCCAACTCCGATCCGACCCGAACTGGAGCCTAACGATCCCAGAGCACTGTCACAGAAGATGCAGACCTTGTTCGAGAGACGCTTCCGCGAAGAACAACGCCAGCTCCACGAGATCCGGACATTACAAGAACAATCGACGGAATATTCGCGGACGCCCTCTCACCGTTCTCGGACCTACCACCTCTCCCGAGTGGAGCAATAATAGCGCACTCGCCCAAGAAAAAGAGGCCACGCACGATCAACTTGCAAATGATTGAAATCGAAGACCTGGCTCCAAGGGCAGACGAAGCCACCGCCCTTGGGCAGAACGACAAAGCAAGGCCTTCCACCCTCCTAAACAAACACTCTCTCACATTCGCAGCAGGGCGAGAAGCCACGCCACACACTGAACACCGAATCGACACCGGTGATCACATACCACTAGCCACGCCGCCATACCGAATGACACCCGCTAAACAAGAAAACTCAAAGGCGAGATCGACAAGATGCTCCTTGAGGGAATCATCGAGCAATGCGAGTCCGCTTGGGCTGCCCCAGTGGTAATGGTCCCAAAGCCGAATGGAGAAGTAAGAGTCTGTGTCGATTACCGAAGGTTGAACAGTATCACCTCCGGTGACCATTATCCCCTCCCGCGGATGGATGATCTCCTACACGCCGCTATGGCAGCTGTTCTGTCTACTATGGATTTGCGAGCCGGCTACTGGCAGGTACCAATTCGGGAACGGTATAAAGACAAGACTGCCTTACCGATATAACCGTATGCCCTTTGGACTACGAAATGCTCCAGCAACCTGCCAACGGCTAATCGACCGGTTTCGTGCGGGATTATCGGGAATAACAGTACTGGCTTATCTAGACGATATTATTGTGTTGTCAGAATCACAGGACAAACATTTTGAAGACTTAGATATAGTATTCTCGCGATTGAACAGTTTTAAACTCAAACTCCGGAGAAGTTCGTGTTTTCGGCGAACGCGTACAGTACCTTGGGCACGTCCTGACCAATAACGGCCTACACGTCAACCCGGAAAAGGTCGCCGCTATCACCAACTTGCCGGAACCTCGTGACAAAACGCATTTTATACTTTCTACAAATGTGCTCATGGTACAGAAGATTCATAGAAGGTTACGCCGCCATCTCCCGTCCACTGTCGTCACTCATGAAGAAAAACGCAGAGTGGAAATGGGGAGAAGAACAACGTCAGGCCTTCCAGATGCTAAAAGTAAGCTGTCCACAGCACCAATTCTGCGACAGGCCGACCCAAAACTAAATTTTGGCATTAAGACTGACGCCAGCGGTTACGCAATTGGCGCAGTCCTATCCCAAGGGAAACTACAGATGAACGTCCGGTTGAATACGCGAGTCGTCTCCTCACCTCAGCAGAAAAAACTACAGCACCACGGAGCGGGAAGTACTAGCCGTAGTTTGGGGAGTAGGAAAATTCCGTGGTTACATCGAAGGGCGCCCAGTGACGCTCCTCACAGACCATCAACCCCTTAAATGGCTAATGTCACTCAAGACGCTTGCGGGCAGATTGGCCCGTTGGGCCCTAATATTACAACCATACGACCTCATAATCAAGTATACACCGGGAAAACATAACGTAGTCGCTGACGCACTATCCAGACCACCATGCGAAACACATGAAGTCTTCGCGTGCGAAATCTGTTCCGTGTCTATTGACATCCCTCGCAGGTCCGCCCAAGATATCCGGGAAAACCAACTGAAAGACAGAGAAATAGAAAAGATTATAAAAGCTTCGAAACAAACGGAGCTGATCTCGGAAGTTGGACGTCCAAGGGATATCTAATGAGCTAAGGTGTTCTATACAGATACGCACCAGAGTCGGACTCAGAGAACGCGCAACAAATAGTCCCACAACATGAATGGAAAACTATCCTAACCGACCATCATGATGCCCCGACGGCGGGACACTATGGAACCGAAAGAACATTCCAAAAGATAGCACAAAGATACTATTGGTTCGGTATGCGTCGCTTTATCACTGACTACACGAAAACTTGTCCAGACTGCCAGAAATTCAAGCCAACCAACCTGAAGCCCGCCGGCCTTCTCCAAACGCCAGCATCAACGAGACGCTTCGAACAGTTAGCAGTAGACTCGTTCGGACCTCTCCCGCAAGCAACCACGGGTCACCGGTGATACTCATTGTCGAAGATGTCACCTCCAAGTGGGTTGAACTATTCCCGATCGAACGGGCTGACACTATTACATGCGCTCAAACGCTCATCAACGAAGTCTTCCTAAGGTTCGGCACACCACGCCGCCTCCTAAGCGACAATGGCACACAGTTCGTAAGCGCGGTAATGCAGCATGTGACCCACTATCTAGGGGTCAAGCAAGTACTCACTCCAATGTACCACCCGCAAGCAAATCCAGTAGAACGAAGGAACAGGGACTTGAAAACGCAATTAGCAATACTAACCAGGCAACAACAAGCAGCTTGGCCCACGTTTCTAGCAGCCATTCGGTTCGCAATGAATACAACCAAAAGCAAATCCACCCAAACTACAGCTGCCTATTTAACATTTGGTAGAGAACTCAGAACGACAGACGACGTCACTCGCGACCAAAGATCTATCATACAGACAGAGAACTTCATCCTAGAAATCACTCCGTTCCTAATGCAGCTAACCGGAAATATCCGAGAAGCTCGGTTACAACAAGAGGGGAAACAGGAGCAATGGAAGAAATATGCTGATAGAACTCGCCGAGAGGCACCGATCACCAGCCTGGCGACTTAGTCCTTATTAAAACTCACATCCTGAGCGATAAAACAAAGGGAACGACAAATAAATTCGTACCCCGCCGAGATGGCACGTACCGAGTACTTCAGAAAGTCAGCCACAACGTACGAAATAAGCCATAAAGAAGGCGGCGAACTAGTAGGAACCTACCACATCAGACATCACCCCATATTACGGCAAAACAAAAGAAGTAACCCAACGCACCAATCAGGAAAAGGGGACGACCGAGGAAAGTAAACCGTAACACACCTAATCCTGAATCCTCGTCGGGACGTCATAAGGATTCAGAGGGGCGTCTGTAAAGGACCCAGCAACGCCTAATAGTTAGGCACCCCAACATACACATATACATACACATACACTAAGTTGTACAGACGTTACCAGATGGCACCACACGTTAAAATCCGTAGATGGAAACATAATCTTACTTGATTATAACCTTACGCACCTGCCATACCAGATCATCCTCAGTCCGGATCGCTTCTTTTAGTAAAAACGAATTGAGCTGAACGACCATCACGGGATCTAACCGTAAGAAATAGGACCCGTATTACTGTTTACGAGAAGTAGTGCTTCGGGGACGATTCCTCTGAACACCTTCCGGCCAAACCCTGGCCACAGACGCGAATATTCACCGCTTCCTTCGCGAGTGCTAGTGTGTGCTACAACCCAAGACTTTTGTTATGACTATGACCTCTTGTAACAACTTTTAATCTTTTGGATTATTATACTTGTGTAAGTGTTTGTAGAATAAATTACCACCTCCTACCAGCCTTATAAAAATGAATACGAAACGAAAAAATATTGAATAGTAAACTGCTTCTCCTGAACACTTGCATGTTTGAGTTCGGTATACTTATTGCAAACTTGCACTAAAGCGGCTAACTAATGTCTTCAACATTATTACAAACAACACAATAAAAGTAAAGCAACGAAAATAACTGGGATTGCACTTAATGTCTAAGAAAATTGTTCAATATGAGCACATCGTTTCATTACCCATTTTCTAAAATTACTTAAGGTGTGCTGCTGTACTCGAAACGGCATGATTGAATCATTTCTAATAACGTCACATTTTGTTAATACCCTGTCTAAAAGTTCTTCTCTGCTATTAACAGGTGTTGAATATACCAATCCGAGGTGGCCATAAGACCGGACCGCCTCAGCCTATCCATTGATCTGGAAATGCGTTATTTAGATATTCTCTCGCATTTCTACTAACGTGGGGGTACCATCATGCATAAACCACATGCCGTGTCTAGTGTTCAACTGCACATCTTCCAGGAACAAATTTAGATGTTCTAAAAATTGCGATATTTTGCTCTTGTTAACGTTCCATCAATACGGGCCTACTAAGTTGGTATTAACTATTCCCATCCACACGTTTATTAAAAATCTGTTTTGATGTTTTGTTTGTATGATGGCGTGTGGATTCTCATCGCTCCAGATATGCAAATTATGAGAATTTATAATTCCATCCCGTGTGAATCCGGTTTCATAAGTCAAAAGTACCTTGCGAATAAATTCAGATGTTTGTTCTTGTTTTTTCAAAACCACATCGAAAATGTTACGCGAGGAGTGTAATCCGTTTCAGACACTGCGTGCACTTTTTGCAGATGATAGGGATACAATAATAGCTCTCGCAGGATGTTGTGAACTGTAGATTTTGAAATATTCGTTTCCATAGTAATACTTCTAGTGCTTTTTGTAGGACCTGCTTCCACTATTTCCAGTATCCGTTCCTCAGCACGAACTGTTCGCACTTGCCTAGGCCTTCCATTATGGTGCTTGGTTTTAAATGATCCAGCGAAGTACATTGTAAAGTACGGGAGATTTAATTACTATAGAGCTTAATTTCAACAAGTACCTGTTTCTCGTAAATTCCTATGACGTCTTGTAAAAGTTCTACGCTTTGGGAGCCTCCTATTAGGAAATCGATTGGCACAAAAAGCATTTCCTTCTGACAAACCATATATTAAATGCATGTCTGCACACTCCTCATACTAAATGCCTCCATATCTCAACTACAGTTTTAGCGGTATTAACTTTTTCAGTTTTTATTAACCGATTTACATCAACTATCAACAATGACAGTCATTTCCATAACAACAGAGAAACGGCACTAACAAAATGTTTACAGATTGTTTTCTTTATTTAGAATTTACGTTTTGTAACAACTCTTTTTAGTGTTGTATAAAATATACCTCAATTTAGGATCTTTCCTTCATTTAGTTCTAAATACAAAAATTTTTAATTATTTTACAATAATGGTATGAGGTAGGCAACTTAATTTGCATATCTTCATAGTGCTTACTTTCGTTAAGATTTATAATCCTGCTTTCAATTTGTATTCATTTCTTATCTGATAAATAACGCGTGTGCGTTAAGTTATTCTGCTGATATCTTGTGCGATTGACCTCTTCATCTACTTCGAAATCCTCCATGTTCACTTCCTGTTTAATGTCGAAGCATGAAGCTGCTTCTTTTGATTTTACCTAAATTTATGTGAAAGCGCCATTAAATTGGTGGTAAGAGATATTTTTAATACATTTACATAAAATTAAAGCATTTTGTTCTTTTTAGGCGCTTTCTTGAGGTATTTTTATACCATTTTTTTCTTTAATTACACGTTCATCATTAATTCAATTTACAACGTAATTACATCTTAAGTACGCATTTGATTTTATTGTTGCGTGCATTTTCGTTTTATGATTGCAATTTTTGAATGGATACTTCCAATTAATGCAATAAGAAGTGGATTTAAAAGTTTTAAGAAGAAATTGTACGGATTTAATAAAGATAAATTCATTTTGGGGTGTGGCTGATAATATTATGTCAAGATTGCACCATGATGACGTAAGAATGACTTCATCCTGTTAACCTCTCCGTAACCATATTTAGATACCAGAGGTTGTCAAAAGAAAAGTTTGTGTACAAAATTTCTAAGATACTTATTTAGTGATTTATTTAGTGTTTTAAGCATAATTTTAAGACCTTCATTATTTCATCATTACATTTAATTTAATAAACATAGTCTGTATAGTGTTATTTTTACATTTTTGTCAAGTCGGTTTAATTGTCCCGATAATTTAAAAAAGACAATTTGGCGCCGAGATAACTTCATTTTTACATTCTTTATTATTAATGGTAAGAGGTAATTAAGCAAATCATTTTAGTGAACCGGCCCAATTTAATCTATCGATGAGCCAAAGGCACAATTATAAATGGTGTAAGGTTAGTATATGTTGGAGAATTTATTATTTCATTACTTTTGGATAACTTACTTTTTATTATTTTAAAATTGTACAACGTTACACATTTTTATTACAGTTTTAAACAAAATAGTATTTTCGAAATCGTTCGAAACTTAATTTTGACTTTATCTGTACAATAAAGGTACAGTGAATTCCAGTTAAGTATCAAACAATGCCTTTCTATGAGGTAGTTAAAGTATCTAAATGTGATAGTAATGAAAGAAGCGGTTTAAAATTATCATTGAAATTAAATTTTTAACTTCTGACTCTGAAGGCCGATAAATACATAACGAGGACAAATCGGTAAAAATTCAAATGAAGACTAGGGTTATTTTCAGCCCCTCTATACGTCTTAGCAGTTTGGACCACACCTTTCTGGACAACCTATATATATATATATATATATATATATATATATATATATATATATATATATATAAAATACCGGTGTAAATCAAACAGGGCCGCCCCTGTAACTTTTGAACAGGTCGTTATATTTTGTTCAAATTTTGGTGAGTTATATTACTGCCAGTTTGGAACTTTTTACATAAAAACAATATGGCAACTTCCGGTTTCACCGGAAATGACGCATAAGCTCAAAATTGAAATGGAACACCCTGTATATTTTTACATATTTGGATTCTAGGGCTTCAAAACATACATTTCATTTGTCAAATATCAACTCAGGCGCCATTTTAATTTTATTTTTTTAATATTTTTTAATTTTAGATCATTATGACGTCATCTAAATTATAGATAATTGACGTAAAATTATCTCGACAGTATTATGTTTCCTAATAATTAATTTTTGTGAAGTTTGTTAACGATCGAATTTAAAAATTACGGTTTTTAACTAAAACTCACTAGTCCCAATACAAAATACATGGACCACCCTGTGTATTAAATAGCTCTTTCAAGTAGTAGTAAAACGATACGCACAGTAAATTTCTTAGTTCCTAAATAAACCAGTAATTTTTAATTTTCTAATTTTATTAACACAACATATTCCTGAGGCAGACTTTGTCAAAGTAACATGGCATTTGAGTTGACATTTGATAGATGGACTGCATGTATTTGAAGCCGTACAAACCAAACATTTAAAAATATACAAGGTGTTTCATTTAAAATTTAAGCTTTTGCGTCATTTCCGGTGAAACCGAAAGTCGGCCATATTGTTTTTATGCAAAAATCCCAAACTAGCACTAATATAATCAACCAAAATTTGAACAAAATCTAAGGACTCGTTCAATAGTTACAGGGTGGCCCCTATTTGATTTATACCCGTTGTATATACAGGGTGACATAGAAAAGTACCACGCGATAGAGGACACTAAAATAAAAAAGTTCCTATGCACTTAAGTCCACAAAGCCTTCGTTTAAAAGATTTGTTGAAGTTTAATTATTTTTTGTTTTTCTTAATATCTTCTTACAATGATGTAATAAGTGGACGAAATTTTGTATACAGGGTTTTTATCGCGCAGAATTCAAATATGACCTTAATTATTTTATTACTGAGAGAGGGCGCCACATATAGGTTTCCATCTTGTTTGAATCGGTCCTAACCTTTTGCCTTACACTGTATGTCATTTTCGACTGGAAAAATTTGTTTTCCCATCTTTCCTGCTTCAGAAAGGTACACCTTATTGAAGCCGCTAGAACCAACGGTTTACGAGAAAAATGCATCCGATGCATGCAAATTATCCAAAAGCGCCAAAGTAACTTATTTGCAAAAACAATGACATAACACTTCAACAATTAAATTTTAATAGCAACAATGAAGGGCAGTAATTAAAAAACATTAAATTTTTAGATGATGTTCAAATTGTGGTTCTTGTACTTGAATACATTTTCAATTCTTCTTCCTAAGGATTGACGGCATCTTTGAAATATTCCTGGGTTATTACGGAATCTATCTGCGGATTCCATAATTTTTATCCATAGTTGCTCTTCATTATGTATTTTTACAAAATTTATCATGAATCCTCAAAATGAAAAATCGAGGGGATTAAGGTCGGGACTACGGGCTGGTCAGGGTACAGGTCCCCTCGACCAATCCACGTATTTCCAAATCTCCTATCCAAAAATTCCTTTGCCAATCTGACGCGCCATTATGCATGTAACGCATTCTACCAATAATAACCAATGGAACTTCCTTTAATAACGTATTTAGTTCATTCCCAAGGAATTTCGATACAGTTCACCTGTCAATCGATTGGGCAATTGAAATGGGACAATTAAATAATTGTCAATTATACCGGCCCACACATTAATAGAAAACCCATATTGGTGACTTCTAATTACGGTTTGATAAGGATTTTCATCACTCCAATGGTGCGTATTACGTAGGTTCAGAACACCATCACGGCTTCATCAGTAAACAAAATTGAAAAAAATATCGTGTCTTTGATTTTGCAACCATTCGCAAAATTGTACACGAGGAAGATAGTCATGTTCTAATAGTGAATTAACCTTTTGGAAATGATACGGGCGAAGAAGTTGTTCATTGAAAATCTGATTCACGGTTAACATTTCGTACCGCTGAACCTGTTTTCCTGGTGCTTGTTCTCGGATTACTTTCTACCATTCGTAAAACAGTTTCTTCGTTTCGCGCAGTGCGACAAGTTCTGGAAATTCCACTATTAACTTTTGGTTTTTAAAACACCCAAACGCCTATGCACCTCAATAAACGTTCTATTATGAGGAATATGCCTTAATGGATATCTTTCTCGATAGATACGTTGAGCTTCGGAAGAATTTGATCTAGCTTCGCCGCGACACATAATTATGTCCCTGTATTCTTCGTGTAGTGAACCATTTTTGAAAGTAATTTTGAAAAATCAATAAGAGAATCAATGAAAAACTTAATCAAGAACACAAAATATCACCAACAAGACAATAATATTTTGACAAGTGTCATAGATTTCGTTTGTTTTTCCGTAAATTTCCATCGCCTGTTATTTTCATCACTCCAACAGTACATATTATTTTGTGTTGCTAAAATGGTTCACTATACTTTTGAAGAATACAGAGACATGAATAGGTGTTACGGAGAAGCTCGGTCAAATTTCTTCAAAGCTCAACGTATCTATCGAGAATGATATCCTTTAGGACAGGTTCCTAATGTTCGAACATTTATTGACGTGCATAGGCATTTGGATGAAAATGGGTGGTGAAGATGTGGGTTTAAAAAAAGTTAATAGTGGGAGTTTCCAGAACTCGTCGCACTGTTGAAAGGAAATAACCTGAACGCATTATTAGACGATGTTTCATTGGACATTGTTGCAAGAGTGGACTGTATGCTTGATGGTAAGCTAGCTCACTTTTCTTGAGTGGTAAGGAAATTATTTGAAAGGAGGTTTGAAAATAGGTGGATTTGTCGTGGGAGGGGGCTTGTAATATGATTACTGCTCTTCAGTAATAAAAGAACTGCGTGATAAAAAGCCCCTGTTCACAAAATTTCGTCCGCTTATTACATCATTGTAAGAAGATATTAAGAAAAAACAAAAAATAATTAAACTTCAATAACCCTATACCTTTTAAACGAAGGCGTTGCGGACCTAAGTTCATAGGAACTTTTTCTTATTTTAGTGTCCTTTATCGCGTGGCACTATGCGTGGCACTTTTTCTATGTCACCCTGTATATACCTATATATATATATATATATATATATATATATATATATATATATATATATACAGAGTGAGTCAAGCGCAATGGGACGGAATCTCCTGGACAAACGGTAAAAAATAATAAAAAGTCCTTTTACAGGCATATGTAGATTAGTAACTACTACAATTTAAAATTGATCTCACATATACAGGGTGTTTCAAATTCGAGTAACATACCAAAGTTATGTTTTTTAAATGGAACGGCCAATACTTTATTAAATTTTTCAATTCCTTTTAAAAAATTTGTAAATTGTTATACAGGGTGTTCCTGACAATTTGTTTAATTTTCATCATCTTTTTGTGCAATTTCTTTGTTATTTTAAACGAAACACCCTCTATTTTATTACATTTTTGAATTTACCATACAAAAATACAGTTTATTTGTTAAGGGTTTCGTATGCCTGTTTTAATGCTTTCCGAGTAAATTGCATTAGATTACTAAAATTAGTGCATTTTATTATTTTGATACAAAATTTATAATGTTTAATATGATCTCCATTTTCACGAATTCACATTATTATCTTTTTCAAATGATCTTCTCACATTCCTTAGCATGTCAGGAGTTATCACGGCGAATGCATTTTGAATACGTATTTTCATGTCTTCGATGGTTGTAGGAGACGTATTAAAATGATATTTTTAACGTGTACCCACAAAAATTCCTTTGGTGTTAAATCAGGTGATCTTGGGGGCCAAGGACCGCCTCTGCCGATCCATTTTCCTGGGAAACGTTCATTACGCCTAGTTGCAACCACATTTCTCTTCTGACATTTAATGGAATGTCTTGTAAAAGAATCCAAAATCACTTCTTAAAAATCTAATGAAATTTCTTCCGTTTAAATAACCATCATAAAAATGCGGCCCTATTACGTAGTCTCCTATTGTCCCCTATAAACATTCAGAGACCATCGATTTTGATGATTTGTTGTTCTGTACTGGTGGTTATTTTCAGTACTGTAGTAGTGAAAATTATGCCGGTTAACTAGTTCATTGTTATCGAAAGTAGCTTCATCGGTAAATAGGAATTTGTTTAAAAGTGTTCTTCTTTATCTTCTTTTCAAGAAATCGTAAACAAAATTCAAGCCTGTTTTCAAAATCGTGTTTCTATAAATTTTGGTGCATTTCAATGTGATATGGATGATGACGATGATTTTTAAGAATTCTTTTAACACTTGATTGACTTACATCCACTTCTTTAGATACACATCTTGTACTAATGTTAGGATTTTCGATTACACCAATAATTCCGTATTTTCGATTCCCGTTTTCAGTTTCTCCAATTCTCGTTTTTTATATGCCACGCTACATGTTTCACGAAATCTTGCCAATAGTCTTTCAAATACTTCCTTGCGAGGATGATTTTCTAAAGGAAATCTTTCTGCATACACTCGTGCTGCCAGTAAACAATTTTCTAAACATTCCCCAATAATTCATATTGACACGATCTTCTAACGAATACTTCTTCATTTTATAGTCAATGACTATAAAACAATAAAATGCACTAATTTGAGTAATCTAATGCAAATTACGCGGAAAGTATTAAAATATGAAACTCTTAATAAATATCCTGTAATTTTGTATGGTAAATTCAAAATGTGATAAAATACAAGGTGTTCCATTTAAAATAACATAGAAATTGCACAAAAAGATGATGAAAATTAAACCAAATGTCAGGAACACCCTGTATAACAACTTATTATTGTAATTATACCAGTAGAAAACCTGAAGAGGGTAGAATAAATAAGCAAAAACATTACAGCTTGAAATTGGCTTGATAAGCTGCAATTAATTATTTTCATGAAGACCGTACTTTCACAAAATGTCAAATAAATCGATAACTATCAAACTTAGCTATAAGGTACCTTTAATAAACTAACATTATTTTTAAAAAGAAATTGAAAAATGTAATAAAGTATTGGCCGTTCCATTTAAAAACATAACTTTGATATGTTACTCGAATTTGAAACACCCTGTATATGTGAGATTAATTTTAAATTGTAGCCGTTACTAAAAAGGACTTTTATTATTTGTTTGTCCAGGAGATTCCGTCCCATTGAGCATGCTCACCTATAATATATATATATATATATATATATATATATATATATATATATATATATATATATATATATAGTGGCATAAGTGTGAAAAAGTCTCATATCTCCTTTATTTAAAGAAATACAACAAAAATTAAATACAAAAGTTGCAAGATATGTTCTGATGCATATTCCAAAAATATTTTTAATTATACAGGGTAGATCATAAAAGCTTAGAAGTAATTTGAAGTTTTTTTTAAACAGAAAACCCTATATATTATTACATATTTAGATTCTACATACAATTTTAGACACATTTTATGTATAATGTCCTACACCTAATTCTAACCGTTTTTAACAAATTTCAAATTTTTTGTTGCAGGCCAAAACATAGCTAGAAATCTTTTCTAAACGAAGTCTTTATCAATTAGCTATGGTTGGTTGCCTAGAAATGGGGACCTACTCTAATGAGCTGTATTGATATTTTTGTAATACATTCATACAGGGTGATCAAAATGGACAATAAAAAGTAGATTCAAAAAACTTATAGTCATTTTTTTTAATGGAAACCCCTATTTTTAATTTTTTAATTTAAGCATTAAAAATAAGGATGACTTTGTACAAGAGTGTATATTCCAAAAATTGTAGTTTTGAAATAATGACAATTTAACATTTTTTATTGTAAAAGGCTATACGGCTTTCAAGTATTTGTTAGTTGGCCGTGACGGCGGCGGCGGAACAAAAAATCGAGCACTTCAGATCGAAATATTACAATTTATTGAACCACATATAAATAATTATTTTATTAAACGAACTTAAAGTAATGACAATATTTTTGGATTCAACAAATTATGTCCCAATCCTAATCATAAACTTAACACCTCTAATGTAACTAAACCTGTAACTAATTATACAGATAAAAGTACTAGAAACACGTCAAATACGTACTACCTAATAAGTAGTTCGAAATGTCCGCCTCTTTCTTGAATACACAATGCAATACGTCTCTCAAATTCGTTCCTTAAATTTCTACACATTTCAACACTAATGTTTTGAAAACAGTTTCTAATCCTAATCTTCATGTCTTCCTTTGTTGTAGGCGGTATTTTATAAACCTGCTCTTTGACGTACCCCATATATGCTAAAGTCCATTTTAGTAAGATCTGGGGATCTAGCAGGCCAAGCAACACCCCCTCCCAATCCAACATTCTGGATATCTAGCATTAGAAAAGTTATTATCGGACCTGTATGATCTACTGGGGCCCCATCATGAAGAAACCGTATTTCTTGCTGCCTATCCTGTGGCACTTGACGCAACAGATTAGGAAGATGGTTTTGCAGAAAGTCTAAGTATACTTCCCTGTTACTCGTTGATCAAAAAATATGGTCCAATTACATGATTACCGACAACACCTCCCCAAACATTTAAAGACCATCTAGTTTGAGAAGTATATCTTGCAAAATGTGGATTTTCGATAGAATAGCAATGAAAATTGTGTCTGTTTACACTTCGTTTCTGTGAAATGTGGCCTCATCTGTAAATGAACAAAATTTCTTTATTGGTTTATTTTGTTTTGAGCCCACTGACAAAATTCCAGTCGTCTTTGATAATCTTCAGGAACCAACTCTTAAAGTAGTTAAATGTGATAGGGGTGCATTTTTGGGACTTCAATATCCGCTGTACCGTACGTCGTTCAACACCAACCTGCTGAGAAATGGGTCGTTGCCCAATATATGGATTTTCGGTAACTGTTAATAGTACATTTAATTGATTTTCCTCAGTCTGTGCACGTTTCTCCCTAGTATTTTTTCATATAACATATTGCCAGTTCTTTCAAAACGTCTCAAAAGCTTTCTAAACGCCCTTCTTTCAGGTTGCCGTCTCTCTGGATACCGCTGTTGATACAGTCTTCTTGCTAAAAGCGTATTCTTATCACTAGTTCCCAAAACAAAAATCATATCAACCATCTCGGCTTGCGAAAAATGCATTATTTACAATTTTAAATCAAGTTTTAAATTAATTTGCTATAAAATACACTAATGCATCACACAAATTATCAACTGACAATAAGTAATGACGTTTCTGATGATCTCTACTATTTTTATATGCCACGCCTCGCCGTCACGGCCAACTAACAACAAAACTTGAAAGCCGTATAGCTTTTTACAATTAAAAAATGTTAAATTGTCATTATTTCAAAACTACAATTTTTGGAATATACACTCTTATACAAAGTCACCCTTATTTTTAATGCTAAATAAGATAGAATTAAAAAACTTTATAAGTTTTTGAATCTAATTTTAACTACCCATTTTTGATCACCATGTATGAATGTATTACGAAAATATCAATACAGCCCACTAGAGTATGTCCCCATTTCCAAGGAAACCAACCATAACTAATTGATAAAGGCTTCGGTTAGAAAAGATTTCCACCTATGTTTTGGCATGCAAACGTCATTTTGACAAAAATTTGAAATTTGTCAAAAACGGTTAGACTTAGGTATAGGACATTATACATAAAATGTGTCTAAAATTGTATGTAGAATCTACATATGTAATAATATATAAGGTTTTCTATTTAAAAAAATTTAAATTACGTCTAAGCTTTTATGATCTACCCTGTACTTATAATTAAAAATATTTTTGGAATATGCACCAGAACATATATTACAACTTTTGTATTTAATTTTTTGTATCTCTTTAAATAAAGGAGATATGTGACTTTGTCACACTAATGCGCCACCCTGTGTATATATATATATATATATATATATATATATATATATATATATATATATATATATATATATATATATACAGGGTGTTACTTAAGTGCATGTACTTATTTTAAGGGTGATTCCTGAGGCGATTTCGAACGGGAAAGTTCATATGAATGTATGACCTCAGAAGCTTCGTTATCGATCTACAGGCTGTTGTGTTTTTCGGTTTTTCCAAATTTTTCGAAAACCCTTCTAGATATTACATTGAGATTTTACATATTGTATAAAGGCATGAAGACCCTTATTTCAACTGAAAAGTTCATTTTAATTTAACCAGTGGCGTAGATACAGCTAGGTCATGACATAAATTCCACAAAAAAATGTATTACCCCACTGTTTTATATGACGCGTGTACACGATATTCACCAGAAATCAATTCGGAACAAAAAGGTCTCCATACATTTTCACATAAAATTCACCGTTTAGGAAAAAATAATTAAAAAGTGTCGTGTCGTTATAACGTGTATTTATTCCTAACATGGAAACTATTTGCAGAAACTGAACAATAAAGGGAAAAACTTTTGTGCAGTCATTCATAAAAATGCTGGAAATGTCCACCATCCGCTTCTATACAGGCTTCTGCTCTTCTCCTCATTGAACGACGCACTCTTTCAAAAATTCCCGGTGTGTTCTGTACGGTTGCACAGCCCTCAATTATTCTATTGCGTAAGTCTTACAACGTCTGAACTGGTGTATTATAAACTAGAGTTTTAAGATGCCCCCAGAAATAAAAGTCTAACCTATTCAGATCAGGCGATCTCGGTGGCCAGAACTAAGGCCCCTCACGACCTATCCATCGATTTGGGTAAACTGAATTCAAATATTCACGCACCAAAATGCTGAAGTGGGCCGGGGCACCGTCGTGCATGAACCACATGTGCTGACGTACTAGAAGAGGGATATTTTCTAGTAATTCAGGAAATTATTTTGAAGAAACGCACGATAGGTATTGCCGTCAAGGCGCCTTTGAAGAAAGAATGGTCCAACTAAAAATCTCCAATAATACCAACCCACACGTTGACTGAAAATTGCTGCTGAAATGTTGTTTCTACTATAACATGAGGGTTCTCTTCGGTCCATAAATGAGCATTACGAAAATTTCTAATTGCTTCTCTGGAGAAATTTGCTTCATCCGTGAAGATAACTTGCCTGTCGAAATGAGGATTTTCTGCAACCTTCTGGAGAAACCACATGGAAAAATTCTTGCGTGCTGGAAAATCTCGTGGAAGGAGAGCTTGCACTCTTTGCAGATGATACGGATACAGCAAATATTCTTTCAAAATTTCCCATACAGTTTTGTGGCAAATATTCAACGCACTCCCAATTTTGCGTGTACTAGATCCTGGATTCTGTTCAATTTCATTGAGAACAGCCTCCTCTACTTCCGCCGTCCTTACTGTACGAGGTCGTCCTCTCGGTTTCCATTTTGTAAACTGCCATATTGAGACAGTCGCAGACGGATGTTTGTGAACGTTCTACTATCGGGAACAGCACGGCTTGTTTAGCATTGCCGTCAGCCAGACCATAGACGAAATGTATGTCGGTCATCTCCGAAATAGCATAACTGACCATTTCTCTTACTTTTATGAAGACAAAACACTTGGAAAACAACAAAAGAACAAATTTTTAAACTAGTTATTGACTGTCCAGAATAAGACTGACATGACAGGATTATTAACGAAATGCATAGCTATGTTTCCTTATCAACGGACAGAGCTCACTTGTGTTTTTGTGACATATCTTTATCTTGTAAATAAACTGCACGTTGTAACGACACGACACTTTTTAATTATTTTTTCCTAAACGGTGAGTTTTACGTGAAAATGTATGGAGATTTTTTTGTTCGGAATTAATTGCTGATGAATATCGTGTAAACGTGCCATATAAAACAGTGGCGTATCACATTTTTTTTGTGGAATTTATGTCATGACCTAGCTTTATCTACGCCACTGGTTAAATTAAAAATGAACTTTTCAGTTGAAATAAGGGCCTTCATGCCCTTATACAATATGTAAAATTTCAATGTAATATCTAGAAGGGTTTTTGAAAAATTTCGAAAAACCGAAAAACACAACAACTTCAACAGCCTGTAGATCGATAACGAAGCTTCTGAGGACATACATTTATATGAACTTTCCGGCTCGAAATCGCCTTAGGAATCACCCTTAAAATAAGTACATACACTTAAGTAACACCCTGTATATATATATATATATATATATATATATATATATATATATATATATATATATATATATAGGTGTCCCATGACGTAATGCCACTACTTAGTATACGTAATCTTCAGTCCAAATAGAGTAAGAAGTTCTAATAACGTTTTGCCTTAAAAGTAAACATTTTATGATACATAGGGTTAAATTGTTATAATACAAATAATTACAACGTTTAACATCTAAATTATAATATACTGTGTAAATACGAAATATTAAATTAATTATTATAAGTTTTTTGTTATGAACGAATAAGTTCAAAGGTAAATATGTAATTAAAAATTATTTTTAATTTTATTAAATACATAAATAAAAAGTTTACCTCGAGTAGGATTCGAACCTACGACCTGTACTTTGCTAGAGTACCGCGCTACCAACTGCGCCACCAAGGTTCAAGCCCCAATCGATGTAAATTTTGTCTTTATGTATGTAGAACTGATGTAAATTCTAAATATAATGAGATTACAATCAAATTACTTATATTAATGGAATGTGAGCCTGCAATATCGCAAGGATTCGCACATACCAAAGCAACTTGACTAATATTAAATTATTATAAGTTTTTGTTATGAACGAATAAGTTCAAAGGTAAATATGTAATTAAAAATTATTATTAATTTTATTAAATACATAAATAAAAAGTTTACCTCGAGTAGGATTTGAACCTACGACCTGTACTTTGCTAGAGTATCGCGCTACCAACTGCGCCACCAAGGTTCAAGCCCCAGTCGATGTAAATTTTGTCTTTATGTATGTTCTACATTCATAAAGATAATTAAGTTAAATAATTGAATAATAATCATGCCTTTTTATCAAAAATTTAAAAAATAAATTTTTCAAAATCTCAAAAACTTAATTTGTTTTAGAATAATATATGTTATGTGTACTAATAGGTTCCCTATATCCTAAATTTCATAATGGACCAACAATGGATTCGTCTAAAAAAAACTATAACTAAGTAATCAGAATGTGTACATATACAGGGAGGGTGTCTACTGCGTGGACAGAGGATTTCTCCTTAACTATTACAGATATCAAAACCAATTTTGGTGTAGTAATACACGATCATTGGCCCTACATTCTAAAAATATTTAGGTATATACAGGATGATTGACAACCCAAACATGTGTTTTTTTAAATGGAACACCCTGTATATTTTTCCATTTTTGGATTTACTGTTACATTTAGAATAAACACATAGAAATTTGTATCGGTATCACTAACCGTTCTGCAGATATCGTCACTTTAATACCAAAGTAGAGTTAACTTTGGAATCACGATTTTGCAAATCTGTTTATACCACCGACTAACAAACTGGGAAATTTTTCGAAAACATGTAAAACTATACAGAATGATTAATTTAGGCGAAATGTAATTTTGTTCAATTTTATGTACATTTTTCACATTTCGATTCCTGTGAAAAATAGATACTAATTGATAATAGGTTTCATAGCCATAAGACGGGCGCTTCTTGAGATATTGACGATTTATTTGAAAATATTGACATACAGAAGAACAAATAAAACAAAATCCAGAGCAAATACGAAAATTCGAATGGCAGATAAATTCTTTAACTGATAGGAAAACTTAATTAATAACTAAACAATAAAATAATTCTCTACACCTAAAAGTAAGTTGAACAAGTAAACATAAACGAATAAAACCATAAATTCAAATTAAATGTGCAAAATGCTGACCACTCCTAGCTAAACACTTTGCAATTTGCTCGGTAAATGAAAGATTCACCCGCAACAACAATAGAGGCGAAATGGATTGAAACGCACTTTTGGGACACCCTATATATATATATATATATATATATATATATATATATATATATATATATATATATATATATATATATATATATATATATATATATATATATGGCACACACTGACGGCACGCTGTTCCACGAAAAATGGTTGAATATTTTTAAAAGATATTTTGTAGATATGACGGGGACCGTTTGAAGTACATTTTTAAAATATGGCTATATACAGGGTTCATCATTTATGAAATCCAGAGGACAAATAAAAATGAGTTACTGTTATGGTTCCTATGCTTAACATCAACAGGTTTAGAAATTCTGACAGCCTGTATAAATTTTGTGTCAAATTAGATTTATTTATAGGAAAATCCTGAAAGTGTAAATAATGCAAATATCTAATCACTAATTGCGGAAAAAAATTATTAACTTTCTCTAGGATGCTGTATAATCATCATCCGCTACTTATACATTAACCCTCGTAAAATGTACAGTTGAAGACCATAAAATTCTGAGATTAATTAAAGCAGCTGATTCATCTAAACAAGGTATAATTTGTGTTACTTCATTCTTACAATATTTATACATTCTTTCTCTTTTACTTAATTACTTATTTATTATTATAAATTTCCCAATAATTTACTAACGACATTTTCAAATTCCTAACTTGACCTTTTTAATACTGATTATTTTAATTGTGTAAGTAATGTAATTGATGTAATTGGTCATAATCCAATTATTCTATTAATAAGGTTGATAAAGTCATTAAACACGTATAGGGAATTGAGGCGGAAATGGAGATTTCTGATTTCTGTTTTTTTGCTACGCGTAATAAAAATTAACGTAAATGAAGAAATGTAGGCTTACACGTTCACTGGAAAATTACTAAATGAACCTTAATAACGAGCGTTCCATTCCATTGTAGGATGGATGGGAAACCAGTTTGCTCATCATTTTAAATAAAACGAAAACGAATGCACATTGTTACACCTCGTGCATTTACAGAAATTGTGATTTGCAAGAGGTGTTAGGTAACAGCAATGCAGCACGTTGAAATTTCCATATCCCAATATATAAATACGTAATTCTATCCAATCCATACTTAATTATTTAAATAGATCGATTACCGATTACTTACAGTGTTGCTGATTTATGAATATTTCCTATATCCCCGAAACATGTAAAGGACGTCGTATCCCAAGAAGTGGTAGGTATACAAATACGTGTTGATAAACAATCCATTGAGGAGGAATGCCATGTGTGTCTAATTTTATCCTTGGAAAGCATCTTTGTCTACATGTTACTTAATAAAACGTCAATATTTTAGTAGGTTATTTATTTGTATTTTATCGTAAACACTTCTACGAGCACGACGCGGGATTGTAGACCACGAGACGTGAAAACAGAAACCACCACGCAAGACGACTACACGAGCTCCGAGCCGACTAATATTGGCAATTTCAGCAGCAGCAGCTGGTGGTTCATCGGCCTAAACCGCTCGTTCATAAAGCCCAATGTTCTGCGCACAACGGCAGGATAAAAGGTGGGTATTCACCTGGTTAGCATGTTAAGCTACGACTTCGTCGTTTCCTCTTACCTTTTTTTTCAGTACTTTTAAAATTTAGTATCTTCTTGTAGAGCAAAAAAAAACAACAAATTGCAGACCGAGATTAAACTAGTAATAAATACATCAAAATTAACATCATATCCATTTCGTTGAGTTATTATTAATCGAAAAGAACACGTTTCGTAATGAAGTCTGAAGACGTTTTTTAATGATTGTATTAAATAATTTTCAGAAAGAGCGGAAGTATTATTTAATTAATATTCGTCAAATAAATTCTACCGTATTACCTATAATATTATTTTCACGACTAACTAGGATCTACCAAAAATTAAGCTGTCATAAAAATAATTATGAAAATACAAACTTTCACCATTATCACCTATAATTATTATACTATAGTACGTCCGAGAATATCAGAGTGTAATAAATCATCTTGACAGCGACAGGTCAGTGGCGTACTTATTAAAGGCATATACTATAATATATTTACTTTTCAATTTCTTATGTTCGTATAAAATATTTTAAAAAATCATACTTGTAATTGTAATTATGACCTATTAATATATACAAAAAGAAAAAAAATTAAGCGATTTAATATCTAAGTCTTTGTCTAAGTAACTTGCAAGGGTTTTTTTTATCAAAGCAAATAATGTTTGTTAACGTGCGTTTAATCTGCTTCAAGTTTCAGCAGACAAACCGTTTGTGACGTCATTATCATGTTCTTGTTGATATTTAGGTAAATCAATTTATCTAATTAGAAATGAAGCGACAGCTATATCTCTGTTAGTTACGTACAAATTGTTTGAGATTGAATTAATACAAACGTCATCTTTACTGCAGCATGTAATAAATTATTGTACCAGGTGCCAACTAAGAACGGCCGTCGGCCATATCTCAGGAATGGATTATAGCACAGGTTTGGGAAAAAAATGTGGCCCCGAGAAACGCCTGGAAATTATTTTCAGAATTATAGGTCCACCGCTAGAGGGCGTATTTGACAGTTAAAATTTTTCAAAATTTACTCAATTAAGGGGCATGTTAAATATTATAATCAGATTCCTCGACAAATTCTGCATATTTTTTATTTGACAAGTTTTAGTCTATCTCTTCAAATAAGGGGCCGGGGAGAGTGGGAACCTTGTTACGAAAAAATGCATTTAATTCAGGTTCTGCTTAACCGATTTTAATAAACTTGATGTTGTTTGAAAGAGCTTTTGTTAAACAATAGAAAATTTGTAAATTTTTAATTAATAACATAAATGCTAGAGGGCGCTGTTTAATATTTTTTTAATATTGTGTTTTGTCTTTACAATTTTAAATGGAAGCATAAAAATTTAAGTAGGTCTTTAAAAAGTAGACTAAATTACTAATGAAAACTGCAAGTCGATATCTTTTTCCTATCCTGAGATATCGTAAGAAACAGGTAAATGGCGGGAACAGTTCTTCCAACGTCTAGTAGGCTAGTTCGCGTTAAATTATTAAATTTAGCCTGGATGAAAAGATCTTACATTGGTCTGCAGTAATTTAAACTGTTATCATACTAATGTTATGGTTGCCGCTAGATTACCTAAATGTAATGCTGTCGCTACTAACAATGAAAACAAATTATAAAATAATAACGTAATAAATCTAACAATTAAAACCTTAAATAAATAATTACGTAATTAGTGTCGCCCTAGATGTTCGAAATGTCGTCCATCATTTTCAATGCATGAAATCAATCGCTGACGGGTGGAGAGAACAGCAGTTTCAATTTCTGTCCTTGAAGTACTTCGTACTGTCTGTCGTATTCTTTCAATCATGTCAGCTCTTGTTGTGGGTCTATCTGCATAAACGAGATCTTTTATTCGCCCCCACAAATAAAAATCTAAACAAGTTAGGTCTGGAGACCTTGGTGGCCAAATAAATAAACTTCCAATGGGAGATTCATTAATATGCAATGACCACGTTTGTTATTTCGAAACACGTACTTTAAATTTAACCCGGCGGAAGTACGGTGACATTTTGTAACATCATTGGTACGGTGGGGTATGGGCTGAAATGTGCTTATACAGTGAGCTATCGGCCCAAATTTGTTCGTACGATGGGGTATCTGCTAAAACAGGCTTATATTGTGGCTTTCTTTCACAGATGTGACATATTCCTGCTTTTTTTGGTTTTATCCAGCACCTTATTGAACTGTCTTTTCTGGGACAATGCCCGTTATTTCTGATATCTTCCTTTTCAGGTTCAATTGTATTCTTACATTCATTTGTCTCATCTTCATATGAGGCGATATCAGATCGAATACTGTTTCAGAAATTGTCGACGAGTAATGGGATTAGCATCTTTGATGATTGCATTGTAGACCACAACGAAATTGATGGAGGCTGTAAACAATAAGGAATAAAACATAATTAAAGGACATCTACGACTGTTGTGTGCTACATTATTGTTAGCTGAAAGTTCGTCCTCTACGTATAGCGCGCCTTTTGTCAAATTATAAAACGTTACGATTTCTGGTTTTCATTCATCCCCAGTACTGTTGTCAATAGAATTGTCAATACGTAAGGTAGACAGTAAGAGAATTTTATTCTTCTTAGGAACATACGTTCCTTGGTGCCCAAATAATGAACTTTTCTCCTCTCTGGAATATCTAATCTGGATCGATAAATAGCTGTTATAAACATGACACTTGGAAAAATATCTGTGAAATTTAAGAAGTCACTCATTAAGAACGGTGGGGTATAAGGTTACACTTCTCGCTTACGGCGATGTGAAGCGATCGGTGTGCGATTGATGACTAACGGAGTACCACTACCGCATTATAGGAAGTCAAATGGGAAGCTACTGAAAGCTCCATGTGTACTCCCGGACGGATCTGCTTTGGCGTTCGGAAGAGTACTGGGGTGTGATATACGCCACCGTACTTCCGTCGGGTTAACTTAACTTAACCATCACGCCATTCCCTTGCGGGGTAGGAAAAACAATCCCTGTCTCTTATTTATTCTTCATTCACAATCCTTCTCCATGCTTTCCTACCTCGGCAAGATTCGTACATTGTCTCTGACATTTCCATTTTTCTTTTTAAAACTCTTTATCTTTCTTTCCTTTATCATACATTCTACTACATTCAGCCAAGTTTTACGCGGCCTACCAGACACGGCCTTACCTCTAACCTCACGCAAATATATTTGCTTCGTTAATCTTGCGTTGTTAATTTTCTCAATGTGATCTAACCAACGTAATGTAGTACTTTTATACCTATCCATCATCGCCTTTTCCTAGCCACACCACATCATTACGCACTCATTCTTCTTTTGCAAATAGGTTCATACTTTCGTTTCTCATTATCGTCCAATCACTTTCCTTCCAGCATTAACCCTTCGTCCAATCTCGCCCTCCATTGCACCATCTGCAGTAAACATTCTACCCAGATACACCAGCTCGTCCACTTGCTCCACAATTTTATATTGCAGAGTAAATACTCTACTCTCCTTTCCACCTTCCCGATTCAACACCACAGTCTTAGTTTTGTTCACGTTTATCTTTAGGTCCGTGCTCTCATAAACTGTAACAAACTTCCTTAGAGCAGTTTATAGCTCATGCGCAGTGTCACTTAATAAGATTTTGTCATCTGCGTACACCAGAAGTCGTACATTTACGTCACCAACCATTACACCATTTGTATCGGTACATGCTTATCTAACACATTTATCTATGTATACAGTGAACAACCACGGCGCCATCACACAGTCTTGCTACACTCCTTGGTCAATACTAAAGTATTCACTTACACCCCCTCCCTATTCATTTAATATTTCCCACAACTTCTCTCTATTCACTCTGTCGAATGCTTTCTCCAGATCTACAAACGCACAGTACAGCTTCCTTTTTACACTTAAACACTTTTAGATCACCTGATAGAGAACAACCATCTGATCGACACATCCTCTCCCTGGCATGAAGCCGCCCTGCACATCCCAAATCTTAGTTTGTGTGGTTTCTCGTACTCTTATCAATCAGTATTCTTTCAAATACTTTACCAGGCACACTGAGCAAACTTATTCCTCTGTAGTTCTTGCAATCACTCTTGTTCCTCATACCCTTATACAGTGGTACAATGATTGCGCCTTCCAATCCCTCGGCACTTTTCCACACATAAAGCATACATTGAATAATTCACACAATCGTCATATAAGCGTTGCACCTCCATACTTTAGCGTTTCACCAGTGACTTCATCTACGCCTACTCCCTTGCCGTTCTCAACCTTCGCTGTTATTTTAGAGTTTTGGTTAAACACGGTGGTGAAAATGGCATCTTCCGATTTTCTCCAGCAAGACGTTTAAAACTTAGTTCGTCCTCTTGAAGCGAAAAAATTATCATTCTGAATGTACATAATGCGCTAAAGTATTAAAATCCGACAAATAGTGTAGGTAGTGTAGTAAAAATGTGTTCTAATATTACAGGAGTGAGGCAATCAACAGTATACAGATTATTAAAAGAACAAAAAGAGGATGTTTTAAAAGAACCGGCTTGCTCAACAGAAAGAAAAAAACAACATTTAAGTGAAGAAATTCCTTCCCTAAACAAAATAGTAGCAATACTAAAAGAAGACTTTGATAGACCACAATCGTCTCGGTTGACTCTACACAGGACACTACAGGAACTTTTCATGAGATAAAGTGAATTTGAAATCAATGCTAACTGATAATCTCCAAATTATTTCTTGGAGACGCAAATACCTTCGTGAAATGCAGAAGTTTTGTGCCGAAGAACGGGAAGTCATTTATTTCGATGAGACTTGATTGATCGAAAGATATATTGTAAAAAAATTTGGCAAGATAAAATGTTATAAGCCGCCATCAATCAGTCCAAGAGGATTGGTCCACTGTAATAAATCCACCATCGGGCAAATGCCGACAACTAATTATTACACATATAGTTAGCCCCAACGGGTTCTTAAAAATGGTTTACTTGTGTTTGAGTCCAAGCACACAGGGGATTAACACCAGGACATGAACACTGATGTTTTTGAAGAAGCTAAAGGAGCTGTAATTGTTCTGGAAATTGCAAGTTACCACTCTAGGCAAGTTGAACGCTTACCAAGTGCATGGAAAAAAGGTTAACATTAAAACAGATACAATTTGAAGAAACGACTATGAGTTGTCTGATCTTCAGGCTTAAGTTGAATTTTAAAGAGTCGTTTTTTGTTTGCCATTAACCTGAACCGTTTTTATTTAACACAATATTTTGCAAGCTACACATTTACACCATATTAGTTTAAACTAGCCCGGTTTGCTACTGATTTCTGTTTGCTGTTTCCATGCAAAAAAAAACGATAATATTTTTCTAAAAACATGATTTATTACTCTCTGATATTTTGGGATGTACTTTAGCAATTTGTCTATAATCAATGAGTATTATAACCTCAAATCGTTTTTTTGCTCTTATTTTGTTTTTGTACTAAACAGTGTGTTATTTAAGTACATAAATTACCAATCTTAATCAATCGAAAATGGTAAGTCTCGGAGAATGCTTCAGCTTGCACCGGAAAATGGTAGGAGCTTAGATTTAAAAGACGTCAACACCACGGCGAAATGTGTCATAACGCAACGTAAGTCTTGTTATATATTTAATAACTTTCTATTATAATATAATTATTCACGGCATTTCATCCAAAAGCACCATATGTTGTCAAAGCCTAAATAGGATACCTAAACGTGATTTGGAAAAAGTGTTTTAAAGGAATTGTTGTGAACAGTATCGCCAATTATCAAATTAAATGAGTTGCTATTTTTTAATCAAATTAACTTATATTCAAAATATAGCAGACAGAAATTTGTTATTTATGGCTAGATTTACCTCAAATTAAAATGATTTTGGATTATGAAGTACGAAAAAAATACTAAAACTTGAATTCTAAATAGAAAGTCGATTAGTCCTTGTTAAATATTAATTAAATTATTTTGGCCTTATTTCCAAATTAATTTACTAGTTGACTAAAGCTTGTATTCTTTTTATTGAATGAAAGTCACATCAGATATCTTATTCCTTTAGATCTGCAAGTGAATACCCTGTTGGACATCTCTGACAATTTTCTTTCAACTATGGCAATTGATACAAATAAAGAAAATATTATCACACCTGCCAATATTGTAAATAAACTTGAAGATATCACTGTAGGAAGCAGAATCACGACTAATAAAACGGCTAAGAAAACATCTGCCGCGCCCGTACTATCTACAAGTGACATAGATGAAGACGAAATAAATCCATTTGAAGATTCAAGAAGTTTCTTTCCTTTCTTCTAAGTAGTAATTCAAATAGCAATACCGAATCGAAAACCACGAACGATAACCAACAAGAAGAAACAACCGAATACAAAAAATTAAAGAAGCGTGTAAGAAACGAAAAAATCTGGGAAAGAAATGTGCGAAAACAAAAAAGGATGGCTGGTGAAAAATATAAGTCCTCTAAAAGTAAAACAATCTTGTAAATATTAATTCATGCAACGAAAAAATTACAGGTCCTCTAAGAATACAAATTCAACAAGAATATTAGATTTATGGGACAACTATAGATCAAAAAGGGCAATTTTTATCTTCTTACCTTGAGCAAACATGCGTAGAAAAAAATAGAGAAGGAACAGGTAGTAATTTTTTTTTCGCTAGAAAGAATCAAGGATCAAGTTTGCAAAACATTCTTTTTACGTACTCTAGATATTTCTCGAACGCTTGTTAGATGTGCACTAGAAGAATATCAGTCGAGTACAATTGTTGAACGTAACAACCTAAAGAAGAAGCCATCTACATATAAAGTTAAAAATGAAGTAAAAAGCGCAATCATGAACGTACCGTGCCATATCCATGTCAAAAATCACATTATAGTAGAAGAAGGACGGTAAAGAGATATTTAGGAAACCATTTTTATATTTGTACAATGTACAGGATGTATCAAGAAGAATGTATTTTAAAAAATCTACCTGGTGAAGAAGCTGGCAAGTAATGGCTTTATAGCCAAATTTAATTATTTTTACCTACATAAAAATAAACTTGCGATGCGTGCGATGAGTTTCTAATCAATTTAAAACTATCAAATGATGTGAAAAAGCGGCAAACTTCGGAAACTCATTAACATTCTCGCTTATTGGAAGAACAGAAATGCTAGAACCTTAAAAGGAAGGTAAACGTCTCAATAAACAACAACGGACTAAAAGCCTTCCTTGCCCAAAGCTAACAAATTCACAGTTTCCATAGTCTAAAGTTGTAGCGTTAACATGTTTAGACATATATACTAAGACTTTGCACAACGTATCTAGTTATTTGGGGTGATAATTGCCCATCGTAGGAACCGCAATTTACAAATGATAACCTGTTAGTATTATGAACTAGCATTAAACCCTCGTGGGCGCTCGAATCACACACACACACACACACCACACACACACACCACCACTCACCACTCACACTCACACACTCACACTCACACATCCACACTCACACTCACACATCACACACTCACACACTCCCACACTCACACCACACACACACACACTACACACACACACACTCACACCCTCACATACGCACACACTCACACACTCACACACACACACACACACACACACACACACACCACTCACACACTCACACACTACACACTCACACTCACACACTCACACACTCCACACCACACTCACACCACACTCACACACACACTCACACACTCACACACACTCACACACTCACACACACTCACACACTCACACACTCACACACTCCACACACACACCACACTCATACACTCACACACTCACACTCACACTCACACACACACTCACACACTCACACACTCACACACTCACACACTCACACACTCACACACTCACACCACTCACACACCTCACAAACTCACACACCACACACACACTCACACACTCACACACTCACACACTCACACACTCACACACACTCACACACTCACACACCACACACTCACACACACACTCACACACTCACACCTCCACACTCCACACTCACACTCACACCTCACACCCACACTCACACACTCACACACACACACACACTCACACTCACACTCCACACTCCACTCCACACTCACACTCACACTCACACTCTCACACTCTCACTCACACACCACTCACACACTCACACACTCACACACTCACACACTCACACACTCACACACTCACACATACACACTCACACACACACTCACACTCACACACTCACACTCACACACACTCACACACTCACACACTCACACACTCACACACTCACACACTCACACATCACACACTCACACCTCACACTCACACACTCACACGCTCACACACTCACACACTCACACACTCACACACTCATACACTCACACACTCACACACTCATACACTCACTTAAAAAATAGTTTTTTGTAAAAAAAAATTTTCAAACATTTTTATATTTAATATTGGATAATAATTATGATTCATTATTTAAAGTAGTTTTTAAATTAGAATCAAACTGTAAAATTTATATAATTAAAAATTATTATTAATTTTATTAAATACATAAATAAAAAAGGTTTACCTCGAGTAGGATTTGAACCTACGACCTGTACTTTGCCAGAGTACCGCACTAACCAACTGCGCCACCAAGGTTCAAGCCCCAATCGATTTTTATTAAATACATAAATAAAAAAAGTTTACCTCGAGTAAGATTTGAACCTACGACCTGTACTTTGCCAGAGTACCGCGCTAACCAACTGCGCCACCAAGGTTCAAGCCCCAATCGATGTAAATTTTATCTTTATGTATGTAGAACTGATGTAAAATTTATGTTTTGTGACTTAATGTACTTTTGCTCTGGGGTATGGAAATGTTGAACTCTTTCGCTTGTCACCCTTTACCAGTTATTTGAAAAAAATGCTATGTCCTTCACAATTCTTGTAGTGATAGGGCTTTTTATCTAGAAACAAAGAAATATCTAAAAAAAAAATTAAATTTCGGTGAAATATGGTTGAAATAATTTTTTTTTAGGTTGGAGGTAAAAAATTGGTCAAGTAAAATTAATCTGACATTTTAAATTGGAACTCTTATTTTACAATACAGTTTGGAATTTTTCATAAAAAAGGTTTGCTTGAAAATATTTTCCAATTCGCGACATATGGTATTGTATTTGCAAAATTCAATTTGTTGAGTAGTATACCTCGCTGATACTATCATGGAAACTGTCTGGCACTCATTGAATCTCTTTTATCAGATCCGGTATTATAACCGTTTACTTTTATGTGTTCTAAAGTTTCAAAACATAAACATAATCGATAAAATAATCTTGGATTAGCTGACGTGCGCTGTACGTATGGATGTGCGAATGGAAATAGCCAAGAGGTCCTTCGTTTGTATCAGGGCCGTTGGCCAAATCGAAGAGCATCTTCTAGAAAACTTTTTTTGGTCATTCTCTAGCGTCATAGGGACACCGGTTCGTTGAAATCAAGAAAGAATGATTATGTATGATCCCGAACAACTTGAACCCTTGAAGTCGAAGAACGCGTATTACGAAACGTTGAAAATGATTTTTGAATTTCTACAGGGAGAATGGCAGCACACGAAGGTGTAGATCGCCAGTCTGTTTGGCGTACCATACATATGCATCCCTTCCACCTACAAAGAGTGCAAGCCTTATAAGCTCCAGATTATATGTCGAGAATTAATATTTGTCGGTGGTTAATCAGTAAAACTAATTTACATATATTAAAACTTTTTAAAACACGTTTTGGTCACTGATAAAGCTGGTTCAACAGATATGAAGTAATAAACTTCCATAATAACCAATTTAGAGCTGACAACAAGGCTCATGTTGTTTTTATAATACCAAGTTAGATTTAGTTGAAATGTAGGTATTTTAGGTGATAATCTCTTGGGACCACTAGTTTTTCTGCCACCAAGTAATTTTTGAATATATTATATCCTACTCTAATTCTTTAAATATTTCAAAATTATTATAGATTAACTAGTGAATGTCATTTAAACTTTTTGATATTCCATTGGAAGATAGGAATAGAATATAGTTTCTACACGAAGGTACACCCCCCGCACTTCTCACTTAATGTTTGACAGTATTTGAATAGAGGATTTAGAGGAAAATGGGTAGGACGAGGTGGTCCAGTTGCCTAGCCATCCCGGTCATCAGAGTTAAATCAATTACATTTGTGTCTGTGGGGCTATTTACGGATGATAAACGGCGTTCCCATTCACGATGAAAATCACTTAAGAAATCGCATAGTTGACGGATGCGACGTGATTAGAAACAGACCAGAAATACTTCACCGCGTCCTGGAGAAGACGAGAACAAGGTTCTTTGGAAGAGGCTGGCAGACACATAGAACACCTACTGTGACCATAATATATATATATATATATATATATATATATGTGTGTGTGTGTGTGTGTTTTGGTGTTATAATAGTAACAAAAATAGTATAATGTTTGTGTGATAATTATTATCATTATTCCGACTCAAAACCAGTTAGGGTCAGAGAACATTTCTGTAAATAACTGGTAAACAGTAAAGACGAAAAAGGCCTAAACAATTAGGTAATGAAAAGAAAAATCCCATTTATTAGTGTAATCAAGCCGTTGGCGTACTTAAAAAAGTTTAAATGGGACACAACCAGGAAAAAAGCAACATCTTGTAAATATATTCTGTAGTTGATAGGTATGTTTTAAAGATACTATTCAGGATAAGATCAGATTTCAACCCATTATCGTAAAAAATGTACGAAGTGCGATTAATAATCTGTTTCAAAATTAAAAGTTCAACACCCAGTATCTCCTCAACTAAGGATTTCCGGGCTAATATCCATATGCCGTTTTTTCTTATTTTTAATAGTTCTATACGTCCCTGCTTTTGCGGACATTTTTTTAGTGACACCTTGTATATATGTGTCAGACATAAACAAATTATAAACAAACTACATACATAATTAAGAATTATTATTAATTTTATTAAATACATAAATGTAAAATAGCAACTGGCTACAATTTCAGGTACCTACAATTAAACGAAAATTCTTCAAATGAATAAAAAGTATTATTTACAATAATTCCGTAATTTTCTTTTTAAACAGCTGGGGGTAGTTGTCTTATACAGGGTATCCTGTACTTAGCGCAAAAAAATTTTCACAGTGCATCCTACGCGGCTTAAAATAAATCCAATATGTACACAAGTTATTCCTAAGCTACAACACTCCAAAGGTGGACCTTTAAAGGAAGTTTATTCTTAATATTTTCCCAATCGTTGGGAGTAAAAGTCTAAAATTTGGTATACAGAATGGACGTCTGGAAACGCCCAATTCTCTCGTAAATTGCTAGTCCGAATTACACAAAATTTGACAAGATTTGACATTTGCAATGTTGCCAGATTTGCCGTTTCTCTGATGTTATTAGTTAATTTGGTTTTTTAAATGCATCACCATGTATATGCAGTGAAAACATTGAACACTTCATTAAGTAATAATTATGTTAAAAATGTTGCAATCTTTCAATTGTTACGTTTTAATGCAGTTGAAGATAGTTTGTATTAAGAAATATATTCAGGCAATTAGGCGTTGCCAGACCTCTGTTTTATGTATTTAAGACCTTCTAACATAAAATTATTAGTGTTACATATGGTTGAACTAGTATTGAAGAGGAAATTCCAATAATGACTGCATATACAGGGTGATGTATTTAAAAAACCAAATTGACTGATAATATCAGAGAAACGGCAGATCTGGTAACATTACAAATATCAAATCTGGAATGTCCGTAATCCAAAATAGGCTTATCCCAAGTTTTGTACAATTCGGACTAGCAATTTACGAGATAATTGGGCGTTTCCAGGCTTTGGGTCCATTCTGTATATATATATATATATATATATATATATATATATATATATATATATATAAAACTGACAGTAGCTTGATGTGTTTTGAAAAGTTCTGCAAAATAGATTGTTTCTTTAAAATGGTTGTTAATGAAAAAGAACGAATTACTATTCTAATAATGAGAGGGTACGGGGACAGAAAAAGTTCTTATAGTGCAGTAGCCAACTTGTTGAACTCTCCTTTCCCAAACCTTCTCCTGTCCATAAGGCGACGGTACAAAAAACTGTAAAACGCTTTGAAGACTCTGGAGGAGTAAAAGGTAGATACCGGTCAGGTAGACCAAAAGTTTCGTTGAAGATCCACGTATATCCCCACGCAGGGTTGCACATTTACATGTTATAGGTCATTCTGCAGTCTTACGTGTATTACATAAGAATAAATTTCAACCACAATAAATTCATGTATTGCAAGAACCGTAGATTAGAGCTTACTGAGGTAATGATGGTTAAAATTGAAAATGACAGAAATTTCGTTAACAACATATGTACTGGATGTGTGAAAGTCGTACTCAAAGACCACAAAAATTTAATGTATGGTCAGGTATAGTGCTACTCAGATAATTGGGACGTTCTTTATCGAAGGAAATTTAACGTCAGGTAAGTATGAAATGCTACTTAGAAATGAAATTGCACCTATACTGAGAAACTTGTTTGGAGCCAGTTTTAATCAGATATTGTTTCAGCAAGATGGAGCTCCAGCTCATTTTGGTGTAAATATTCGGCGTTATTTAGATGAGATATTTTCAGGACGATGGATTGGTAGACGAGGTACTATTGAATGGCCTCCACGTTCACCTGATTTCAATCCTAAACATTATTTTTATTAGGGATACTTGAAAAATTCAGTTTATAAAACTATACCAACAAGTTTTGCAGAGCTAAAGCAACGAATTATCAATGAATCTCGATTCATTTCTAGACAATCATGGAGAAATGTGGTAGACGCATTCTACTATCGATTAGGTTACTGCCAACTCACAAATGGAGCACATTTTGAACACTTGATTAAGTGATTATTATGTTAAAAATGTTTGTACTAAAAAAATTTATTGAGATAATTAGGCGTTGCCAGACTTCTGTTTTATGTATTTAAGACGTTCTAGACTACATAAAATCATAAGTATTACATATGGTTGACCTCGTATTAAAGAGGAGATTTCAATAATGATTGCATATACAGGGTGATGTATTTAAAAAATAAAATTGACTAATAATATCAGAGAAACAGCAAATTTGGCAACATTGCAAATGTCAAATCTGAAATCTTCGTATCCCAAAATAGGCTTATCTCAAATTTTCTACAATTCGGACTAACAATTTACGAGATAATTCGGCGTTTCCAAACTTTTGGCCCACTTTGAATACACTAAACTTTAAATTGTAATCCATATATTCTGATCAAAGATATGGTTTTTTGATCAGAAGCGTCTCAAATCGTGAGGATGTAGTTTTTTTACTATGACAACCTCAAATTAATCAAGTTTTACTTTGCTAGTATGCACTGCTTTCGAGTAAAATTAATTCAAAGGTTACGTTACCAAATCGAGCAATGGATATTTCATATTGTCAAGCTACCCCGGATTACAAGTAAATCACACAAGTAGTGCTGAGTGTAATTCACAAATGTACTTTAGAAACCGGACATCCTTCATACATAACAACCATAGGTACTCAGTATGTAGATGCATATATAGCAATTGTTTATTAAAATAATAGTGGTAGTAGCTACACAAAATGTGGAAAATTTAAAATTATACATAATAATAAAAATGTAATGAACTACATAGTATAATACGTATGTAATACCAAGACTCCACAATTATGTGTTTTCTCAGTCGGTACCCACATATGACAATACTTTTCCATTTTGTTCTAAACACATTCTAGCTTTAGCTTGGATGACACGCGAAGGATTAGGAACAGATTTGGGCGTATCATATTACTAGCTACATTTATTCTCTGGTGCAATTCTACTAAATTATTAACCTCAGTGGAATAGACTTTTCATATGACCCCATAAATAATAATCCAGTAGATTAAGGTCCAGTGAACGCGCTGGCCAGGATATCGATCCATACCTGCTTATCCACCTTCCTGGATAATTGTCATCTTACCAATGAATCGATGCTCCATCATGCTGGAAATAGTGCTTTTGACGTACATCCATCGGTATATCCTCTAATAAGTTACGAAATTCATTTCCTAATAAATGTAGGTATCGGTTAGCATTAAGACGAATCGGTATCTCAATAGGGTCAATTAATGGACAATTCGTATAAGCGTGAGAGGATTGGCGTCCCCTAATAATGGGTATTCCGTATCTAGCAAACGTTGCTTTATCAGACCACAAAATACTGACATCTAAATTATTTAAAATCCATTAGCTAAACTTCGAGGAAAAAATCTACTAGTTTCAAGCTCTGCACTCTTTGATAGTGGAAGCAATCTTAGCCTTACTTATGGATCTTGTTCAATTTCTTTGGCCGTCCTTATCCCGTCACACGTTGAAAGGATCCATTTTCTATTAAATTTTTGTGCACTAATGAAAATTTTCTATAACCCAGGTATACTCTACGTTGACCAAATCGTCGACGATATTCTCGTGCCACAACTAGTGCGTTGCCATTACAAAAATCGTACACAAAATGTATGTTAGATAATTCAGGATTTGTAAAACTAACGAAATTTTAGCAAAACGTTTCATTTTTTAAAGTTCTCATAGCAATATTTAATATTAACAAGAGACTCTTTAAATTACTTCAATAAGTAATGTACATATTTAATTAGAAAATATTTAAAGTAAACGCGGCAACCTGCAAATGCATAAATGAGTTGTAGAAGTAGGGGAAATGAACTGTTACCATGACTCTGCATTTTAAGTAGTTGGTTTAAGTAAGTAGTTGGAGTTGATTGAAACTAACCAAAGAGTAATCTAAATTAATTAATAAAGTAAGATATAATTTAGTATATACCAGGGAAGAAGTAAGAATACCTCATTAAAATAAAAAGCGAGAGTGAATAAACATGCATATAACGCCAAATAAGTGTTAAGGAGAAAGGTGACGCTATAAAGAAATAAACTACGTGCTTTATGCATCTAGACTACATTTAAAGGGTGAACAAACGATATAAAATACAGTGATCGGCATAAATTGGTTAATCAGTAAATAAAGAAGAATAACACGAAAGCGTTAACAATTAATTTTGTACGATCAGCATTGCAGTCTGTGATTGCATGCGATTCGTACCGAAACTTGAAAAATTACAGTGATAGTTAAAAACTACAGCGATATCCAACAAATATTCATAGAATCAATAAATTGTTGGAAAGAAAATTTAGAATTGTACAATTCAGCGACAAGCTTCCAAAGAAAATAATTGGAAACAAAGAAAGTAGTCATTGGCCTTCAAAAAGTGACAAGTAAGATTGCAAACTGTATAATAAAGAAACATATGTTTTATTTTCCTGTAAATATGTGTTCGAATATCAACCCTTAATGAAATCATTTCCTTCGCTGTTGATAGGAATCTTTTGTGCATGTTTTAGATGATAAGAACACTAAATATAATAATAGGATTATTTTTTTTTAGCAATTATTAAATAAGTATAACGTTTTGATTTATTTTCATTATTAACCATTACAAATACTAATAGCTTTAATACTGAAAGAAGTAATTTCAATAAAGTTACAAATTACATACATACTAAGACAACCAAATTGAATATAGATTATGGTAATTGACAACAATAATCATTTCTTTTAATAAACAAGTTAGCCGGCGCAAACAAATAATAAGGAAATTTGGTGAAGCAATGATATCTTTACAAATTGAAACTACCCCAAATTCAATTAAAAGGTAACCATTTTAAGTTCTCACAAAAACAATATAAATTTTTATTAAATTTTGGAATTATTAAGACTTGTAAAAGAACCGATAATTTATTCTTTGTAGCGAGTGTAAACTTTATTAATTTGAGGTCGTGATAGTAAAAAAACTGCGCATAGAATAGTTAGGTTATTTTTTAGTTTTCGCCCTCACGATTTGGGACGCTTCGGATCGAAAAACCATATTTTTGAGAAGAAAATCTGTTCTATCACTCAAAGTTCAGTGTATATATCAAATTTTAGACACTTACTCCCCACGATTGGGAGAATACTAAGAATAAACCTCCCTTAAAGATACACTCAGGAAGAATTTGTAGATATTTTTATTGGACATTTTTTATCTATTTTAATGCACCGTTAAAATATTTTATGGGACACCAAGTATAAGATGGTAATAAATTATAAAATACTTTCTAATGATATACTTAACTAACATTGTTTACTGAAAATTCATGGTCTAGAGCATTCCGTTGAATTACCAAAACACCGAATATACTTAGTGGTCCAAAAAGTCGAACGTAACCAGAACTCCAGCAACCACTTCGCCGATTACGGCCACTCTGCCGAATTTTAATGTTGGGCTATTACGCCGACAATGACCAAAGCGCCGAATTCACAAAACGCCGACACAGATTATTTTAGAGGTGCAAAACGCCGAAACTTGTAAATGGCGATGAAGTTAAAAGTAAATCTACTGAAAGGAAAAACTGAGGTTTGTGCGTTGTTTGTCAAATTAAATTCCTGGTATTGTGTAGTTATGTTCCGTTTGTTAAAAGATCGCGTATGTATTTGTAATGAAACAATTAATTCAGTGAAGGCTTATGGGTAGTTTATTTGTGTTTGTATTTTCTTATTTTATATACACTCTGTTCCATTTTAAGTTGCATTTGACAAAATTACAAGAAATCAATTTGTCGCCTTGCTGTCAACGGTAATCGTGCTGTGTTACCTAGTTAAATAACGCCTATGATGATCAAATATATTGAATTAACAATAATTTGTTGAGAAAATGCCAAAAATCATTGCAAACAATGCGCTTTAAGCACCTTCAAAATAGTGCAACGGGGAAAAGTAATGGGGAACTTATAGTAGTGGTGTCGGGTATATTTCAAGTACGTAAGAACTTAAATCACTTTTTCGTGCTCACATTAAATATGTATTTGGCTTTAGGTTTCACAGCGAACTATCCGAAGTATCATAACCGCAAAACCTCAAAACTTAAAGTCTATGTATTGTGTAAACACGGAAAATCTGAGGATTCCACCTTTCGGAAAGATCTACGACTAATTTGACAATTTATACAACTTTAGTCAAATTGTATCATCGCGTTAAAACAGATTTCAATTTTGATGGGGATCAAACGACATTATTTAGAATTTTATAATCAATGGGTTACAAACATAAACGCGTAACAGAAATATTTAAATGAAATGAGCTACGTCGTTGTATCAAAATTAAGTTTTTGAGAACATGTCTTCAATTGCAAAGTTCAGGCCAAAAAGTCAGATTTGTGTATCCATACGGAACGTAGATAGTTCTAATATCTATCGTTGGGTGCACGATTCTGAAATCGAAAGCAATCGATCCAAAATTAAACGTAAAGGTTACACGTGAGGTGTAATTTAGGATTTTTTTTTTAAAACTGCGACTATTTACTAGATTCACGGAATGAGGATCGGGATTATCATAAAACTATGAACGGGGATCAGTTTCAAAATTGGGTTATTAAACAGCTGATTCGTGTACTGTCAAAACTACCCGGAAATTGTGTCGTGGTTATGGATAATTCACCATATCATTGGGTGCAGTTGGACATTCCACTCTCACTTTCTAGCAAGAAAGATTTGCTGCAGGAGTCGTTGGTTATGCATGCGGTCGAAATTGATGGCAAAATTACACAGAAGCAACTGTGGAACAAAATTCAACCTTTTAGGACCAGAGGGAAAAATTATATAACTCGATCAACGGTTGGTAGAGTAATAGTCTATCTATGAGAGGACATGAGTTCGAATCTCATTTGGGTGAATATTTTTATGCATATAAACTATTCAATGTCATATTTACAAAAAATCATGAATGCTAATTGATTAAATTGTCCATATAGTCGGACATTGTATTCGGAGACCAAAGAGTCAATGAGAATCGCGAACGCCTGGTGAACATCTGTGTGAAAAGAAACCTGTTTGTATCTAATACGTGGTTTCAACATAAAAATGTACATATGTGTACATGGCTCTTTTAGATTAACCTCTTGGTTAATCTAAAAGTATGATTGACTTGATAGTATATGATGAACGACTTAGAAACAATAAGAGATACAAAAGTAATTCGCGGATTGGAGTGTGGATCGGACCACTTTTTGGTTGCATTGAGAGTGTTTTTAGGACACAAGTTGGTCTAAAAAAGGAATTCAAACGTAGTGCGAACGTCCAGAATCAGAGTAGATAAACTAGAAGATAATGATGCGAGAAGTAAATAAGCAGATGCTGTGAGTAAAGAGTTGAATGTGAATGAAGCAGTCTGAAAGGAATAGACAATACACAATGACGTGCATGGATAAGAACGTTGTTAATTGTGCATGCACATATACGGAAAAGCGACTATAGGTAGACAGAAAAAATATGCACCACTTGGTGGAAACCATCAGAAACTGCCAACCAAACCACAAAGAAATACTGGTAAGGTTAGTCATCGTGGCCCTCTTCACAAATGTACACACATATAAGGCACTAACTATCATAATGAATTAGAACTACATACAGTCCGCGCGGCCACAGAATGCCTGAACGTTGGATGCACATTCGTCCAACTTCAAGTCTCTTAAGCGCGGCATGTCAGTGGCGTCGCCACCAAAAGCGCGTTCCGTTTTTTATCATGTATTACACTTATTAACTATTTATCTCTGTTATTAATTTACATACGTACTTATTAATTTAACTTTATTACAATTATTGCAACAAAACGACAGTGAACCATTTTGTGTCCTATGTGAATGTCGTAATACTCAAATTTATTAGACAAATATGTGTAAACAACAAATACTTTCACAACACAGTAAAATAATAGCATTTAATATTATTATAGTAGGTAATTATCGCTGTTTGAGTAACTTTTCTCCAAAGTGTATGGAGATATAAAAATTGATTACCTAAGAAATATCATAATTTTCTTAAATCCTGAATAATACTCTTAAAATACAGCCTATTCTGTTTCTATAATTAAAAATCGAACTTATACTTTTCTGATTTTCATAAACGATTAAACTGTTGTGTTCATTTGTAATTCAAATATAAAATTTATTACTTGTCAACATGGTTATTTTTTTATTTTATAAATGTGGTTTGGTGACGAATAATTGAAAACGCGACACCGACGCCACTGGTAATGCTTTCAGTCGCTATTGCGGTAACGAGTGCGGCCGAATGCACGAACATCCATGCGCGACACGAGGCATTCTTTGGCCGCGCGGACTGTATTTCCAAGTAGAAGATAAATTATACCAACACCCACTATCACCCATAGTGAGCAATATACACATGGAAGATTTTGAAGACCAAGCGATATCCGAATTTATGGAAAAACAATTGATGTGGCTTAGATATGTGGACGATACTTTCGTATTTTGGCAACACGGCAAGCATAAGCAAGATGAATTGCTCGATCATCTAAATAGCCGCTCACCCTCCATAAAATTCACAATGGAATTGGAGTCAGAACAAAAACTACCATTCCTGGATGCGCATGGGTTCGCATATGTCCATTTCTAAAATACTTTTTCTCAATTATTGTACAATTATTTCTTCTAAAACGTTCGAATCAGTTAGTATATACAATTTAATAATGATTTAACCTTATCTGAACGACAGTTAATGAGAAACTAGGCATCGTCTCAAAATAGAAGTATATACAGGGTTCGCATATGCCCATTTCTAAAATACTTTTTCTCGATTATTGTACAATTATTTCTTCTAAAACTTTCGAATCAGTTAGTATATACAATTTAATAATGATTTAACCTTATCTGAACGACAGTTAATGAGAAACTAGGCATCGTCTCAAAATAGAAGTATATACAGTGTTCGCATATGCCCATTTCTAAAATACTTTTCTCGATTATTTACAATTATTTCTTCTAAAACTTTCGAATCAGTTAGTATATAATTTAATAATGATTTAACCTTATCTGAACGACAGTTAATGAGAAACTAGGCATCGTCTCAAAATAGAAGTATATACAGTGTTCGCATATGCCCATTTCTAAAATACTTTTTCTCGATTATTGTACAATTATTTCTTCTAAAACGTTCGAATCATTTAGTATAAAAAGTTTAATAATGATTTAACCAGATCTGAACGACAGTTAATGAGAAACTAAGCATCGTCTCAAAATAGAAGGATATACAGGGTTCGCATAGGTCCATTTCTAAAATACTTTTTCTCGATTATTGTACAATTATTTCTTTTAAAACGTTCGAATCAGTTAGTACATACAATATAATAATGATTTAACCTTATCTGAACGACAGTTAATGAGAAACTAAGCATAGTCTCAAGATAGAAGGATATACAGGGTTCGCATAGGTCCATTTCTAAAATACTTTTTCTCGATTATTGTACAATTATTTCTTCTATAACGTTAGAATCAGTTAGTATATACAATATAGTAATGATTTAACCTTATCTGAACGACAGTTAATGAGAAGCTAAGCATCGTCTCAAGATAGAAGGATATGACATCACTTTCACAAGGGTATCCAGGAAACTTACCCACACGGGGAGATACCTATAGTACAACTCCAATCACCGCAAAAGCGTGAATTTAGTCGTCGCAAGATTCTTGTACTATAGAGCGAAAACAATATGCTCAAAACAAGAGGACCTGAAAACAGAAAAAGAAAATATCGCTAAAACACTTAAAGAAAATGGCTACCTAACCTAAACAGGGACAGCATAACCGAAAAAGAGGAGCCTAAATATACAGTGATAATACCATATATACAAGGTACCTCAGACAAAATACGAAGGATAGGCTGCAAACACAAGATACTCACTGCCTTCAAATCGACCAGAACGCTCAGGGGAACACTAACCAAAACCAAACCACACAATAAAGTTCAGAATTCCAAGAATTTTGTATACAACCTACCATGCGAATGCGGCCGAGCATACGTAGGAGAGAGCAGTAGACCACTCAAAGTGAGAACTCAGGAACATAAGTACATGTCTGGAAGGAAAACCACCGTATCCAATGGGATAACAAGCAGATAGTGACAAAGGATGAGAATACAACCGCCAGAAGCTCAAAGAAGCCACATACATCGCGCTAACAGCAAATCCAATAAGCCAAACTAGTGTAGAAAGGAAACCCATATGGATTTCAATAATGGGCGAAGGGCTTAAGCGCAATACACCACAATAAAAAATATATATTGGATTACTCAGTGACTCAGCGGTAAAGGTGTCAGACTTTTAAGTGAAAGGCACCAAAGTTCGAAACTGAGAGTAGTAAAGTGCTTGGGAAACATATAAATTCGACTCAAGTGAGAAAATAGTCCTTCTCAGCACTAAGCCTGATGACGGAAACAGAGTCAGCTTCCGAAACGTCGCGCTATAAAAGAAAAAACTGTGGAAATAGGCCGATCAACCCAACTAACAAGAAACCAGAGTTACAGAACACTCATAATACAAAAAAAAATGTGCTTGGTGAAATTAATCGGTAAAAAAGGCAGTATGTACGAAAAAAGGTACATACATAGCGATGATCGCGGCGAATAATGAGACTGAGAAAGAGCGATTGTATGAGGTGTACAGATTAAGAATTAAGATGCGATGGAGAGAGTGAGAATAAGCAAATAGGAAGTGATGTCTGCGGAAGCACAGAAAATGCAGAATAATTTCGAGGGAAACAAAAAACTCTTCTGGGCCAAAAATACAAAACCTGGCGCAAAATAGAACGCGTAGGAGTGATGAATAGTAGCTAACGAAATAGTATGGGATGATTGTGAAGTGAGGACATACTGACAAGAATATTTATGAAAACTGTGCAGTAGTGAAGAAAACAAGATTGAAAAGTTTAGTAAGGAGAATGTAGAAGGAATAGTGAATGAAAGTGAGAAGAATATTGGGTTAAGTGAGGTAGAGAATACGATAAAATTGTTGAAAAACGGTAAAGGAGCAGGCGTAGATGAAATCACTGGTGAAATGCTAAAATATGGAGATGCATAGCTTACACAAATGTGTGAATTATTCAACGAATGCCTTAAGTGGGAAAAATGTCGAGTGATTGGAAGAGCGCGATCATTGTACCACTGTATAAGGGTAAGGGGAACAAGAGTGATGGCAAAAACTACAGAAGAATAAGTTTGCTCAGTGTACCTGGTAGAGTACTGATTGATATAGTACGTGAAACTACGCAAAATACGACCTGGAACGTGCAGGGTGGCTTAGTGCCAGGTGTTGATCAGATGGTTACTCTCCAGCAGGTAATCGCAATGTGTTTAAGTGTAAAAAAACAAGCTGCACTGTGCGTTTGTAGATCTGGAAAGAGCGTATGACCAAGTGAATAGAGAGAAGCTGTGAGAAATATTAAATGAATATAGCGTAAGTGAAGGTTTACTAAACAGAATAAGGGCAGTGTATAATGGTAGCAGGCATTTGTTAGAGTGAGAGGAGGTATGAGTATGAGCTTATCGGCGAAACGAGGAATGGAATTGAGATATGGGTATGTCAAAAAAACCGCAAGGGAATATCATGTTAAGAAGTGTTTAAACGGATTTGTAATAAACAGCAAGCATTGTATTAAAAGGAGTAATGTGTATTAAACTCTGCAATCGAAAGAGAAATAATAATAATAATAATAATAATAATAATAATAATAATAATAACTTTATTAGATCATAGAACCATGACAACACGGTATAGACCAAGTCAATCCAAAGATACGTCCCTACGAGTAGTGACAAATCTAACTTATAATTTAAGACATGTAAACAACACAAATAAATAACAATTGAATATGTGGAGCACCAATATTTGACTAGAGATTTACATAATGAACAGTTCAAATTCATTGAGGGTGTAAAAACAATTATTAGTGAGAAGATACTTTAACTCTCGCTTGAAATCTTTATAAGTTTTGCAACCAATCAAGCTCATTGGCAGTTTATTATACAGGGAAGTCCTGCATTAACCGGCGATTTGTTACAATAAAAATGTTTACTTTTAATTTCCACAAGATTGTTCTTGCGTCTCGTATCATGTTCATGGATGTCAGTACCTTTATAAAATTTGGATATAGTGCGATAAATATAGCACAGCAGTTTGAGAATATAAATAGAGATTACTGTTAAAATTTTATTAGTCTTAAACGCATTTCGACACGTGGTTCGAGGTTCTAGACCAAAAATAAGTCTTAGAATACGTTTTTGCAAGGTAAACACTCTTTGGACGTCACGCCCTAACCCCAAAACTACAATGTTATAATTAATCGCAGCATAAGCATATGAATAGTATACATCAAGCAGAGTTGTCTCATCCAATGTTGATTTTAGCACTGTTAGTAAGTAGAAGCATTGATTTAATTTTTTGCAAACCGAGTTGATGTGGACATCCCAGGAGAAACAATTATCCAAAATGTACCCAAAATTTTACAGATGAAGAAAATTTTACTGTAACATTGCTAAAAGTGAAATCTTCGTATAGTGTATTTTTTCTTGTGGTGCAATGAGCAATGCAAGTAGTTTTATTAGTATTAAGTATCAATCTATTTTTGTTACACCAATTATTAAATTCATTATAAGATGTGTTAATTTTATCTAACAAAGCATCTTTAGAAGGGTCTGAGAGAAGTATAGAGGTATCATCAGCGTACAGTAGAACCCTTCCTTGAGAAATATACCTTGGCAGGTCATTTATAAAAATGAGAAAAATTAGTGGTCCTAACACACTGCCTTGTGGTGTACCTAGATTTAAATCAAATTCTGTTGAATAAGCATCATTAATATGCACTACAATCTTTCTATATTCTAAATAAGATACAAACCAGTCATTAATGCATCCTCGTATACCAAGACTATTTAGTTTTTTTGAGACAAAAGACTTGTCGACCATGTCAAAGGCCCTTGTCAAATCAAATAAAATAGATACAACATGATCACCAATATCCAACTTTTCGTTAACGAATTGAACGTACTAAATTGTACTAGATTCAGTCGAGCAGCTGTGTCGGAAACCATGTTGGCTATTAGTAATTTTGTTGAATTTAACTAAATACGATTCAACCTGTTTAGCTACAACTTTTTCAATTATTTTGGAGAAGATGCTAAGTATGGCAATTGGCCAATAATTTTCGACATTACTAGGGTTACCCTGTTTAAATAATAAGATAACAGAAGCTAACTTTAATGACGTTGGAAATTTTCCTTGAGTGATTGACAGGTTAATAATATGGGCAAGAATAGATGCTATTATTTGCCCACAATATTTTATAACAGATACAGGTATTCCATCAAGGCCTGTTGATTTTTTGTTAGGAAGATCTTGTATTACAGAAAGTACATCGTTACTAGTGATTGGACTAAAGAACATAGTCTTAAACGAAAGTATGTCCGTTGTGCATTCACGCCTTAAATTATCTCCAAAATGGCTAATCATCTTTTTGAGTACATCGCTGGACAAATATTCTCCAAAAGCTGTAGCTATCTCAGTTGAATTTGTTAATATTTTGTTATTGTAATTAATCTCCTTTATAGTATTGTTTTTACGTTTACCTTTAATATCATTTACCAAAGCCCAAGATGTTTTATTTTTATTTGTGGAATTGTCGATTATTGTTTTAAAAAACGCTTTTTTTTCATATTCTATTTGTTTTCGCACTTCTCTCTTTAAAGATCTATAGTTTTGAACCAAATTTTCAAGGTGAACCCTTTTACGTAACCAATCTAAATTTTGCAATGATTTTCTTTTTTCATTTAAGCTTTTAGAGAATTTTATCTTAAAATTACTGTTTGCGTTACACTTGTACTTTTTTGTTTTACTTTGACACGCATAATTAAAGCACCAAAGAAACTCGTCACAAAATTTGTCAAATAAGAGGTTGACTTCATCTTCACCGTTCAGGTTGAATTTGAGTTTAGACAGTTGATGCTTCAGCTCCGAAAGAGACTGATCGCTTAAATTTCTGAAACGTATTTTCGTTGTGGATCATATTAGTTTTATAATTTATTAAAAACGTTTGACAATAATGATCTGATATACCTGGATCAAAATTATTCGTTTTTAACAAGTTAGGTATATTGGTGATAATGTAATCTATTGATGAGCAGCTGGTATGGTTAACAGTTGTAAAAATTCTAGTGTAGTCAGTGATTAATGATGTCATTCCATACGAGTGAAATATATCAAAAAACTGTTTGGTATTTGAATTATTATTAAATTGATTAATATTAAAATCACCGCTGATGATAACGTATTTAAACTTTTTGGATGAAATCTGCAAAGCTTTCGAAAATTGGATAAAAAACAGGTTGATGTTGTCTTTGCAATCGGTAGGTGGTCTGTAAATATTTATAAGGCAGAAGTCTCCCCTGAAGGATATTGCACAACACTAGTGATGCTTTATTTAACTAAGTAAACTTGTGTTAAGCTTTGTAAATTGAAGTTGACAGTATTAGACATTAATAATACTAAGTTAAATATATGGACGTTTATTAACAGCACTTAATAAATAAAAATTTTCATTGAGTGGTGAACAGTTGATTGATTTATGAAAGCGTTACCGTTAGTATGGTAAATTTTAATTAGGCCTTACGGACAATCAATTCCCACCACCACTGTTATATATATATATATATATATATATATATATATATATATATATATATATATTGGGATGAATGTATAATATGGATGATATATAATTTAATTTGAATTAATTATTTATTTCTATTAGGGGAAAATGTGGGGATAGAGTTTATGTTTAAATTGTAAATATTAATATATAGCGATATTATTAAATAATTATAATTTTTGCACCGGACTAGCTCAAATCTCAATGTGGGGATAGGGTTCAGTATTTAGTGGGAAATTATATTTGATTTGGATATAATTATATGGATTGCCCTTTATGAAAAATATATATGTAAAAAAAATATATCTGAACAGAATTTATACTTCTAACGCATGCGTTGTAACGTTACTAAATGAAATTATTAAATGTCAGAACTGTCAAAAAAATGACTTGTTGCATTTATGTTTATACTTTTAATTGAATTTAAAATTTGGAAATAATTTAAAATTTTGTTCCTTTTGCAGGTGTTTACACAAGTATTATTTGTAAATACACACCTATACATATAACCAATAAAAATGATTGCAGGAAATCAAACACAACAATGAACACAATAGATAGGGTTATATTAAAAAGTAACTCACATATAACTGTTCCAAATTCAAATGGATGTCTTCATACAGGTAGTTCCAATTAGATGCAGGCACTTTCCAATATTTTCGAAGATCTTTATAAGTTAATTCTTACTGCTACCATTTACCCACAAGCTGCTAACTGGTGCTCGGGTTGTTGATCACGTTCGCTTCCGTAACTGGTAATATTTCTCTTTCAATACGACTTCACTCCAACCACAAATTTAATTTCGATAAAATTTTATTTAAATATATTAATGATTTCTGATGGTATCGTTTATAAAATATTTACTGGTTGTCCAAGGTTTAAATTAATGTCACTTTATTTTAGGTTCCGGCTCAAATGTAAATTATTAAAAGAAATTCGCAGCAAGAAATAAAACACTATTGACAAAAATGATTACGAATTTATTTTGGTATAACGTAACCAAATTAACTTCAACAAAACGAAAAATTTAAACATGAATCGTCACACAAATTATTAATTCGTAATGAATTTTACGAAAACGTACAGGTATCGGTAACCGAACTTAAATATTTAAATTATTGTCAGTATAAAAGCAATTGCACCGAATACTCGTCTCTCCGTTTTTTATTAACTTTTTCCCGATGATTATTTAGGTTAGGAAAACTTACTTGTAACACAAAAACACAACACTATTTTAACCTTTTCAAAAAAACTGAACAAATTATAGAGAGCTATCCACTTCCAGGGCAATTCCTTTTATACCCTTTTGGTTGTTACTAAATCTTCAATTTTTTTCTAGCAAATCTACCTATGTAACCATGTTTCTGATTGGTTGAAAATTTAATTAAAAAAATTACATAAAATTTTAGAAATTTAACAAAAATAGAAATTTAGCCATATCATTTACTTATACAATTACGGATTCAAAATCTAATGACAGAAATGAAAATTGTGTAAAATTGCGAATAGATAGACATCCAACAAGATATGGTTCCTTTAAATATTATGCGAAATGACCTAATCTAATTTAAATTTGCTTATAACTACCTAATCTTACAAGCTACACTTAATTTAATTACATATATGTAATCCTGATAAAATTTAGCATAGGAAAACACACATTTAAAGTTCGAAATCTTGAATTTAAAGGAATTTTATGTTTATCTAGAAAAATTATGAATTCAACCCCCATTTCATGAAATTTTGCGCTGAAATGCATTGTATACTTTATATTGCTATGAGATATTGAGGAAGACCTCCTATTAATCACTTTAATAATATAATTTAAGCCTAATATAAAAAAAAACTATAAATTTGTGAAAAAACAAATTTTAAAACCTAACCAAACTTAATTCTAAAATTACAAATAACTTACACTTAAAAACGTTTATGTAACTCAAAATGTTATCCTAATGACTTGTAATAATTGTCTTTATTTTATTTAATGTTCATATCACTTGTATTGTATAAATTAATGTTGCATTAAAAAGTCATATCGTTTAACACACTTTCTTGAAATTTCACTATAAAAATGTATCTACATGTAAATGTCTTTATGTGAATATGTTCTATGCACTGCTCTTATTATTTAAATTGTATCACTAAGTTTGTCACACAATCGCTTCCAAAAATATGTGAGAAATAATCATATTAAGTCCATATTATAACCCTTTCTTAAATTTTATCAAATTTCCTGCATTCTAAAACTATTTATACAATATCCCTAATATAAATCTATCTTTACACTTTGTGTTAAACACCTGTAAAATATTCTCATGCCAGAATATTTTCGAAAAATTGACTTTTATGGAAATACACTAAAATACCAAATTGAATTTACGGAAATAAGTTTATTTAACATTCCCGACATTTTTGTTGGTAGCACAATGCGTTTTATGATTAAATCAAATTGTATAAATGTTATTCAGATTGTTTTGCCCAAAACAAATCCACTTTAAACCCATCGTGAACCAAATTATATCAAATCAATGTCTCACACATTTATCATGCTTGAAATCACCCCTTTTTTTAAAGAAATTACTATTTAAACTGTCCGATCTTATCCTTTCTAAACATCCTTCTAAACATCCATATTATTTATATAATTTATATATATATATATATATATATGAATGTACAACAATTGTTTTTATTGTGTGTTGCTTTACGGAAGCAGCCAATATATATGTAAATATTTTTTCAAAAATTGGTTAATACAGTCCGATTAGTTCACTTGTTCTTTTGCCTGAATTGTGATGAACCTTTCTTACAGTTTAAAAGATATTATTTTCTTTGATGTTTGAAGTGATATAAAGGATTACACTGTTTAAAAATAATCAAACGTTTGCCATTTTTACTAAATAATTGATCTAAAAATTGTTTATGTTAAGTGTGATCGATTACAAAATTTAATTACATCGCATTTATTCAGTCATTGAGTACACAATTCTGTTCGATTTTTTTTATTAAGTAGAAGTTTCAGATTTAAATCGCAGCAATTCATTCATAGTTGCAAACATTTAAAATAATTTTAATGGTAAAAATTCAAATGGTATTAGAGAAGATAGATGATTCATACAAGGCGCACTAATCCTTACGTTTTTTTTTCAATTTTTAAGATATAAATTAATGTTTTTGTGATTAAAAATGAATAGATTGAATTATTGTTTTTCGAAATTGGGTGATATTTATTTATTTCAGAATTTTTATGACAGTTATAAATATTTTATTCACCTACAAGGGTAAATTAGAAAGTATCTAAATAACGACTTATTATTATAACTATTATAAGTTTTTGTTATGAATAAGTTCAAAGGTAAATATGTAATTAAAAATTATTATTAATTTTATTAAATACATAAATAAAAAGTTTACCTCGAGTAGGATTTGAACCTACGACCTGTACTTTGATAGAGTGTGATCAATATACGATATCGTATATGTTTCAAAATTTTCTTTAGCTTTGGATAATTTCATTTTTGATAATAATAATTGGTACTTCCAAATGATGCAGTGTTTTTGTCCGATGACTTTTATAAGCTAAGTGCAATCTACAGGGTGGTCCAGGTTAAACGTCATTAGTTTTGATAGATAATACAGTACCAGGAAAAAAGTAGACTCATAAGAAAAATTTGTTCAAAAATGTTTCCTAACAAAGATATAGGTGTCAAAGTTGTAAAGAAAAAACTGGTTTTCTCATCATAACTCCTAAACAACTCCATCGATTTCCATCAAACTTTTCACACAGTGCAGTACATCTACGAAATGATAACAATCATTTAAAGAAATTTTCCAGTGGCGTAGATACTGGGATCGGCACCCCCTTCACTCCTTCCTGTCTTCGACGCCACTGGATATTTTACAAAGAAGATTCAATTTTTGGATTCCCCGTTTAATTTAAAAAAAAATTACCTTCGCAAATTTTTTATTTATTCCTTCGTTTTTGAGATAATTAATTTAATTTAAAGTGTTGCAAGCAGGCCAAAACTTATGACTGAAGCACCAAGAAAATACGATATGTGACCAACATTTTTTTAAACATTTTATTACTTACTAGACATAATGTACGTCAAAGATAAACAAATAATTACACTAATAAGTTCTCAGAGTGTCAATTTTTAACCAGCTGTTCATTCGTGTAGCGATAAAAGCTGCACTGAATTAAAGTAATCGAGTACGTCTTGACTTGTCAATCGGACTAATAAATGAGACGATCAAGTGACCATCAGTCATTTTTATTTTGACATTTACGATACATTTGTTACATGTTGTATCTGTTTGGTAGCGTGTGTGTACTTAATTTGTTGTATATATCCAAATTGATCAACCAGTAGTTGAAGAAGTTGGAAGGGAGCCAATTGCGTGGCCTCCAAGATCACCAGATATCATGCCTTAGGATTTTCATGTGTGAGGATACCTAAAAGACATTGTTTACCAGACGACAATGGAAACACGAGAAGAGGTGGTGGAACGTATTGAAGAGGCGTGTCGTCAACTGAAGGGAAATCGCTCTCAAGTCTTAACGGCAATTAATTCCGTGACCAAACGAGTTAAAAAATGCATTAAGGTCGGTGGATTCCATTTTGAAACTTATTAGTGTAATTATTTGTTTACTTGCTTTTTTGATGTACATTACGTCTAGTAAGTCATAAAATGTTTAAAAAGTTTTGGTCTCATATCGTATTTTCTTGGTAGTTCAGTCATAGGTTTTGGCCTGCTTGCAACACTTTAAATTAAAATATGTATCTCAAAAACGAAGTCATAAATCAATAAGTTGATAGGGTACCTTTTTCTAAATTAAACAGGACATCCAAAAATTGAATCGTCCTCATAAAATATCCAGTGGATTTGAATATTGGGAGGAAGAAGGGGGTGTCGACTCCCAGTATCTACGCCACTGGAGAATTTCTTTAAATGATTATAATCATTTCTTAAAGATGTACTAAGTCTGAGAAATTTAATGGAAATCGATCTAGTGGTTTACAAGCTATGATGAGAAAACTAGTCTTTTTTACAACTTTGACAGCCTGTACCTTTGATAGGAAACATGTTTGAATAAAGATTTTTTATGAAAGTCTACTTTTTTTCTATTATCTGTCAAAACTAATGACGTTTAACCTGGACCACCGTGTATAAAAAACTGATAACGGCATCTAGTCCTACATTATTAACGTTCGGCATTACCCAAAAACAATAACATTTTGTCACCGGGTGTGAACATTTTACGTAAATTACGTCAGATGACTTTTTCCATCTCGTTTTTAAAATTTTGATTTTAAAAGTCAAAAGATTAAAAATGTTTTGTTGCCAAGGTTTAATGTATTGAGTACTGAAATTGTTTAAACGTTTTTTTTTTGTGGTTAAGATATTTAGAAAATGGTATTTAAACATTCAGGGAATAAATTTTCATGTCGATTAAATTAAACGTAATTTGAGAAATATAAGATATGGTTATAAAATTCTTTTTTTGCTACTATGTGAGGATGTTAGAGTTTTTTATTACAAGTTAAAATTTAGAATTTAATTCTGTAAGGACGTATAGGTTTTTTGTTCGTTCTCACCAATAATGTTAATTCAATATTAGGTACGTTTCATTCACAGGTGAACTTGAGTTACAGTCAGAGGAATGTTAGGATAGTTTTGTATAGATAGTAGTTATTTTTGTTATTTTAAGTTTTAAAATTTTAGTTAGCTGAAGGGGGAAATTACGTCTTTTAAAGCCTTTTGCTATTGATGTTGTGAAGCTTTACATTGTATTTCGGATTAGAATCATTCGCATTGAACTTAAAAGGATTTTTTTGTTAGAACTAACTTATAGTCTGGAGAAAAATAAGATATAAAATTCTAAGTTGTTTCTGTTAACATCCATTGAGATGCATTTGAGAAATGGTGCCAGGAATCTTTCGTTATAAAGATACCGATTCGTTTTGGGCAAGAATTATCATTATAAGAGAAGGCACTATTTATCTGAACTACAATTTGTCCTAAGTACATGTGTACCGTAAAGGGAGATAAGCCCGTTCGTTACTTGAAAAGCTGTCAAAAGCGGTTTCTATGTAAAAGCGCGGGGTTAAATGAAAAAGATGACGTAATTTGCCGTTTCTTCTACCGAGGTGTCTTCGTTTTTAGCGCGGTTGATGATTGAATGTAATGAGCAACATGATTGGTTGTTGATATTAAAATTCATGATGGTGAAACTGAGGAATTTTTGAGTGTGTGTCTTCAGTCTTCGTTTTGATTTGATTCAGTGTAGTTGGGAGCAGTGGCACAGAATTTGCCAACGACGTACCCGGACCTTCTGCTATCAACGTCTGCGAATTTGTTATTTGAGAGATTACCTTTGGTTGCCGATTTTAACTTATAGAAAATTTTTCCTGACGAAAACATCCCCGAGGAAGCCGATCATGATTGTCGCTGTAGACTGGAGGAGAAAGATCAAAGAATATTTCTAGAAGGTAATCTAACATTGTATATTTATGGTGTTTGTGTTTATTTTGCAATAAGATGACCATCCAATTAGTTTTACGGTTAGGTTAGTTTAGTTTGATCTGTTTAGGTTAGTTTGAACAGTGGAGGCGGTTGATGGATTCATTTCGGATTCTTTGTGTCAAGTGTTCTAGGGGTACATAGTCTCTGTGTAGGGACGGAGTAAGAATTTGCTACAGCAGATGTCACTGATTATCGCAAGACGCGACTAATCAAGTGGTTTGGGAGAAAGTGTGTTTGTCTTGAGACGACGGTTGTGGAATAACAGAAAGCCCGGATCTCGTAAAGGTCGACGTAGCCCCTTTCGCCCTCCCCGGCAATACTGATCCAGCTTGTCACGGAAGTGGTGGATTTGGGTCGTTGTGGACCCGTTTGGCGATATAACCTTTCGCATATTGTAGATTTTAGGGTTGTATTGTCGTTGTCGTGTGCCTTGTTGCACAATTTACGTGTTCCGATCCTTTTGGATCAGAATGTTTGTCGCGAGCACCACTTATGTGCACTTGGAGGTAGCTAGCGTAAAGGTAAGTTAGGCTCTTAACTGTTTGGGGTTGATTTACCTACATGTGCACAGGTGTATTCTTACCGATTTTGTCTTAACAACAGACTGGCGCCATTTACACGACTTTATCACGATTGCGACTCATCCTTATTGATGACTTTTGACAATACGAGAAACCACGTTTAATATTTAAAATTCAGAAACACGCCCACGACCCTCTGTCCCACCGAGCTAGACCGGTGCACTCTAGTTATCTGTTACCTTCGTGCTCATTTCATTTTAGACTGTAACAATTTGGCAGAATGGGTGGAATGGTCTTCGGGGTAATGGCTCAATATTTAAATTCGGCAGAATGGCCGCAGTCGGCAAAATGGTCGTCGGCGTTTTGTACCATTAAAATAAAGATTCGGCGTTTTGGCAATTCGGTGGAATGCTGAGGTCTCAAAATTGACAGTAACAATGTTCTTAGTGCTTTTAAGGTAACAAGAATGTAGCAGCTGATATTCTAAAGTAGAGGCTGTATTTTTACGGTAGCAGTTGCTGCCTGTACTGTGCTTCTGTTGCTACTGCAACACCATGGTAACTTATTTGTCCATGTGCGGCAACTTTGCTGTCGTGCGTTAGTGTGTGTCTGCGTGCGTACCAGAAATATAAATGAAATAATTATACATGTATTAGACGTTTTACTTCATATCAGGACTTTTATCTTTTATTATTAATTATTTCTATACCGCAACACAAAAACAAAATATGTATAATAAATTTACATGTATTTTATCAATTTAACTTTATCGAATTGTTTGCAATTATATCAACCTTAGTAATGGAGGTATTGATCAAATACACACACATTTAAAACAATGGTTTACCTCATGTAAGTGCACTTAAGTAATAAATTATTCGATACTAAAGTTTTAATTGCAGGTAACTTATTTAATTGGTAAAGGAATTGTCCAAGTATCATCAATAATTAGTAAAAAGGAATTTCTTTGTAAAGTACAAGTTTCGTCTAATTGTGAAATAAATATAGCAGATTTATAACTTTGTTGGTGGATTGGTTTCATACTTTTAAATTTTCTGTGTAAAGTTAGTCATTTCAAGACTGAATACTCGATTATTAAATTTGTTACTCTATAATTTACAGAATATAGTCTAAAAAAAATGAGCCATACGATTGATAGTTATATGACGTTACATTGTGAGTGTTAAATAAGTTTATTCATGTCAAGTGATTCCAAATGCGTAAAATCAATTCAATGCTTTGGTTATTATTGATTTGTTGTAATTCTGCCCAAACTTTACGCATTCGTCGACTAGTTCATTATTTATCCTCAACAAGTTTCGTTCAAGAGCATCTTTCGGTAATAAATTTATAGTAAAACTTCCATTTTCGAACACAGGTGTTACATTTGATGTGTAAATGAGGTTAATCGAAATTTAATAAGGAGTATAAGTATCGATTATGATAATACGTAAGGAATTTATCTGTATTGAATTTCACTTAAAAAGTACGCATTCTTATCTTTTTGTTATTTCGTCGTGTAAAGATTTTAAATAATTATTACTAACTTATGCTTAGGTTGAAAAGTGTTCGACATGTGGCAATACAAAGCTACTTAGAATTCGAGAGCTACTGGGTTTGATCCCGGTCTACCTTGTGTGAGGTTCTGTCAGAGAGCTTTCTTCTTACACATATAGCGGCATGTATACGCACATTATATGCGGCTACATAGGCGAATGCTGGAAAAGTATCTTTTTCCTCTAACTTTTACTTTTTTTAGATCTACCTGCGACCATTCGTAACCTTTCAGACACCATGATATACGTCATAACATGTATGCTCGGAATCCATCACTATCACTGAAGGAACGTGGAAATCTCGAGCATGCCGCTTGCCCCTTTGGAGAGGAAATAATAAACCTTTTTTTCAAAGGCGTCTTGACTGTTTTGTTTTCTACGCCACAGCTCTAATTAAGTTGAAGACATTTATATTTCAGTCTAGTTTAAAATTAATCAAGCCAGTAAAATGTAATTATAGCGTGCACAATATATAGTAAAACAATATTCCTGATTCGACAGAAGTATTGCAATTGTCACAGAAACCCAAAACATTAAAGAAAATCACGTTATGCTATAGTTTCCTTAATAAAACTAACCAATTTAAAGAGCAGACGCTGTCGACAGGTCGACTTTACTTTTAAAAAAAGAAAGCAATTGCCACAACCGCTCACGAATTATTCCAATCTAATCACTGAACTGGAATTTAATCTGGCGTCACTTCTGCTTGAGGAGAATACCTACATCAAATTGTGAGATCCATGAAAAGGAAAGATGTAAACATGTATTCATGTTTGTAACATATACATAAAAAACATGACATTCACGCCATTCCCTTGCGGGGTATGCAACACAATCCCTGCCTTGTTTATGTTGAAATCTTTTTTTCCTATCCTTGCATATCTCCCTAGCTTCCACAAGACTCATACATTGTCTCTGACATGCCCAATTATTTTTAAAACTCCTTACCTTTCTTTCTTTTGTCATACATTCTACAAAATGCATCCAAGTTTTACGCGGCCTACAAGGCCCGGCCTTACCTCTAACTTCATCCACATATATTTGCTTTGTTACTACTTTTATACCTATCCATCATTGTCTTTTCTTCGCCACATTCCTTCATTATACACTCATTCTTCATCTAATCCCTTCTCGTTTTACCACACGCGCATCTTAGGAATCTCATGCCCACGGCATTTAATTTACTTTCGCGGCTTTTTTGAAACATCCAATGTCTCACCAGTTCTGACAGGGCAAACATACCATTATAGATTGCCCTTTTCGCAGCTACGCTCATGTTTTCGTCTTTCATTGTGGTCCATATACTTCAAAACATTTTCTTTCCAGCATTGACCTATTGTCCAATGTCGCCATCCATTGTACCATCTGCAGAGAACATTCTACCCAGATATATCAATCCGCCCACTTGTTTCACAATTTCGTCATGCAGGGTAAATACTCTACCCTCCTTTTCATCTTCCCGATTGAACACCTCAATCGTTGCTTTTATCACGTATACCTTTAGGTCCATGCTCTCACAGACCATATCAAACTTCCACGGAGTATTTCATCCGCATTCTCTCCAACTATTACACCATTTGTATCCGTACATGCTTGCCTAATACGTTTATTCATGTATACATTGAACAACTACGGTGATATCACACAGCCTTGTCATAATCCTTGCTTAATATTAAAGTATTCACTCACACCTCCTCTCACCCTAACATATGCTCGGATACCGTTACAGACTGCCCGTATTCCGCTTATTAAACCTTTACTTACGCCATATTTATTTAATATTTCCCACAGCTTCCTCTATTCACTAGGTCATATGCCTTCTCCAGATCTACAAACGTACAGTACAGCTTCTTTTTTACACTTAAACACTTTTCGACCACCTGTTGAAGAGCAGTCATCTGGTTAACACACCTTATCCTCTCAATAGTACAAAGCCACCCTGCACGTTCCAGATCTTAGTTTGGGTAGTTTCACATACTTAACAATCAGTACTCTTCCAAACACTTTACCAGGTACACTGAGTAAACTTATTCCTCTGTAGTTTTTGCAATCACTTTTGTTGCTCTTACCCTTACACAGTGGTACAATGATCGCGCTCGTCCAATCACTCGGTACTTTTCCACACGTAAGGCTTAAATTGTCACCAGGTGTGAAAATTTTAAGCAAATTGCTTTAGATAATTTTTTCTCGTCGTATTTTTCGAAATTTTGATTTTAAAAGTCAAAAGATTTAAAATGTTCTGTTGTTGCTATTTGAGGATGTTAGAGTTTTTTTTTATTACGAGTTATAGTTTGTAATACCAATTCAGTAAATTAGAGTAATGTTAGAATAGTTTTTGTGTAAATAAGTATTTTCGTTATTTTGAGTTTTAGAGATTCTCGTACGTTGAAGGAGTAAATTACGTTCTTTTAAAATTAAATTGACTATCTTTTGCTATTGTTGTTATAAAGCATATTTCGAATTAGAATTTGTCGTATTTAGTTAAAATGAATTGCTTTGTTAGTATCAATTTAAATTAAGATCGTAAATATCATATAAATTTTCCCAAGGTTTAAAATTAAAAACTCAATTTGTTATTGAGAGATAAAATTCCAAGTTGTTTTTGTTAACATGTATTTGAGGAAGATTCTTTTGCAGTACAGCTTACCGATTTATGTTTAATTAAGAATCATTATTATAGGAGAAGGCAACATTTGTCTGAACTACAATATGACCTCAGTAAACTTTAGTGCATGCGCACCGTAAGAGTAGATAAGCGTTGGTTGTTTAAAAAGCTTTCCATGCAGTTTCTATGTGAAAGCAAAAATATGATGTAATTTCTCTCGATCATTTACGGAAAGGGCATATCGTTTCTACCGCGTTGATAATTTGAGTAAATGTGTTTCATGATTGGTTGTTGTTTTTAAAATTGAATATGGCGTAACTGAATGATTTTGAATGCATATCCTCAGGCCTGGTTTTTAGAGCCGACGAGTTCCCGATTCTGCTGAACGTATCATGGACTGCGGGCCAGTTTCGCCATTGTGCGGTTTCTGTTGGTGGTTGACAAGGTTGGAGGACTTTGTGTGGCTTACAGTTTGTTTTCTTGGTCTACGTGTTTGGTGCATTTTTTTATTTGCGCGGTGGCCAAATTACCTGTTTCGTAGATATTCAGTGCATGGTTAGCTTCTTATTTGCATTTTGAATATCTTGTTTAATTTCTTTAGTTTGGACGTTGGGTTGTTTGGGTTGTTAGAGTATGTGATTGTTGTATGATTTGCTGGTTTGTTTCTTAGTATCTTCGTTTTTTTGTAGTATTGGCTAGTTTAATTGTGTTTGAAAATTTGTGTGTTTGTATGTTTGTTCAGTATTAAGTATTTGTGAATGTGTTTTAGTTGTTTACACACACGCACATACGAATGCGCACACATCCACAGCAAAAGCCTGGTAGAAATCTTACAACATCATTTAAATGGTAGGGTGCATTCTAAGAAAATTTTCTGTTGGTCCAACACGGATTATCTCGCTATATTGGTGTATATTTTGAAGTAAATGCAACAGTACTGAAGAATACAACGCCATCTTATAGTATAATTTAAAGTTAGCTTAAACATTCCAAAAATCAAGGAAACTGGCGATCAAATAAATATACAAATAGTTCAGCCAAACCTAAGAAACTATTGAACACCGGTATACTAAAAAAATAACTAACATGCGTGCGATCAAGCAAACTATGTAACATACCAACTTGCAAACAAGTAAACATCCAAACATACAAAGAAAAAAGCTAGAATAACCCTAGACCAATGAAATTGAAAACGTTACCCAAAACACAAAAAACTAAGAAACAAGCAAATAAAAAAAAATACTCGAGTCAACAAATTAGCCAACAAACATATCCAGAAATACTTAAAACAGTAACGAACACACAGACTTGCAAGAACATAAATAAACAAATCAAACTATCCAAAACGGCAAAAAGAACAGACGCTAGAAAAAGCAAACTAGCAAATCAACCAACAAACGTAACCGCAGCAGTCACAGACGCAAACAACCCAACCCCCAAACTAAAACAACTTAGCAAGGTATTTAATACACAAACTAACAGCTAGCCATAGCCCAAACACGTAAGAAATAAGCAAACTGGTTAACGCGCAAATACACAAATTCACCAAAACGTAAACAAACTAGACATGTAAATGCTAGTCAACATCGGAAAGCAAGCCAACATTCACAAACATACGAATAGGTTATCAAAACAGGCTTTAGTATTTTTTTGGTGATTACCTAATAAGCATAAGTCATTAGTTTTTCTTGGAATTTCCCTGTATATAATAGGAGTCATTTTTATGACATTGCCGTATGAACCGTTAACGTATTTATTTCATACCAATACATTACAAACAAATAAACCCTTAGGTACCGCAACTGTAAACATATTCATAACTCCCTAGGGAGTTATAGTAAAGAATTATAGATCTATAACTCCCTCTAATGTATTTTGACAAATATTTGCAAGCTTGTCAGTTGATATATCCATGGTAACAATTCCTACTTAATTTTTACACGTTCGTTTAATTTTAATAACCAAAGTTCCGTTTTCATATTTCATTTATAATGAAATATGAAATAAAATTATTTATCTATCACGTGAGTTATGTATGTTAATAACCTCGCGCAGCTTACAATCCCTCGAGATTGCAATCCGTTGCCCTCGGTAATTAACATCCTCATAACTCCCTTGATATATAAATAACTATTATTTCATACCAATACATTACAAACAAATAAACCTTTAGTTACCGTAACTGTAAACATGTTCATAACATAGGGAGTTATAATAGGAATTATAGATTTATAACTCCCTCTAATGTATTTTGACAAATATTTACAAGCTTGTTAGTTGGTATATCCATGGTAACAATGCCTGCTTCATTTTTAAACGTTCGTTTAATTTTAATAACCAACAAAATTTCCTTTTTATATTTCATTGTAAAGATCCAGCGTCCTTTACGTATGCTTTTTAGAATGAATTATTCGCGGACTACTCTATATCTCAAATTTCATAAGTTTACGCGATATTGCACCACGAATAATTCATTAATCACCGCTGACGTGTATTTCTAAAAACCAGTAAGTTTTTGCACGTCAGAACAATTTAAACCAATCCCATAACGGCACCCCCCGCATGGTAGCCGCGAAGCCGCCCACAGATGCACCTTTATAAACCCGCGACGCGCTGCTCTCCGGGACCTAGAGTAGAAGAGGACCTAGAGTCAAGAAGAGTAGAAGAGAAGTAATCACCACCTGTCCGATCGTGACCGAGACCGCCACGCCGTTCCCGATATCCAGTAGCCGCCAACCCCGATTGCTTCGAGTAAGCACCGACCTGTTAATCGCTGCCGAGGAGTCCATCGCGACCGTGTGATAACGCGCACCACCTTGCGCAGGGCGACCGAAAAAGTTTGATACCGAACTGCAATTAAAAGACACGTAAGTTGTACAATTATGAAAGCTAACAATTTACAAATCAAACACTACAGAACGTAAATAACGACGGGCTTAGTCTCCAGGAGTTATAACGTTATCGTTACATAAACAAATACATAAAGGGTGTAACGAAGGGGTAACCCCCACGTCGCCTGACTCAGTAGACTAACAAAGAGTGCCACACAGGGTAGATCCCGACGTCACTCGCAAACACTTGAGGGTGAAGGTTTGATACAGGGCTGTAAAGACCTACGACCTTTTTCTTAGTTAAACAGGTTAGACAGGCTGTTGCCTTCCGTCTCCTGTTATCACTAAGACCCCAGCTTAATACACCTACATACAATACATACAAACAAACACAATAACTACACACGTTGTCTTTAATCGCAGAAGAGTACACAAGAAAACCCGCTGCATACATTTGTATTAAGAATAAATGTCGCGAAACCGTTCTTTAATTAAAGTAGAATACCGCCAGAAATTATCTAATGTTCACTTGCAGTAAATACTATAATTACGACCTGGTGTATCTTACTAGTTACCTTAGTAAAAGGATAAATTTAAAAATATTCATTTTAGGACTGCGAGTATTTCGTTTACTTTATAATTTGTATATAATTGAGTTTAGTTGCTTAAATAATCTAAACGCGTTCTAAAACCGTTTCTAATCAAATAAATATAGTCCAGAGATCTCGCATTTGGATACGTGTATCTCGCGCATGTATTGCTTCATTGGAGTACGACATACCAGCTTCAGCGCTCCAGAGTTACTGAAGAATAATAAATATGCCATGCGCATAAGCAGAGAACGGTATTGATTTTCTCCATCCCCGAAACGACTCGAGTTCGTGGCGCTGGCGCTTCCGACCAAAACTGTATTGAGGCTACCACACCCGGTTCTGTAAAAACAGGACCGTAATATAAATATTACATACTAGGTAGGGAATAGATTAAGATAAAATATATATCTCTGTTCACAGAAACGACTACGCACCCAGTAAGCGACCTCCCCAGGAGAACGAGAGCAAGGAGCCCTAAGGACCCAGGATAAATAATTTTACTTTGTTATCAATATCTTTTTTTGTTTGCTAATTAATAGATAATATACGTTTTAAACCGCTTAAGTATAATTATTTAAGGTGACAGTGTAAGCCCACTAACTAATACGAACCGCACCCTGTTTAATAAGAATTTATAAACACGACTGAGCAAAGCCGAGGCAAAATAAAACCGCGCTGGGTTACCACCCAAAGGAGGGCTTATAAATAAATTGCACCCTAACGTAAAACATCAAAGGAGGGTCTTACATCATTTATAATGAAATATGAAATAAAATTATTTATCTATCACGTGACTTATGTATGTTAATAACCTCATAACTCCCTTGATATATAAATAACTATTTCAAATACTTTTCACCTGTTTTAAACTATAACACGCTATTTTTATATACATCTTGTAAGCATTAAACGAAGAAAACTAAAAGAATGATTTATAGCACCAAAGGACACCATTGGTTAACAACATGAAAGACAACTGTAAAATTACAAACAAAAAACTTAGTAACAACTGTATGTACAAAGCAATAATAAATTTTAATAATTTGGCTAGTGCTCATGCGCAAATTCAGGATATGATAAATATTATCATATTTTACTTGTAAACCACATGAGGTGAACTGTCCAACTAAAACATTCTGCTAGCATAATACTGAGGGGAACTTCAGACTTAGTGATTTCTGTTTTAAGATAATTCCAGAAAACTGTTATATCCAGCTCTTAGGGAAAAATCTGTTAACAAGACATTAGATGTTATAATATCTGCTCTATTACACAATTTTGGGTAAATATCCTGTCAAAAGGACTTTGGTTGTGGGACATTTAGAAGGATCATACCTACAAAAGAACCATATTTCTACATGTTCGATGTTGGAGTACAAGTTTATCAAAAGAACCTTAGACGTTGAGTCCATTTTATACCAAAAGAACGTAGATGCTGAGGCAATTTTAAAAATCATACTTAGGGACCTAGATTTTGTGCTATTTCAATAATCTACCAAAGGAACCTCCTTAGACGTTTAGGCAAGCGTCGATCACAATAATCTCAGATGCTAGGGCCCATTTCTTAACAAAAGGACTTTTGTATACATTGCAACGGGCGTAGTACCCTTAGATACTACTTTGTTTGTTTAACCCACTACAAAGAATAATATTTGAGTTATTTTAAACTCTTTTATAATTCCAACATTTTTTAATAAAATTTAAAACCTGAGATGATTATTTTCTATTACGTTTTATTAAAACAGAATGGGTTCAATTTACAAAGATATCAATTACTAGTTAATTTTTACTTTGCTTGCGAATTAATTTCGGTTTGCGTAAATGAATTCTAAGCTTTATGTTTACTAACTTTCTTAATTGGTTGCAACGGCTAGCTCAAGTTAGTATAAAGAAACGATTTCTGTTATCATTGCCTAATATTATGCTCATTTTGATTTATTTATTTATCTGCATTCCTATTGCGTTGACCTCTTTCTGCATTTATATATTCAATAATTGTGTAAGCTTGTGATATTAATAATCTTTAGCAATAAAAGTAAATCAAACGTTATACTGATTTAATTAAATTCGAAATCTGAACGACAATGCATCAATGCGTTGTTTACAAATATTTATAAAATATCAAACCAATAATATAAGATAACCTTCTTAAAACTAACATAACAAATAAAATCTTTATCAGAATCAAACGATTGTTCTCGTTTAATTGTGACAGTCAAATGTTTCGAGAAATCAAACACACTAAAAAGTTTTATTTGTTAACACAAACAAAAAAGGTTCTTACTTATTTTCGTTGCAAGTGAAGATGTAATGCTGGCGTTTCTTAGACCGATGATAAGAAGGCCTCAGATAGGTTAGCGCTTGCTCTTCCGATGATGTTACCTACCGGCACCCTGGAACCGCTTACCTATTGTTGTCCTTATCCTTCCTTATACCTTTGTGTAGTTAAATACGCTTCTAATTTTCTTTCCTCAATTAATGATTATAGTAAATAATTGTTCGATATATTTACGCAATACAGTTTTTACTTAATCGTTCAGTTTTACCTAGAAATATCCTGCGCAACAAAATGCAAGCTATTTACAACCCGCGAATGCTCCCTTTTTACACATTAATAAGTTCGAGTTATTGCCCTTTATACTTCGATTTCCCAATTTGGGTTGATTACTGTCTATTATATTTATTGTTCACTATTTAAACACAATTAATTACGGTTCTGAGACATACAACACGCGTTATCTTCACTTATTACGTCACTATTTATTATTTTAATAAGGAAGGTAATTTTCTAGTTCTTCCCTATCACCGTTAATTAATTCTTATTTGTAATTTTAACACTTTATAGGGCAGCGTGACTATACAATGTCGCTAAGACTGCGAATTCTGATCACTTATTTTTTATGCGACCCTTTCTGTTCGCTTACTTATCGCGACTGCCTGTGATCGCTCACTGTATGCGACTGTTTGAAAAACTTTGCATCATTATTATAAGGTGTCATTTCCTTTCATCACATTACTGCAGTAGCAAATGTCGTGTATTTAAATATTTTCAAATTGAATGTATAGATAACTTATTGAAACATACTCAGGCTTTTCATCTTAATATTAATTACATTCAAATACAAATAAACAATAACCATTTTTTTATCCAGAAAAATAATACATAAATATCTAATCTCGTATAATTTAGGGCTAAGTTTTGATTTTTCTAAAGTTCGCGTTACAATACGTATACAAAGAGTTTTGGTATAAATAAAAAATAGAATAAATTGTTCTCAATGTGGGCATTAGTTTTTATGTAAATGAATATAAATTGGGTGATGTAAAATAGATTTAGTATAAGTATATACTAGGGGATTACAGGGTGTTTTGATATAAACGAGTCAGATAAATGTAACTTTTGGTAACCGTCAAAATAACAAGGTCTCCCAACAACGCTTAGGTACTCTCCTCGAAATGTAAACACCAAGAAGACCGTACTAATGGTTGGTTTACTATTGTTTGCTTGGGTTTAGGTATAGGCTAGGGATGATTTGAGTTGAGAAGTAATTAAGTATTCGATGCGTAACCCCGTCAACCTAAAGACGTTTGATCACGGCCAACTCTAAGTGCTCTGCTCGCGGAATGTAAACACCAAGAAGACCTTAGTAAAGCGTGTTTGGCTGGTAACAGGAATATAAAATGATCAGGCGATTTGAATGAAATGGAAAGCGGTGATAATTATAATTAATAATAGGCAGGATAATGTTTGAGATTCGGGTTCTAATAATATCAGGAATATTACAAGGTTGTGGAAAGAAACAAGAAATAAGTTTTGATAGGAATTATTTTCTGGGATGGCAAAATTTATGGTAAGGATTTTCAGGATCATTGCAAACTCTTATTGCCAGATCTTGGGAAAAATCTGTTAAAAAGACATTCCCGAAAAAGTGTCATTGACGTTGGGACATTTTGAAGCATCATTCCTACAAAAGGACTATATTTCTAGATGTTGGAGTAAGAATTTGTCAAAAAGCACCTTCACGCTAGGATGTTTTCAAGAATGTCCCTTATTTCAAGATGTTGGGTCACTGTCCCGTCAAAAGGAATGATTTCAAGAATCACGCTTTCAAAAACGGTCTTAGATGCTGAGGTAATTTCAAAAATCATTCTTATGGTTTCAGATTTTATGCAATTTCAAAAATCTGCCAAAAAGCCTTCATGATGTTTGAAAAGTATAGATGTTGAGCCAGCTTCAAGAATCTGTAAAATAACCTCAGATGTTACGTCCTTTCGAAAGTACCCCAGCGCTCTCTAACAGACGGAAGATAACTACACAATACCAAGTATTCAAATTGACATAATTGAACTAAATACACCCAAATAACGCATAAATCTCAGTTTTTCCTTTCAGTAGATTATTTTTAACTCCATCGATTTTTATATGTTACCTAATTGCAATGTACAGAAAAAACTGATTACGACATCTAGTTCTACATTATTAAATTTTGAGGATTTTGACCCATAAGATAATTGTGTTGGCGTTTTGGACATTCAAAGATAAAACGTTACAGGTGAGTCAAGTGGTCTTCCTTTCTACTATAAAACGTTCTTTAATTCTATCCATCAACATAACTTAACAGTCCAAATTTCATTTACCTAGATCGGGCGATCGTCCATTCTTAGAAATCTTAGCCCAAAGTTCATTAACCGCTTGAATCCGGAAGTTATTGTCATTGACTTACGGCAAAGTTCCGTAACCTTTCCGGGTCACTAACCTAAGAAACCGGAAGTTGATCCATTTCCATAAATCTAATGCTAGAACCAAAGCTCATTGTCCTGGAATCGAAAGTGAGGGTTCAGTAACCTAAACCAATGATGTTTTCGGGCGAAATCTATCTTCTAAAAATGAATAAGCCACTGGATATAAATGTTTATTCACCTGGCAAAATGCTGAACGAAGCAAAATATTAAAAACACCTGGAAATGAATTCTAGAAAATATAATCTGCAAGATTGGTATCAATGAGCCTTAAAATTCAAGTTGTAACTTGTTTTGCGCATGCTCAGTATTGCTCAAGGTTCTCTAATATAAACAGTAGTAATAAAAAAATTGATATCGATAGCCTTTTTTTATGCACGAATTAAAAATGGTTTACTGTATAGGGTGTCCCACCGGAAAGGTCCCCGAGCAATATATGGAAAAGTACATATAGGGTGATTCTGAAAATTTGAAAATTTGAGCAGCGCCTACCTTTTTAAAGCATCTTCACGTTTCTGCACTTTTGGTATAACAGGGAGTCGACATAACTTGATTATTTTAAATACACCCTGTATATTTTTCCAGTTTGTTAAGTCAACTTTGTGTAAAGTTATCTATACCTAAATTCAGTTATTTTCAAGATATCTCCATTTTTAAGAAAAAAACTGGTTGTTACAGCACCATACTAAAATTGTTGAATCTTGAACAGCGGATGATTTTTGATAACAATATTTGCAACAACTAACTCGAGAGTCCGCCAACTTGTTGACAGATACCCCCAGTGCTGATATGTAAGGTAGTCTTAAAAACAGATTTGGTCGTGATAATATTATTGTGGAAGTCTACGTACGTGAGTCACTCAAATTAATATTAGGGAATTTATATACGAAAGCTAATCTTGGCTACCTCTATGACAAAATAGAATCTCTATTAAGAACTTTAGATGCTTTAGGTGTCATTTCAGATACTTGCTCCGCAATTCTCTGTCCACTTATTGAATCTTGTCTCCCCGAGGAGTTGATTAGAGTATGGCATAGAAGTAGTTTCTATGATACTGACGTAACACTTAAGGTATTAAGTGGATAGGTTGATGACCTTCTTAAGAATAGAAGTAGAAACTAAAGAACGCGTTACACTCGCAACTTCTGGTTTTGAACTACAGCCTAAATCCAAAAAGAAAAACGATAATTTTCAGAAAGCTGAAAAACCCTACTCTGTTCCTATTGCGTCCGATCTTATGAATAAAACATTCAAGAAAAGGTGTTCATTCTGCAAGGGTGATCATGTCAGCGGAGATTGAATAAAAGCAACGAAGTGGACTTTAACTGAAAGAAAAAGGAAATTAACAGAATCTCGATGCTGTCATTTGTGTGGTTGTTTTGGATACGTTTCTTTCCCATATAGAGTATCCTTGAAATGTTCCCAATGCAATGGAAGGCATATTAGAATGATGTGTCCGAAAACTGAGGATCATATAAATAATAGTAAGAAGCAAGAGATAATTTGCAGTACTGTTACTTCGATAAGATGAGGTCCATGCTTGAGTCAACTGCAATTGTTAGGTGTTGGCATTTCCGATACCAAAGACAGTCCGGTGCTCTGATTGGAGCAAATCTTGCAGGAAAATTGTTAACTGGAAAGCGTTATGAGTTAGATTGTGGGTTAGTATCGATGGAGACATTTCTAGGATGGACACTCGTGGGTAAGACAACACTTCCTACTCCGTCTAGTATTAGTATTAGTTCCTTGTTGGTGATTTCCTTATTGACTAGAAGTAAAAATCTTTCTAATTTATGGAGTCTCGATATATTAGGTATTAATGACGTTTCTGAAAGAAGAGCGAATACATAAAAGCTAGTTAGGGCTCATTTCTTAAATACTGTTGGTAGACAATGACAGTAGGTATGTGGTCCATATGCCATGGATTGAAGGTCAACTGTCACTACCTAGTAATTTTGAAATGGCTAATAAAAGACTCGATAATTTGAAGAAAAAATTGACTAGAGATGGCTATTATTTAAACTGTGAGAAGGTCTTTTATGAGTGGCTGAAGATGAACATCATAGAAGAAGTTCCTCCCGAATCTGATTCTATTTTAGTGACCACCAATATGGGTTTAGGCAAAGTCGTTCAACAGGCGATCTTCTTTCATATGTGACCCAAGTTTGGAACAATACAGTAGAGCAGTCCGGTGAAACAGTTGTAGTCGCTTTAGATATCTCAAAGGCATTTGACCAAGTTTGGCATAAGTGTTTACTTGCCAAACTCACCTCGTTTAGGTTAAATGATACGCTCATCAACTGGGTTTCTAATTTTCTTGATAAAAGACGAATACGTGTCGTAGTTGATGGCTTTTTTTCAAAAGAAGTTAGCATTAACGCGGGAGTACCACAGGGATCCGTTAAGGTGCCTACACTTTTTCTGCTGTACATAAATGACCTTATTTCTTCAATAACTAACTCCATCCACTGCTTTGCTGGCGATAACACTCTTCACTGTAGTTCATATCAGCCTACTCATAGTGATAATCCACCTTCTATGCCAAATAAAGAAATTAAAGCTGAAATGGCAAATTCAATCAACAAAGACATTCAACGTATTCACGAATGGAGTAGCAATAATGTAGCTAAATTTAATGCTAACAAAACTCAGTGGTGCCTTGTGTCTGCCAAAAAAGATCGATCATTTCCTGTTGTAAGTATGAATGGCTCAGTTCTTAAGTTTTCAGACTCTATTACTATGTTGGGTATGACTGTATCTTCAAATCTCTCATGGGTTGACCATCTTCTGTCAGCTACCAAAACAGCTGCTCGTAAAATAGGCTTTTTGTACAGATCTAAGCAGTACTTTACCTCTCGACAACTCCTTCTGCTGTATAAGGCCCAAATTCGGCCTCATCTGGAATATAATTCTCACCTCTGGGTTAGTGCTCCCCAATATGCTCTCGATGTCGTTGATCGTATTCAAAAGAGAGCGATTAGGCTTATAAATGACCCGTCCTTAGCTTCTCACATACAGTCTCTTGAGCATAGAAGGATGGTTTCAGTTCTTTCTTTGTATTATCGTTATTACAACGGCTATTGTGCTGCTGAATTATATTCTTTGATACCATCTCGGACTATCTGTGCTAGAAACACTCGGTTCGCTCATTCACATCATCAGTATGCAGTACCAATCTCCACTTGTCGTACCAAACGGGCGCAATCCACATTTTTCTACACGGCTTCTAAACTCTGGAATGATCTCCCTAGTTCCTGTTTTCCTCTCACTTATGATATGAGAAAATTTAAGGTAGCTGTTAATAGGCATCTATTGGCAAGTCATTATCCCTCTATCCATCCTCCTAAGTGTTCCTGAGTGATTTAGCACGATAGGCCTAATTTAACCTGTTCAGGTCCACAATCATAAAAAAAAAAAATAATCGGCTGTATCGAATTTTTCAATATTTTCCTTTATGAACTCATAAATATTTCGTAAATATTTTCGTACTGTACCCTGTCTCCCGATTTCGTTGTTATTATTAAAGATGGAAGTTTGCAGTTTTTACATTCACTTTGTTGACCTGGATTTCATGGCAAAATCGAAAATTTAGTAGTTTCTTTTGTTTTCGGCTTATAGCCAAACGACTATATTTCTACACTTTTTTCAAGGTCTTATACCTCACTCAATACTATTATATTGATTTATTTCGTCAATAGTACTTATATATTGCGAAGTGCCTAATTCAGTAGCGTGCTTAGAATTTTACTAGGGGATGTGTTTTTGAGTAATAATATAAACTTGATTTTTTAAAATGGGAATCATAGTTAACTTAGCAACCATCAGCTGCAGTTCTTTCTTAGTTTTTAAAAATATAACTATAGACATGCGTGAAAACCATCTTATATTTTTTTTCAACAAGACGGTGCCCTAGCCCATAATGATTTGGCAGTGAGGAATTACGTTTCTCAAATCGTTAGATTGCAACATTCGGTTCGATATTATGGCCGCCACGATCTCCAGATCTCTCAACACTGGATTTTTCCTTATGGGGTTTCTGAAAAACATAATTTATCAAAACCGTAATAATACCGAACCGAATGTTGCAATCCAACGCTTTAGTAAACGGATTTCTAAGTAATTCCTCACTGCCAAATCATTATGCGCTGGGGCACCGTCTTTTTAAAAAAAATTGTTATTAAATACACATTATAAGGTGGCGATGTTTGGCGAGTGTTAACTTCTACGTATTGGACAATCTTTGAGAGTCGTCTCGTGTGTTGAGATTCTGTTCGTGTTTCTCAATTTCGATGGACTCTCGGATGGTCCTTTTTGTCGCGTTTTTGATGTTTGCTGTCATCCTGGTATTTTTAAATGCTATGGTGTGTGATGTACTCCTGACGTGCTGTGCCAAAGATGATGTAGATGTCTTTCCCTCCACAGTCCTTTTGTGTTCCTCGCGTCGAACGTCGATTCTTCTGTTTGTTTGTCTTATGTATATCTACGTATGTAACATGCTCCACAACGAATAGTGTAGACTCCTTGCTCCTCCAAGTTAATTTTGGTTTCGGTGTTAAAAGCATTGAAGAGATTTTTCTATCGGTTCCGTCCGGTTCTGTCTGTTATTTCTTTTACATTCGGAAGCGTGATATTGGCTACTGGTGGTTTCTTTTCCTTGATTTTGTTGTGGACGCTGTTTAGATGTTTCAAGAACTTGTGGAGCTGTTCTCTACCCTTTAGCCATGTAACGAAGGTGTTCGATACTGGCGTTATTTGTAATATCTGTTTGCAAGTGGCGCAGGAATAAGTTTTTGGTAACCCGTATAGTTTCAGACATTTTGAAGGTTTCTCTCGTGGTGTCAGTTAGAGTTGGTTTTCTTCGTTTATTTTGCTGCTTTGATTTTGGCCTTGGTGGTCTTCTCCAGACAGGTTGTGGGACCCGTCCTATCGGTTTGTATGGTAGGTCTTGTAGCAACCCGTAGATCTTCATGTCGTATACTTCCTTGTTCATTATCACCGTGGAGTTCTCTTTTTCGAGGCAAAGGGTGATGATGCCTTCGCCAAACATCACCACACAAGAAAACCCGCACCCTCGTAAGAAACATCTACACAATAAGAGAAGCAAGCAGCATGGAGAAAACTGAATAGGGGATGGTAACCGAAGTAGTGGTGAAAGTATACAGCACCAGATATAAACAGGAGACCGTCAGCAGGACATCAGTTCGATTCGAGTAACATGGAGTCAAGCCAAGCAGTTGAAGAGAACCTGACGATAGGAATTGGGACTTTGCCGAAACGTCGTTTCTGGCAGTAATCAGAGACAACAGCAACAGAGGCGACACAATGCCCTAATCATTAGCAGTATCTTGAGAACCATGGACTATCAAAATCTGAAAAAAATTACATGAATCTTCACGACCTGATCTACGTTTGGAAAATATTTTTTCCTGCATCTCCAGTTATACCGGAAGTAGCTACCGACTTCGTTACTTCAAATGGAACCCCCCATTTTTTGCCATTTCCGGGGTCCTCGTTTAATATTACGACCACCCTGAGTCAAGACTCCTGGAAATTGGCGCCCTCAACGCTACGAATTTCGGGATCGGACTTTTAGGGATCCAAGAAGCTCTAAAAGCTACATTATGATTTATTTGAATTCTAAAATATCTATTGTGAAACAACACACGACCTTACAACCTACCAAGTGTAATTTAAAATAATTCAAATTAATTTAAAACCATTTTTGCCTTCCAACCTACGTATACATTAGTTTGTATAGAAGGTTATGCGATCGTCTTTTTTTTCACCAAAGCCAAATCGACCTATTACCTCATTTTCACAACGTTTGGCAACGAATCGCCAAAGTGTGCGTGCATGCGTTGGATGTGCGTGTGGGTGAGCGTATGTGTGCGTGTGAATGTGCGTGTGGGTGTGCTTGTGCGTGCGTGGATGCGTGGATGCGTGCGTGCGTGCGTGCGTGCGTGTGTACTGTGTGTGGGGGGGGGGGGGGGGGCTGCGTGCATGCATGTGTGTGTCCAAATTTTTTCAATATCTGAATAACGATAAGTTTTATAAGAAAATGTGTAGAAATATGTTTTAAAGAAAAATTTGTTTCTTAATATACAAAAAACTAAGCCTAAAAGTTAATTAAACAGCAGTGAAAAGTCTTAAACTGTATTATCTGTATTAATTGTACTGAAAAGTGAAATATAAACAATTCATAATAAGTGCTCTAACTGCACTACATTAACCTCCAAGATTTTCTCCATTTTCGACTCATAAAATGCATTTTCAATTTGATGTCACACAATCTTTGCAATCGTCTGCTTAATCTTGTTTTCAAGCTTTTTGATGGTATTGATAGAGCCTCCAGCATAGACTTTTTCTTTCATTGTGCCTTAAAAAAAAACTAAAGGTGTGAGATCTGGGGATAGAGCTGACCGAACGCAACCCTGTATCCATCGATCCTACAATATATTTGTCATTGTTTCAGCAACACTACGCGTGCACTCAGATGGGCGCATCTCGTTGACACCAATTTTTTAAACTGCGTTTAGGGATAGGGTCATGTCTACAAAAGTTGTAGATTATGGACGTTGCCTTTGAGAGAATTCCTTTTGAAATAAGTTGAAATTCTTCGAAATCAATTTTTCGAAATCAATTATTCGAAAATCAATTGTTCGAAATTCAATTGTTCGAAAATCAATTGTTCGAAATATGTTGAAATGTCTCAAAAAGTCATAAGAAAAAAAGATAAGAAAATATTCCGAATAGAATACAAAAATAGATACATTAACTTTAAAGTAAGTTTTTATTATTTTTTTAACCTTGTTAAATGTTCTAATATTTCCCTTTTTATAAACATTCTTGCAGGGCAAGGGAAATAGGTACCAGAATAACTGGTACCTAGCTGGTTTAACTTGCCAAATCTTCGAAACTTCAAATCATTTGGCATTTTATTGTTAGATTTATTTATAGTTTGGTAAAAATAGGTGGGTAGTGTTAGTTTAATATTGTTAAGCATTTACCTCTTAGAAATCTAATTATGTACATAAATAACTATTAAAGTAGGTTTTCTAAATAATGTATTATAAATCTATTTTAAATTGCTCATTGTTACTGTGTTTATCGTTAACTGCATTTTTCCGATAAGGGTAAATCCTAATTACCACCGTAGGTAAATCTTTATTGTTATTATATTTAGAAAGGGAGATTTATCAACATCTCATTATTCTGTCGTTTGTTGGATTTGAATACAAATACAAGAAACGAATGCAAATAAATCTATTATATTCCAGATATTTGATTTCGAACAATTGAGTTTCGAACAATTGATTTTCGAATAATTGCTCATTCGAAAAATTGATTTTCGAACAATTGATTTCGAATAATTTACCTGTACCGGCAAGTTATGCACGTTTGAAATCATGCAATTTCAGAAGCAGACTGTCGGCTGTGAAAGACTTTTTTAGACCCCTAAAAGTTCGATTCCAAAATTAGTAGCAGTGAGAACGCTGCACCCATTTTCCTGGCAGTCTGAAGTTGCGGAAATAACTCGGAAAAGGTAAATTTTAGACTTAAGACACTTTACACAAAGTGGCCTTAAAAGTAAAAGCAATCCGAAATTGGCAAAAAATTGTTTCTATTTAAAATAACGAAGTTGATAATTACTTCCGGTATAATTGGAAGTGCCACAACTTGACAATATTTTTTAATGATTTTTATAGTCTATGGTTCTCCAGATACTTCTAATGGTTAGATTGTATTAAAATTTAGCGTATATCAGAAATCAATAAAAACCAGCGCTTTCCGTTTAAAATACAAAGTTACGACCCATTTCCGCTATATCTGGAAATTGTATTAAACCAAAAATGTTTTACTTAAAACCGGCTCTTCGAATAACCCCTGTACACAAATTTGCAGAAACCTATTTGCAGTAGCTTCCCATATACAAATCGACTTCAACTCGTCGTGAAAGACCCTGTATACGGTTTAATTATATGAGTAAAATAATAATGATGGTACAAAATCTGTCTATTTTAATATTTAAATAGCAAAATGACGTGCCATACCATCAGTTGTGTATACGTGCTGCCAATATTAATGAAGACGTATATTGATCAACGAATATAACTTATACGTAAAATGGGTTGCCTACAATCAGGGATAAGATTGAATTATATTTTAACGCAAAGTTATGGGTAATAATAACGATTTTATTGATGAAAGATAATTGCAACAGTGTTATTTGTGGCGCAATATCACTAATGTTTATACAAATAAACTTTCATTCTATTGAGAATACGGTTAATATTTCACTTTCACTAATTAAACTGTCATTAAAAAATACAGATAAGTTATAAGGCGATTGCAAATAGATGGATGCGCATTATAAAAGCAAAGGAAAATTGCCTTTATGACGTATCGAATAATCAAAACGAAGAGAAAAATTTCGATAAAACTTTGGAATACAGATAGTGCGCAATAAATTTAATGAATTCTCTCGACTTCTAACAATAAATCATTTATTTGTATTAAACTTTAAATTTTTTAGACCATTTCCAATCTTTCTTGATTTAGCAATATGTCTGGAAAATTTAATATTGAAACTTGAACTTGAACTTTATTTGTATTATATTGCACGTATATTGCACTCGGAATGTAGATTCTTAGCATATATTGCTTTTTCTGAATTAAACAAATTTCTTTGACAGAGATGTTTGATGGTCATTCGTTCGTAGCATTTATTTTTATGATTTGGGGTCACTAGTTATGCAGTTGGTAATAATCGATATAAAATTTAGTTCGAGCGTTCTTTTGAATTCGGTTTAAGATGATGAAATGACACTTTAATTGCTAATGAATTTTAAAACATTTTCTAGATTTCATGTAATATTGTGTCGATTTTATTTATACCTCATGAAATAATTACTTGCTGTTAATTATTTCATACTCTTTAAGCAGTTATCTTACGGGTGAGCCAGGAGTGTGCTTTTCTATTATAAAACGTTCTTTAATTTTATCCGTCAACACAACTCAACAGCTATATTCGGTATAATTAGAGACTTTAAGAAAAAGCTACCTTCTCAATAGTAAAAGCTCGTATTATATAGTTTCTTTACGAACAACCTTTGTTAGTAGCTATTCACTAATAATTTTGCCCTAGAAGCGCAATATCCTTCTTATTCTAATCTCGTCAGAGTAAGACATTCTTCACTCCTATCTCGCTAGTTCTTATGTATCCATTTTAGGAACTTCAAAACACGACAGACAGGATTCGTACATTGACTGAACATGGTACCAATACAATGTAATTTTACCTCGTTAAGGTAAGATTGTGAACACAATTCTATAAGCTACAGTTATTGACCACTTATTTGTTTTTTTGAAATAATTTCAATACGCCTAGCTCTATCCATCCATATTATTTGCGATAGCCTCTGACATTCATGATAATGAAAATAATATTTGGAGAACCAAAGCTAAGTGAAAAATTATTTCCGTGCTTTGGTGACTGCTTTTACCTTTAATACTTAATTAATTCAAATGCAATAAAACTAAATGTCTATGTTAATCTACAATTAAATTCTACTCTAATGGTGCTCAAACTTAAGTTGTCATTTAATTCATAACTTTATAAGTACTGACTTTTACAGGTAATTATCTTTATATTTACAGGGTGTTCCAATAGTGCGTATTCGGTCAATAGCTCCTTAGCCATTAAACTTAGAAGTTAAGTTTAAATACGAAAGTTGTCTATTTTTATAAGCTGCATAATCTAAAAATAGTTTGGTTTCTACAGGGTGTAATATAAAAGCGGTACAATATAGAACTTTTGATTTTTAAATAGAACACCCTATATATTATTTTCTTTTTCGATTCTCCTTATAATTTTACATCTTTTATAAGAATTACTTACAACTAAATTTACAGTTCTTGAGATATTTTCAAAGTTAACTAAAACTGACATTTTATGTAGTAATTCAAGTAACGTATCTCAGTTATTTTTAAAGATAAAAATAATCTTTGTATGAGCTTACTTTAATCTATCAAAATTATTGAATATACAGAGTGATCACAAAATTAATTCAATCACATAAATTTGAAAATGCTATATCTTCATTTTTTTAAATGGCACACCCTACATTCTTTAATGACTTGTCTTCGTCTATTAATCGGCTTTCATTTCTGTTAAATATGTTCTATACCTTTCTCTAATAGTTTCGAAGATATTTAAGTTTGTTCAATTTTTTTCGTTGATAACACTGAAGAAGAGTAAAATTAGTCGGTCAAAGCAAGCTATGAATACATAAGAAACTAAAAAACATATTAACTGAAATAAAAACACTTAAAATTATAATAAATGATCAATGTGACCACCATTTTGTTGCTGACAAACATGAAGTCTTTAAATAAACGGGTGATCACAAAAATTAATTCAACAATGTAAATTTGAAAATGCTATATCTTCATTTTTTTAAACAGCACACCCTATATTTTTTAACGCCTTGTCTTCGTCTATTAGTCGGCTTTAATTTTTATTAAATATGTTCTATACCTATCTCTAATAGTTTCGGAGATATTTAAGTTTGTTCAATTTTTTTTCGTTGATAACACTGATGAAGACATTAGTCGATCAAATCAAGCTATGGATACATAAGAAACTAAAAAATATTAACTGAAATACATAAATTGTAATTATAATAAATATTGTATGAAACCAGCATTTTTAAGAGATATTTGAGATGTTTTTAAACGATTCATCCTAAAATTAAACAATTTAATCAAAAGAGCGTAAAACAAAAGATGAAGAAAACAAATGAAAAAATCAATCTTGTCAAACAGTGCTAATATTTGTGTAGTACTGGTGGTCACATTGAACATTTATTATAATTTTAAGTGTTTGTATTTCAGTTAATATGTTTTTTAGTTTCTTATGTATTCATAGCTTGCTTTGATCGTCTGTTACTTTTCTTCAGTGTTATCAACGAAAAAGATTGAACTAACACATATCTCCGAAACTATTAGAGATAGGTATAGAACATATTTAATAGAAATGAAAGCCGATTAATAGACGAAGACAAGGCATTAAAAAAATATAGGGTGTGCCATTTAAAAAAATTAAGGTACAGTATTTTAAAATTTATGTTATTGAATTAATTTTTGTGATCACTCTGTATATTGAAATTCAATTTTGACAATAGATTAAAGTAAGCTCATGTATGAATAAATTCTATGCCACAAATTATTTTTTTATCTTTAAAAATAACTGAGATACGCCTACTTGAATTACTACCTAAAAATGTCAGTTTTTAGTTAACTTTGCAGATATCTCAAAAACTGTAAGATTTAGCTTGTAAGTAAACCTTGTAAAAAAGATTTAAAATTATAAGGAGAATCGAAAAATAAAATATTATATAGGGTATTCTATTTAAAAATCAAAAGTTCTGTATTGTACCGCTTTTATGTTACACCCTGTAGAAACCAAACTATTTTTAGATTAGGCAGCTTATAAAAATAGACAACCTTCGTATTTAAACTTAACTTCTAAGTTTAATGGCTAAGGAGCTATCGACTGAATACGCACTATTGGGACACCCTGTATGTAGATGTATATATATATATATATATATATATATACTTTCGAGCACTGTGCAGGTGAATGCATTCAGCCTAGTTGTTTTACTCTTATCACATAGTAATTAAAGAGTTTATTGGAAGTGTTTGTCTAACTTTTAGTCATTGCTGCGTACCACTGACTTCCATGATTAAAGTTTACTTTTTGAAAACTATGTTACTTACTATACATAATCGTTTTGTATGTCGTCTATACAACAGTGTATCTTTTTTGTACAGGGTGGTTTTTTTTTCGTTAATATTATAGGGTATAGGCTAAACGGTAAGAGATACAAAAAAACTAAGATACGTGTCCCGTTCTCTTTTTTAGTGTTTAGTTTAATGGCGCAATCTGATCTACGCTAACTAAATTGGTTTCGAAGATACAGAGTGATTCTCAAAATCTGCAGGTTTTTATTATCTCTTATGACTCGGTTATTTATGGAGATAAAAAAAACTTTGGATACGAAAGTTTTATTACTTTTTACGTTGAATCCAGTGGCGTTCTTAAAAAATCTAGATGTTTGATTTTTTGAGATATTATCAAAAGTAGCATTTTCTTAAATGGGACACCCTGTATCTGATAATCTCGAAAAATTGCATTTTTTCTTGAGATTGCAACAATATATAACACATTTTTTTTTAGTTGGCCATTAATTGAATGTTTTAAGCAATTGTTTTTGTTTGTTTACATGTCATAAAACTCAGTAACAATTATGTATCGGTATTTTTATTTCGTTTCCGATTATATTTTTTAAAAAAGGTGATTAAAATGAATAATTTTCAAAATTATGAAAAATTAAATATGCTTGAGTGCTACATTGAGAGTAATAAAAATAAAGACGCAGCTCTAGACTTATATTTTGAGCGTTATGCGGAACGACGACATCCAGAACAACAAATACTTTAAAGATTATATCACAATTTAAGTGAGTATGGATCATTTGGAAAACCAAGAAGTAAGATTTACAATAAGGCAAATAGAGAAAGAGATGAAATAAATACATTAGCTTGTGTTGTTGCTGATCCGACGATATCTAGCCGTAATATTGAGAAAGATATTGGCACATGTAAATCTAAAGTTTTAAAAACGTTAAGAAAGCATAAGTATAAACCATATAAAATAAGAAAGGTTCATAACTTACATCCTCGAGATGAAGAGCGGCGTTTAACATTTTGTCATTGGTATTCGCAGCAGATTAATCGGAATCCCAATTTTTTTCAAAATATAATATGGACCGACGAGGCTTTTATATCTAGCGAAGGAATTTTTAATCGACATAATAATCGATATTGGTCAAACATTAATCCTCATCAGACGGTCACCAGGATACAACAAGGACGGTTTGGGTTCCATGTATGGGTGGCGCTATATCAAAACAGAGTCCTTAACTACAGAATTTTTAATGAAAATTTGAATGCTCAAGGATACATCCAAATTTTGGAAGAATGTGTAATAATGGAGTTGGATAACATGCAATTAGCTGCAAGAAATAATGTTTATTTACAAAAAGACGGTGCTCCAGCACATAATAGCCACATGGTAAGGGACTTACTAAATGTCAATTTTGGAGAACATTGGCTTGGTACATATGGACCAAACAGATGGCCTCCGCCTTCCCCCGACCTGATGCCACTCGACTTTTATTTTTGGGGATCTATCAAAAATGAAGTCTATATAACGTCTATAAAACCCGAAGTAATACTGTAGAAGAACTCAGAGCAAATTTTATTAATTGCATTGGAAGAGTGCCAAATATATAACGCCACTCTTCAGTTACAAGCAGAGCCCAAAAATGCATCGAGCAGAATGGAAGACAATTTGAGCACCTTTTGTGATTAACCACCTATCCTATATATAAGTATTTGAAATAATTACTGTTGAGTTGTTATAAATCTTTTCTTGTTTTTTGTAGTTGTTGTTTTAGTTTATGAATGTTTTATTATTGTTATTATCTGCAAATTTATTATGCCTGTTATAAAATAAAGAATTGATTAAATCCATGGCCAACTAAAAAAAAATGTTTTTTAGTATTTTAGCTATTTAGGACAATGCAAAATATTAAGTGTTATATATTGTTGCCATCTCAAGAAAAAATGCAATTTTTTGAGATTATCAGATACAGGGTGTCCCATTTAAGAAAATGCTACTTTTGATAATATCTCAAAAAATAAAACATCTATATTTTTTTAAAGAACGCCACTGGATTCAACGTAAAAAGTTATAAAACTTTCGTATCCAAAGCTTTTTTTTATCTCCATAAATAACCGAGTCATAAGAGATAATAAAAACCGACAGATTTTGAGAATCACTCTGTATCTTCGAAACCAATTTAGTTAGCGTAGATCCGATTGCGCCATTAAACTAAACACTAAAAAAGAGAACGGGACACGTACCTTAGTTTTTTTGTATCTCTTACCGTTTAGCCTATACCCTATAATATTAACGAAAAAAAACCACCCTGTACAATAAAATATAACTTCACTTTTACAAATTGAATTAATAATTTTTTGGAATTCAGTGTTGACACGTCTCAATTAAGAGAAATAGTTGGCTTTGATTTATCCGTATTCAAACATTGAGATTTCGATTTAATTATCGTTATACTGGGTATAAAGTAGTATTAATTAACTTAATTAACTAATTTTTGGGGTTTTTCGTATGCTAATTATTTAAATTTTAATTTATTAAAAATAGGAAGCATACTTTAAACCTTATCTAAATTTTAGATACTGTCCAAGCCTTACGAATTACATTTGTTGCTTAGCTTTGTTTTACTTGCTAAGGACCTGCTTCACCTTTACTACAAGTGATCTACCGGTAAGACCCTAGTGTATCTTTGATGCTACTAGTTATCCCTCTTGCGCTGTAAGATTGGCACAATGTAGAGATTTGCACGTAACATATGAAATTAATCATATATTCAAATTCAATATAAATAGAGAAAACGACGTTTAGATCGTTAAATAACTTTAAAGGAAGCTTAAACAAGTATTTTACATAAATGGAAGTTTATAAATTCAATTCATAAAATTTAAAATGTACCGACCCGCTACTGTCTTTATGTAAAGATTAGTTAATATGTTAAAAATAGATTTATCAACGATCAAAAATTAAATAAATTAATGTGCATTTGATAGCCGACATTTTGCTTAATAGAATTTACATAGGTTATTAGTTTCGCAAATATCATATGCCTGTTAAAGATACTATTTGCTGATTATTATACGTTTTGTTATGAACGAATAAGTTCAAAAGTAAATATGTAATTAAAAATCATTATAAATTTTATTAAATACATAAATAAAAAAAGTTTAGCTCGAGTAGGATTTGAAACTACGACCTGTACTTTGCTAGAGTATTTTTACTATTTGTTGTTTCAAAAAAATTGATATAATTGATTTCGCTCGATATAAAAGTTGGTTCATATAATTTAATAATGTCAATCTTAAAAAAAATGTCAATTTTAAGCTTCATATTAGATATAATAATTATTTATAGATTTATAAGTATTTTAGTAGAGATACAAGAGAGATAGTCGGCCCTTTCCAAGATGGACATAAAAGTAACTATAGAAAGCCATTTACTAGTGGATAACTTGGAAATACGCACGAGAGGGGAATATTCCACTATTTAAGAGATTTATCCGAAGGGAGAGTCTCTCGTGAGACTGTTACTAAACAAATAGCTGTAGCCATCTTGAAAAATGGCTGAATAGCAAATTAGTAAATTGTACTTTATTAAAATTACAGTCTCTCATTACCAGTTAAATAACAATGTTATTTAAAACCTATTTGTAATTGAGAATGCATTTTGGAAGTTATTGGTCTGACTAAAAATAATAAACACCGCGTTACAGGTTTGTTTTACAGTTCAGTCAACAATTTAAAATTTGTGTGCTAAGCTTATGCATTATCAGAAATATTTAGTACCTACTGCAACAGTTTAAATATTCCAGAAATGTAATTATAAAGTTTATTTAAATAATAAAGGTTCTAATTTATAAAGGAAATAAGTGAGATACCGATAACGCTTATCAGTATGAAATAATACCCTTGTTTTACAATGGATTAATACACAAAAATAAATAAACAAATTAGGTCAGTCACCATATTAAGTCGGTTAGCGGAAATTAAGATCACAGTGGTCATTTACTACTTTTTGTCTATATTCAAAAGTAAATGGAGGAGTAGGACAATTATTAAGGAAACTGTGTGATTGAAGTGTTGACAATCCCGCCTCAATTATTAACATAAATGTTTAATTAGTGAAGAAATAAATCAAATTTCACAAGCTTTGGAAAATTATTTACATACATCATCACTATTTAGATTATAATACATGTGTGACAGTAATGTGTTGTGCGCCTAATCTAATTAATCGAATCTAATTAATGTTAGATAAATAACGACATAAATAAGCTGTTCTTTTATACTTTTGAAACAATGACAAAAGTCGCGTGCTAAAACAGATTTCAATTTTTTCTATTCATTATACAGGTTGTAATGAGCCAGAAATTGAGTAAGATAAATTAATTATTATTTGTATAAAAATTATTAAGATAATGTTTTAATAATAATTCATTTTATTCCAGTTCAAATAAATGTAAATAATCAGCACTTTTGCGTGCGCACCGGTACCTTCCACGATGTGCCGAATCGTTGCGACATTTCCTACCAAAAACCCCACTCATTCGCAAGGTTTATAAGCGAAATTTTGGCACTTTTAAATTACTTCTATCTGTGGAACGCTTCTCTACAGATATTCTCCTGCCTGCCTGTTTTGTAATAATTTATTATTACACCTGAAATTCTCTATTCGAGAACATAACCGCCTGAACCGCTCTTAAAGCAATAAATAGAAAATTCTATTTGTAGAACGATTCTCTGCAAATACTCGCCTGCCTTTACGTTTGTAATTTATTACACCTGAAATTCTCTATTCGAGAACATAACCGCCTGACCAGCTCTTAAAGCAATTTCAATTAAATTTAAATAGAATTCAAATACTCCGAAGTATAACCGATTTTTATGAAAATAGTTGTAATACCTAGAAATTCCTAGCAACCAACCATCCTTAAGAAAGTAATTGACGTCAAAGAGGTTTTGCGTATTGTACTGATCTTCGGTAGATTGACTGGTTCACACCGGCGGTCACCAGGATTAATATAGTGTTTCTTCTAGTAAATGAGGCTTTTAAGCAACGTCTGGTTTCCCACAACACGCGTTATAACCTCAGAAACGGCCAATTACCAATTCCATCCTGAACCCCCTGTATAAAGTTCTATATATTCACAGTGTCCGTTATAACTTTGAATAAATAGGATCTCTAAGATTCGTTAATTTAGACTATTGAGCCCGCTGGCTTGGCTATTAACGAGTCCTAAACAAATCCCATCCTGAACCCCCCTGTATAATAGTTCTATATATTCACAGTGTCCGTTATAACTTTGAATAAATAGGATCTCTAAGATTCGTTAATTTAGACTATTGAGCCCATTGGCTTGGCTATTAACGAAATTATAAACGAACAACCAATATATCCTGAACCTCCTGTATATAATTCTATAAATTCGAAGCGTCCGTTACAGCTTTGAATAAATAGAATCACTAGAATTTGTTGATTTAGCTCGAGCTCCTGCTTGGCTATCAACACTTATAATTACTCCTCCTGTATATCACAAAATACACCTGAATATCAGATCCAAATTGTTACCGAAAACCCACCTGAATTGTGTAAAATATTACATTTATACAACTAAAAGTAAATTTTACGTTTTACTTCAAAAGTAAAAGAATTTCTATTTCACAATAAGAAATCCATTACATTAATTAGAATAAAGCAATTTATTCTGCTTTAACAATTAAAACTTTAAGATAAATATTCTTAAAGAAAATAAAAAGGGAAAACCCAATTTCGCAAATACGTATTCACATTTGATTAGTGTAAAGAATCATCCTCTTTATACCAATAAAGCGAAGGTCGCGTTACCTTGTAAAGTAGTGAATGAACTCTTATCAATATTTTCAACAACACATGTTTGAAAATATTCATGCATCACCTAAACATTACAAATCGTAAATTACGACTTCCAAACGTTGAATAACCCCTTGTAGATATTTTGATTGTATATAGTATTTATAGTTAATTAGAATTTCCCTTAGACATTGTGTACAAACCCCAAAAATTAAACACATAACACCCAACCGTTGCCTAACACGAATTTGTATTAACACAAATAGTGTAAATACCAAAACCCCGTGTAAGTCCTGCTATTTCTTTAACCTGTTACGAATTGCAAAACGTTACTTAAGAAATATAAGTAATAAAGAGCCAGTCCCTGATAGAAATTTGAATTACGCTTTAACCTCACTTCAAAAACATTGTCTTTAAGGTAAAATAAAATAAATCAGAATAAACTTACCTGGCAAAAACACAGTAATCCTCCTTGAAATTGTACACACAACTTTGTATTATTTTCACCCGAACATCGTATCATTTGTTTAGAAATAAACAAAATCCACCATTAATTTAGTTGTTTTAAATACTGTCTTATAACGCGGTTGATTTACAGAAAATTTTACAACCGACCATCGACTCACTGGCGACCCCTGTACCGCAAGTATCAAACCGAGGAAATTTACCACCTCCAGCGTCAAGGAAGCCAGGATCACGTTGGTGTACAGTGGGCTGCCACAGACCAGGCGAAATTAAAACGAATTTTAATTTATTTCTTGCAGTATTGTTTATTTAAGAAGTTTAATTTTATTTTACCAGAATACTTTTTATTTTATTACTTTGATTTATTATAACAATTAAGAGTTTGTTTAAATATATGTATTAAACCTGGGTACGGCATTGTTTAATAGTTATATGAGTGTAAAAGAAAATCCACCCCTACCTTCCTGATCTAGCCGAGGTAAACACAAAATAATTAGTAAGCTATCCTTTAAAGAAACCTGCTCTCATCCAGAAAGGGGCTTACAAGGTTGACATAGAATAAACTACAATGCATAACACCACGCGATAGAGGAAAAAAAATAATAAGAAAAGTTCCTATGCTTTTTGTTACAGGCTATTGAGGTTTTGTCATTTATAAATTTAAAATGCTTTTATTAAATTTTAAACTAGACATTTAAAAAATACAATAATTTAAAAAAGCTCTTTAGAAGGTGTTCAAATTGGTCACCTTGTTCTTGAATACACATTTCCAATCTTCGTGTTAATGAGTGACGACATGTTTGAAATATGTTTGGATTATTACGAAATCTATCAGCAGACTTCACAATTATGTTCGTCTGTCAATCGACTGGGCAATCGAAATGGACCAGTTAGATAATTGTCAATTATACCTGCCAACACATTAATAGAAAACCCATAGTAGTGATTCCGTATTACGGTATGATAAGGGTTTTCGTCGCTCCAATAATGCATATTCGCCGCACTATCGCGACTAAATCCAGCATCAGTAAACAAAATTAATGGGACAAAATTTTGCTCTTGATTTTGGAACCACTCGCAATATTGTACACGCGGTAAAAAATCTTGTTCCCAATAGGTGATGAATTTTTTCAGCTTCTTCGTTTGCAGTGCGATGAGTACTGCGAACGCCAGCATCAACTTTTGCTTTTTTAAAACAGCCCGATCAAATTAATCAATCAACCAGATCAGTCTCAATCAACCAAATCAATCTCAATCAATCAAATCATAACTTACAGCTTGCAAAAACCAGCTTACAGTTCAAAAATACCGACTTGGTTTAACTTACAGATTACTAAAACTAACCGTAATTCAAAAATAACAGCCTGATTTAACTTATAGCTTGCAAAAAAACAGTCTTCAAAAAAGGTTAGGACAATGCGCGCGTGTTACGAAGGGATCGTCCACATATCTAAGCCACATCATTGATTTTTCTGTGAATTTGGATATCGGTTGGTCTTCAAAGCCTTCAATGTATATATTGCTAACACATCTTGTTGGAAGAATTTCTTTTCTACTTGAAAGTATGTTGTTCTAATGCATATTGTCAGAAGTACCATTACTGTGTTTACCGAGAGTTGCGTGCGTTCATCTAACGAATCATCCTCTGCCAACCTGTCCCTTATGACAGTTAGTTGTGAGTCGGCACAACATAAAAACTCCAATCCACGGCCGGAGCACATCACAAATCGCAAAGAGAGCTATCAAAGCGTCACTCAACAAACAAATTAGACATCACTGCCTCAGAAAATACCAGCTAGAACAACAATCTAACAAGTTTAGAGAAACTATTCGAACTCGATTGAGCGAACATAACTTTGGTAGCATAGATATAACTAAGAAGTTCAAAAATATATATGATTACTCAGTGGCTCAGCGGTTGACATGTCAGACTAGTAAGTGAAAAGTACCAAGATCGAATCGGAGAGTAGTCAAGTGCTTGAGAAAAAATTAGAGTAAGTTCGATTCAAGTGCGAAATCAGTCGTTCTCAGAATTAAACCTGTTGACAGAAGCGGAGTCCGTTTCTGAAACTCCGCGCTACAAAAAAAAACTGTGGAAATAGAATAGAATAGAATAGAACAAAACATAATAGAATAGAATAGAGTAGAGTGGAGTGGAGTAAACTGGAGTGGAGTGGAGTGGAGTGGAGTGGAGTGGAGTGGAGTGGAGTGGAATGGAATGGAATGGAATAGAATAGAATATAACAGAATAAAATACAATAAAATAGAATAGAACAGAATAGAATAGAATAGAATAGAATAGAATAGAATAGAATAGAATAGAATAGAATAGAATAGAATAGAATAGAATAGAATAGAATAGAATAGAATAGAATAGAATAGAATAGAATAGAATAGAATAGAATAGAATAGAAAGAACAGAACAGAACAGAATAGAATAGAATAGAATAGAATAGAATAGAATAGAATAGAATAGAATAGAACATAGAACAGAATAGAATAGAATAGAATAGAATAGAATAGAATAGAATAGAATAGAATAGAATAGAATAGAATAAAATAGAATAGAATAGAATAGAATAGAATTTATTTTGATGTTATGCATATAGCCGATCAACTCCGCTAACTGATTATTTATTTCACCAAGTCTGGTTAAATTTAAATCCCATTAAAACTCATCAGCGTACAGTCCCTCATAAAGCACTCGATGAAATCTACGTTTTCCTCAGTACATTATGTAATTCTGCAAGACATGTTACTCCAGTCGTGTCAACCTAACATCGTTCATTAGATATGGAAGCAATTTTACAGCGTCTTTGTCATTTTGCAAGTGTAATTGTATCATTTCTCCGAGATCGACAAAAGCTTGTCCAACAATAAATATGTGAGTGGTTAAATTATTGGTATCGTTCATTCATTTATCTATAGTGGACATTTTGTGATACAATTTTAACCTGAAACAATGCACGTCAGATATATCGTTTAGCCGTTACAAGCTCTTTCTTGCTCTGCCCTTATCATGGATACTGTATGGTCATTTGCATAAAACTCACCTTTAATTTTATTCTGTGGAAAATCTACACTCACGATATATTATATATTCCAGGCTTAGTATTCACCGATTCTTAGAATATTTAGAGTAAGGTGGCGACCAAAGGAATATAGATATTTTTCCGAGATAGAAATGAAACAATACAATATACTGACAAAAGAGATGATGAACACGAAGTCCTGTAAAAGTGATTCCAGTGATGACATTCCACTCTAAAAATATCCCCGACTTGCAAAAACAACATCAAAACTATCACAATATTCAACAGCATCAAAATCAGTAACAAAACCAGCAATGTGAACATTTGCTAATCTGAAGTGGATGAGATCAAAATCCATATGAAAGAAATTCATTGAATATACTATGGTACCACCATCTGAAGACGCAAAACGGTGCAAATCACCAATGGAATTTTTTCTTTTCCTCAAGGGGACGAACAATACAATACAATAAATATGAGGTTACGATAAATACCGAAATAAGTATTGGTCGAATAAAAAAGATGTTTTTACAATTCTGTCTGACAGCACAAGGCCCCTTAGATTTGAAACGATAATAAAAAATTTCATTTGAACGACAATGATCATGCAAACCAGAGCGATCATTTATATAAACTTCGTCCCCTATTAGAAAAGCTTAATGCTGCCTTTAAATATCATGGGATACTGGAGGAGTCTCTTTCAATAGACGAAAGTATGATACTATATTATGGAAAGTACTATGCCAAACAATTTATACGTGGCAAACCAATACGCTTCGACTACAAAAATGGATGCACAAGCACAGGATACACGTTCGATATCTATATGGAGGAAATACTGCGCTGAATTTATTACAGAATTTTACCTCTGCGAAGCTAATAAGGTATTTGGCAGGCGAGGGTTTCTGTGCAACTGGTACAATTCAAGAAAGTAGGTTGGCAAACTTTCCACTGTTGGACAAGAATGTGCTGGCGAAGATGTCAAAAGGGAAGCAGCACTTACCAAACCATGAAAATAGTGAAATGAAAAGATAATAAAGCGGTAACGGCAGCAGCAACATATGATATCCAGAAGAAACATCATTCAGACGCTGGTTGCCGGGAAAAAACTGAAAGTGAGTGCGCGCCAACCTAAAATTTTTTCGAACTATAAGTAGTAAATGGATGGTTGCTCAAAAGAAAATCAAGTCCAAATGATGCAACTAGCCTGTTGGCTTTTCGTAGGCACGTAGCACTAGGTTTACTGCAATCTTTTCGTACAGCTTCACTGAAAAGAAAAATCAACCCACCTCCATCGGACGATGTCAGATTCGGTGGAATGAATCACTAGCCTGAATATAGCGTAACATATACAAAGTGTACTGTGGGTCTACATACTAAAATATGCTTTAAATCATTTCACACAATATGGTGACTTGCCAGTAAACAATTCCTCAAAAGATACGGGTTGTAACTTGTTCCATCACGTACTAATTGAGAATCTTGCATAATTTTTGTCATTTATATGATAAATAAAGGCTATTTCTTGGAAAACGGTGTTTTTCAACCTGATTAAACTTCATACACTAATGGGTTAAATTTTCTGTAAATATATCTCAGATGTTTCAAAAGTATTGAGCTTGATACAAATAATCAGATTTTTTTTATAATAGTTTATAATAGTAGATTATTGTGTAAGACGTGGAAGTTAATCATTATTGAATTCAAGTTTTGCAGTCGGGGCGACAGCCGAGACTACAATATTGAGTGAAATATTGATCAACTTACACATCGAACGCAATACTATTTTATCTTCAAGCCTCAAATAAGTATTCTTCGGTATGATGACTGATGACAAGTGTGCGTCATTCTGAGAGATTGTTTCTATCTGAAATTTTCTATCAAAATCACATTGCCCTAGCCCCATTATGGAGATGGGACGTTTCGGCGTGGCCGTTTCGGCGTGGCCGTTTCGACGTGGCCGTTTCGTCAGCGTGAACCCGTTTTGGTGTCGCCCGATTTGGCGTGAGTGGTCGATCTTTTCACCTCATTATAACGACAATCTTATTATCTTATTATTATTGTTATCTTATTATTATTATTATCTTAATTATTTTTATCCCTTCGCAATGAATACGCTTAATTCTTACCAAATTTTTTCCTAATTAAGGAGAAAGCACACCGGATCAATCACGACCACTTAAGTACTCTCACGTGGGTATTCTTAATTAGTGGTAATTCTTTTGTGCCGTTTAAAGATAATTAGAAACATTCCAAACTCTGTATAAATGGGTTACAAAAGAAACTTATTTTCATTTCATTGTTTTTAGTGTTTTTAGCGTTTTTAGCGTTTTTTAGCGTTTTTAGCGTTTTTAGCGTTTTTAGCGTTTTTTAGGGTTTTAGTGTTTTTAGTTTTTCGTGTTTTTAGTGTTTTAGTGTTTTTAGTGTTTTTTAGGGTTTTATAGTGTTTTTAGTGTTTTTAGTGTTTTAGCGTTTTTTAGTGTTTTTAGTGTTTTTAGTGTTTTTAGTGTTTTTAGTGTTTTTAGTGTTTTTTAGTGTTTTAGTGTTTTTAGTGTTTTTAGTGTTTTTAGTGTTTTTAGTGTTTTTAGTGTTTTTAATTTTTTAGTGTTTTTAGTGTTTTTTAGTGTTTTTAGTGTTTTTAGTGTTTTTAGTGTTTTTTCGTTTTTAGTGTTTTTAGTGTTTTAGTGTTTTAGTGTTTTTAGCGTTTTTAGTTTTTTAGCGTTTTTAGTGTTTTTAGTGTTTTTAGCGTTTTTAGTGTTTTTTAGTGTTTTTAGTGTTTTTAGCGTTTTTTAGTTTTTTAGCGTTTTTAGCGTTTTTAGTGTTTCTAGTGTTTTTTATATTCAACAATGAAATATAAAATAAAAATATAAATCAACTAGGAAGACGACACTCCCTAGTTGATTTATATTTTTATTTATCAATCATGGAAAATATAATTTCCAAAAGAGGGAAACTGACGTTTACATATAACGGTTATATATACGTGTTTGACGCGCAAAGTAAGTTAAACGAAAGGGTTAAATTTTGGAGATGCGAGCAAAAAGGTTTTTGTAAAGCGCGTATCTATACTGAAAATGAAGAAGTCATTAAGGAAATCAATAGCCATTCTCACGATTCTTCGGCATCTAATGTGGAAGTGGCAAAAGTAGTGACAAACATCAAGAAGCGTGCCGCGGAAACATTACAAGGAACAGTTCAGGTATGCATAGTTTTCAAATTAATTATTAAAGATGTAAAAGGTTATGTTTAGATTCAAGGAATCAGACATTAAACAAATTGCGATATTGCAGGCTCACATTCCATTAATATAAGTAATTTGATTGTAATCTCATTATGTTTAGAATTTACATCAGTTCTACATACATAAAGACAAAATTTACATCGATTGGGGCTTGAACCTTGATGGCGCAGTTGGTTAGCGCGGTACTCTAGCAAAGTACAGGTCGTAGGTTCAAATCCTACTCGAGGTAAACTTTTCATTTATGTATTTAATAAAATTAATAATAATTTTTAATTATATATTAACCTTTGAACTTATTCGTTCATAACAAAAACTTATAATAGATATTATATTTGACCAAAAAAGAATACTCTTGCACACATATAAAAAGTTAAATAAAATTTTATGTAAGTATTTATTTATTTTATACGCAATTTAATTTAGTAGCTTATGTTTCACAAAGCAAGAGTTGATTGTAATATTGCGTTCTTTTTGTAGATTATCAACGAGTGTGTAGCAAACACAACGCAGGCTGGTCAAGGTAGATTGCCTAATAAACGTGCACTTGACAAGATTATTCGACGCAAACGTAACGCTATTAATGCTGCACCTCCAAATCCAGTTAACATTGCAGACTTAATTCTCCCAGGAAGATATCAAACGTATGAAGTGCAACCCCAATTTTTTGAGATTTTTTTACTAGCGGACAGTGAAGGAGAAAATAGAATTTTAATTTTTGGAAGGCAAAGTTGGCATGTGGATGGGACGTTTTCCATATCACCACCTTTATTTTCTCAAGTGTTTACTATAATGGTTGTACGAAATAATGGCGTACATCCTATAATTTATGCTCTTTTACCTAACAAGTTACGAGCTACATATACCCAAATGTTTAACATGATAAAGGAGTTAGTACCGCAAGTACAGCCATCAGAAGTCAATTGCGATTATGAACAGGCTGTAATCACCTCAGTTAAAGACAGCTTTCCAGGAGTAAACATAAATAGATGTATTTTTCATTTGTCACAAAACATGTAGGTGCATTGGGGATGATGATCAATTACAATAATGATCCGCAAATTGTGACTATATTGTAAGATGATTATTTCATTGACCTAATTTAGAGGAAGCCCTGGATGCCCTTGGAAATTTTCTGCCTGAAGAACTGCAGCCTCTTCTGGATTGGTTTGAGGATAATTATATTGGACGCAGAAACAGGTGCGCTTAATTTGTATACTATTTTATATATTTAATTTGTATAAATTTGCATTTGCCTGTATAATTCTACATTCAATAAGATTATTAATAAACAATTGATTATAGGCGAGGGCATGGCAGACGTCGACCTCTTTTTCTTCCAGAAATATGGAATTTGTACGAAAGAACCTTACATGGCGCCGACAGAAGAAACAACCACGCAGAAGCATCCCATAGGAGATTGCAGCTAGAACTCGGAGTGCAGCATCCAACTATGTTTAAATTTATAGACGCCCTCAAAAAGGTTCAAAAAGGACGGGATTGTTATTATGAACAACTTGCTGCAGGCAATCAGCCACCGGTAAAGTTTAGAAAATATCGAGATGCAGATACCCGCATATTAAGGCTGGTACAACATTTTGACCCTTTAAATTTATTAGAATATTTAAGGGGTTTATCTCATAATTACATGTAACATTTCCATACACAATGTAATAAACTAATAAGTGTTTTTTTTATGCATATTATTTTTATTAATATATAGATACCTAGTTTATTGTACATTTTGTTTTATTGTCGGCAAAAGATATATTTTGTAATAAGTAATAATTTTCAAGTAATCGACAATTCACGCCAAACCGGCCGACGCCAAAACGGGCTCACGCCGAACCGGCTGCGCCGAGCCGGCCACGCCGAGCCGGCTGCGCCGAAACGGCCACGCCGAGCCGGCTGCACCGAAACGTCACGCCGAAACGTACGTACCCCCATTATTAGTTTCAATATAAAATGTTCCATTCAAATCACAGTGTTCTAGCTCCATTATTAGTTTCAAGTCAGTCTCGTTATTAGGTTGACATGAATAATGGCGCGAAGCGAAATACACAAATAAAATACAACTTAAACTATCAAAATTGACAGTAATAATGACAAGTTTATTAGTCTCTTGAAGATAAACTCAATTATTGGTGACAATAAATTATAAAAACTTGAACTACCAAAATGCTAACTCAAGGTGGATGATCTTTGCTTAGTAACACTACAAAAAATGGTGCCCAATTTGGTGGCGGAGATTAAGTTTGATGCACCTCAACTACTGCATCTTCATAACCAAAAGAGAACCCTACAATTTTAGTAAAGAATCAAATACATTGCAACTTTGCATCTATAGATGGGAATATTTTTAAACAAAATGATTTTAATACAGATACATTTACCCAAATTTCAATAAAAACATGAAGTCTGAAGCATAAGCAAAAGAACGCAGACATCATAATACGGTATTATGAGATATTTACTTTGTGATGACCCTATTTTTGGTAAAAAACTGACTAAATTAATTGTGCTTGGGCTAGTGAACAAAGTAAAATATATAATAAAACGGGGTATTATACTGTGCTTTATAATGTCAAAAGGGCAATTAAAGGTTATTGGCCATTACAATATTTAATGTGTAAAAGCGTAATGGTGTTCACTCTTAGTTGATTAAGCAAATGATTTAAATTAAAAAACATTAAACAGGAGCGAAACTGTGTATTAACGTATGAACTTGATTCCTTCGTGTTATGGCTTTGAATAGATTTATTTAAGAAAAATTCCCTCACTTTGTAAATGCTAATTTTCGTCTATGTAAATAGAACACATTTCCTAGACGCCCGTTTTCTACCATTAATTTTGCTGAACTGCAAAGGATGTACAATTACTGACAGAAATAATGACCGTCGAATAGGTAAACTCTGCAGTATAGGAACCACACGGCCCACCTAGTCGCTTTATTCGCCCTCATTTTTTGCAAGGAGAGGATCCATTACCTGCGCATCGTAATAAGACCTATGTTCCAAACTAAATGATCTGTTCTTAGACTGAAAAGCATTCCCAGCACATCCATTAACGGCAAAGTCAATTCATTCATACGCTCATCTTGATTGATATTATTACCTGGCTCTGATGAAAACAATAATACAAATAATTTATTTGAGAAAGCATAAGATAAAAACATTAATACGGATTATTAGACATAGCCGGCCACAAACAATAGTTGAATCAAAGGACCTAACTTTTTTAATTTACATAAACATCGGTGAAAACTAATTCATATCTAAACCGAATAATTCAAATCAATCAATTAACAAAAACGAGCAAATATTGTTTTACATTTTTACTTTTGAACATTGAACATTGTGTAATTGTTTTTCGAGGATTCCAGTAGTTCTAATCGTAGTTTATAACTAGCACCTTAAAATGATCCAAACGCGTATAAAAAACCATTCAACATCAAAGAACTCGAAAGATAAAATGTAGACCACAATTAATTCTTGAAAATTTTAGTATCTCTGGCACGAGTTATCGCTAATACTCTAGTAGTTCTACAGAAACTTATAATGGCCGAAAGAAATCCTACCGCACATTAAAAAGCTATTCGACCTGAATTAAATTCTATTGGAAGATTTCGACCAACCAGTTTTTAAAAATTTCGGTAGATTTGGCATAAATTTTGTCTAATACAAATTTACCGTGACCGAAATCGATCCGAGAGTTAACAAGCTTAAGAGCTTTAATTCGACGAGGATCATTTTTTTGAAAATTAAAAGTATAATGCAGAAAGGTTGTCCGATGCCTCATTAAAAATTTAATCGGCTAGAAGAGACTGATTAAAATTTTTTACAAGTTTAAACTAAAATTGTAAGAATAGTTTTGAATCTAACTAGTACTACAGCTTTAGTTCTAAAAACCTACTGTGGAATTAAGTAATCTTCGATTAGATCGCGTCTTAAAGGAATATAACTTTAATGCCATTTCATTAAAATTTCTTTCCTATCGACGAAAACTATTTTTGGAAAATTTCAGTAGAATTGTCCTTTCTAGTACTATACGAGTTCTAAAGACACCTATTATGAACCGAAATTCTCTCAAGTCTCGACAAAAAATGTTTTTAGAAAATTACAGTAGCTTTAACAATAGTTCTAGGTAGCACCTTAAGAGTTTCAGTACACCCATTATTGCCCAAAGTGATGTGATAGAGCGTTATAACGTTATTTAAAATTTTATTGCAAATTTTTGAAAGCTTTTAGAAGTCAATTCAAATCTAAGCAACAAGAGCCTTTACTAGTTTCGACGAACATTATGTTTTTAGATTTCTAATGGTCTTGGTTGGAGTTATAGGGAAAACTATTATAACTAAAAGCGGTTCCATCGGGCACTAAGTACAATTGAAACTTAAACGAATTAAAAGAAATTGTTTGCCTGTCTTTGTGGATGTCTGTCTCCGTCTCGCTCTCGGCCTCCGTCTCCGTCTCCGTCTCCGTCTCCGCCTCCGTCTCCGTCTCCGTCTCCGTCTCCGTCTCCATCTCCGTCTCCGTCAACGTCCCCGTCTACGTCTCCGTTTCAGTTAGCGTCTGCGTCTGCATCTGCGACTGTGTCTGCGCGTGCGTCTGCGACTGCGTCTCAGTCTCAGTATCAGTCTCAGTCTCAGCCTCAGTCTCAGTCTCGGTCTCCGTCTCCGTCAACGTCCCCGTCACCGTCTCAGTCTCCGTCACCGTCTCCGTCTCCGTCTCGGTCTCCGTCTCCGTCAACGTCCCCGTCACCGTCTCAGTCTCCGACTGTCTCTGTGTCTGTGCCTGTGCCTGTGTCTGTGCTTGTGTCTGTGTCTATGTCTGTGTTTGTGTCTGTGTCTGTGTCTGTGTCTGTCTGTGTCTGTCTGTGTCTCTGTCTCTGTCTGTGTCTGGGTCAGTGTCAGTATCTGTGTCTGTGTCTGTGTCTGCGTCTGTGTCTGTCTGTGCCTGGGTCTGGGCCTGGGTCTGTCTGTGTCTGTGTCTGTGTCTGTGTCTGTGTCTGTGCCTGTGTCTGTGTCTGTGTCTGTGTGTGTCTGTATCTGTGTCTGTGTCTGTGTCTGTGTCTGTGTCTGTGTCTGTGTCTGTGTCTGTGTCTGTGTCTGTGTCAGTGTTCTGTGGCGGTGTCTGTGTCGGTTTCCGTGTCCGTGTCCTTGTCTGTGCCTGGGTCTGTATCTATGTATGTGTTTGTGTTTGTGTGTGTGGTTGTGTGGGTGTGTGTGTATCCGCACACGCGCGCTTGTATGAGTGTCTGTCCGTGTATGTGTGTGTGTGTGTGTGGGTGCGCGTGCGTGCGTGTGTGTGCCTTTTTAATACGGAAGCAAACATGGTATAAATATTTATTAATTATCCTTAAAAACTAGAACACTTAAATTATATTTTATTATATATATATATATATATATATATATATATATATATATATATATATATATATACGCCGGATTTGGAGTAAGAGACAGCCTATTAGTTGTAATACGATTTCCTTGAAAATATACAAATCAGTTAGCGTCTGCGTCTGCATCTGCGACTGTGCCTGCGCGTGGGTCTGCGACTGCGTCTCAGTCTCAGTATCAGTCTCGGTTTCGGTCTCCGTCTCCGTCCACGTGTCCGTCCCCGTCTCCGTCTCCGTCACCGTCTCCGTCTCCGTCTCCGTCTCCGTCTCCGTCTCCGTCACCGTCAACGTCCCCGTCACCGTCTCAGTCTCCGACTGTCCAAGTGTCTGTGTCTGTGTCTGTTCTTGTGTCTGTCTGTGTCTGTGACCGGGTCTGTGTCTGTGTCTGCGTCTGCGTCTGTCTGTGTCTGTGTCTGTGTCTGTGTCTGTGTCTGTGTCTGTGTCTGTGTGTGTCTGTGTCTGTGCCTGTGTCTGCGTATGTGTCTGTGTCTGTGTCTGTGTCTGTGTCTGTGTCTGTGTCTGTCTGTGTCTGGGTCTGGGCCTGGGTCTGTGTCTGTGTCTGTGTCTGTGTCTGTTCCTGTGTCTGTGTCTGTGTCTGTGTATGTGTCTGTATCTGTGTCTGTGTCTGTGTCTGTGTCTGTGTCTGTGTCAGTGTTCTGTGGCGGTGTCTGTGTCGGTTTCCGTGTCCGTGTCCTTGTCTGTGCCTGGGTCTGTATCTATGTATGTGTTTGTGTGTGTGGTTGTGTGGGTGTGTGTGTATCCGCACACGCGCTTGTGTGAGTGTCTGTCCGTGTATGTGTGTGTGTGTGGGTGCGCGAGCGTACGTGGGTGCGTGAGTGGGTGCGCGCGTAAGTGCGTGTGTGTGCCTTTTTAATACGGAAGCAAACATGGTATAAATATTTATTAATTATCCTTAAAAACTAGAACACTTAAATTATATTATTATATATATATATATATATATATATATATATATATATATATATACGCCGGATTTGGAGTAAGAGACAGCCAATTAGTTATTAGGTAATACGATTTCCTTGAAAATATACAAATCTGTGTACTGAACGAAAACTACCTAATTTGACAGTGACGGACTTTCATTATTCATGGTTAGCCATTTGCTGCCCCTCAAACCATGAGCCCCCTCTTTAGCTGTCTTCGAAAATTTGGAGTGATATTTTAAGCGTCTGCTAAAATAACCGGCGTTATCAGTCCCTTGTATAAAATGCTCTACCATACTAGTTGCTGTTTCACCGCCACGCCAATTCTCGTGTTGCTATTTGGTAGAAGCTACTGTGGTAGATTATATTCTGTAACAACAAATGTGATTCTTCATCCTACATGTATTGTATTGTATTACTAATCTGTTAATGCACTTGAGCTAATCTTTATTTTATTAATATTATCTTGAAATCCTTCTTGCATGTGCTACTTTAAATATAGGGACGTTGAAAGCGCTGAAATATATAACTACTTTATCTGAAGTATTCCACATTGTTCCAATATCTGTTTTCAAGTAATCTTCGTCCTCCTTGCTCTTCAAAATCGTTAAGAATCCTGCAAAATTCATTCAGCGCTGTATTTTCATGCAAAGTGGACCCTCGAAAAAGTTAAAAATTGTAACCACACTGATGCATGCGACATTTTGGAGTTATTGTTCAATAACAATATCTATTTCAGTCTTACCTCCAAATCTTTGAAAATTCATTAGATTCGGTCATTTACACCATTAAAATACAATGGTTGCGAAGTTCAGATATTGTTTACATATTGTTATATGTATACATTATTTCCAAAAAACAGAAAATTTTAAATATTTACGAGCTATGGTACTGCGGATCATTTTAACAATTCCTCTAGTTGTTTCCACTCTGAAGTCCCGTTTTGATATTTTGAAGGTTGTATCCACTACAAAGTACGTTAATTGTAAAGATTGTATTTATGCAACCTTTTATACACCTACGTTAGCAAAATATCTACCTAACAACTTATACTATCTGTAAATAGTGCAGTAAAACAACATTAGGAATGTGCAATGTAACAATAGTAACAATATTTGAAAACAGTAAGATTCTTCATTAGTTAAATTTCATATCCAATTAAACGTCTAATAATTGTCCAAAAGTTTATTAAGAATTAACTAAGTTCTAAATATTATTTCCAAACTGTCAATAGAGTTTCTAGATAAAAGGAAATACATTAAAATTCAAGACTGTTCAGATTAACAGAAAAGACTTAATTTCCTTTAGATTCAACAAAAAACTTTTCTTTAGTTGAATTTTCACCAAAATTGCAGATACCAGATAATTGAATTTGTTGGAGGCCTCTAAGGTATTCTCTTAAATTATAGTAGTTACTTAACATTGCCGTTCTTAATCAGTAGTTTTTAAACCGCTTTTGTGTTCGTTTTCATAAGAAGTGTATAAACAAAAATATATGATTTATGTAGAAAATTTGCTGATTTTCACATTTCATTACAAAACTATCAGAAACTTTTTGATTTTATTGAAACGAAAACTCGGACGCTGTCAGATTGTAGACACTTCACCTTCTGTACAGCTACCGGCCAACGAATGTTTAACTACTATCGTGCTGAAAAATCAGTGTATTTGTAACGTAATATACTATTTTACCAATTTCATAGATGACCTTATCTCAAAATTTACTCTATTATGATATACTATATTTAATAGGCAATGCGTTCTGGTGTACGCACTAGTTTATATTAAAAATTAAGAAATAGCAACTCACCCTTAAAACTTGAATAGAGAAATAGAAGGCGCTTACCTAAAAAATAAATTAAGTTAGTCATATTGTACATTAAAGTTTTAAACAATTAAGTCTGTTATCATTATTTAATTATTATTAACAAACATAGTGCCTATTTAGTTCTCAGATACCCTTCACTGCCCAAAGATACTAGGCGCCACTGTTTCGTAACGGTTTTAATAAACGTTAGCATATGCCACGGTAAGATAACTAACTCACTGTACGGAAAGCGTATTTTTCTTTTTAAATAAATTTAAACAACTCTCCAATAACTAATAATTGTAACGTATAGCTGAGCGCGTTTAAAATAATGAAATATAATGCAATAAAAATTTGAGTCAGCCGATCCGAAAAACTTTCTCATCTTCGATTGAGAACGAAAAAATCAAGTGTCTTCATACATTTATTAAATTTAAATTGTAACCTTTTTACACTTATATAAAAATATTTATAAAATTAAAAAGTTTGCCTCTTCCCTGATTTAAACCGTTATGCCACGGATTATTACACTTAACCCTAGCTCGGTTCGCTACAAAGACAAATCGAAAAAGGCCTTTCATAAATAAATAAATTTTGCCAATATTATTTGATTACTCCACTATTCATGCACAGATCTCATAAAATTTCACTGAGGTCTCGACATTCAGGCTTTAAATATATGTCTCAAATTTGATCGCAGACACTGCACAAGTTTATCGGTTATTGCGGCCAGAAGAAAAAATTACATTTACCTCTCTTACTCCTGACACCTAAAATCACGTTAGCATTCATCCTTAAACTATAGGCCAAATCGAACCAATGCCTTTCAGTCAAATCATAAATTTGCCAATTTGTTACCCACATCACACAGATCACATAAACATTCCCACTGAGTCTCGACATCTCAGGCTTTATCACCACTACTAGTCTCAAATCTGACCAACACTCACAATTCATCCCAGCAAGAACACGAATTACTTTACCTCACCACAGCACAATCACTTACGCACATCGCACCTACAAACCACCTGACACCACACCACATCACAGTCCACACATCCGACCACGACTCAAACGCACACACCACACACGCACACACCACACAGCAACACACACACACACCACAACGACGCACAACACGAACGCACACACACACACACACGCACCAGCACACCACACCACACACACCACACACACACACACGCACACGCACACCCACACGCACACGCACGCACACGCACACACGACACACACGCACACGACACGCACACGCACGACACACGCACGACGCACACACACACGACACCACACACACCACACCACACGCACACGACAGCACGACGCACACGACACACACACCACCAACACGCACACGCACAGCACAGACACAGCACGACACGACCACATGACACAACGCACGCACAAGCACAGCCACGACACACGACACACACACACACACACATAGACACGACACAGACCACAACACAGACACGACACACAGCACACATACACACAGACACAAGACACACACATACACACAGACACACAGACATACAGACACACAGACACACAGACACATGAACACAGACACACAGACACACAGACACACAGACACACAGACACACAGACACACAGACACACAGACACACAGACACACAGACACACAGACACACAGACACACAGACACACAGACACACAGACACACAGACACACAGACAGACACACAGACACACAGACACACAGACACACATACACATACACACACACAGACACACAGGCCCTAGTCGATGAATTAATTACATACACTTGTAGAATAAGGAAAAAGCGTTCCTATTGGACTTAGAAACTTGTCATTACCAACCGTAATTCCAGTGGTTCTCAATCGATAAAATGCATGTTAAGTACGGGCGACCATCAACCATTTCTATAAGAATCATTTATTCAATATAGCTGAATGCAGAAATAGTAAAAGCAGCAATATCCAAATGATTTTAGCAGCTATCTTCTCAAATAATATAGCAGCAGAAATGATGGATGCAACAGCATGTTATCTCATTTTAAACAATATTTGTAATAAATCTAAATATTTTCACTCCATCGTTGTGTTACTGCACTGTTCTAAATCTTCTTCAGGTAATATTAATAAGTTTTATATAAAATCAATTTCAACTAAAATCCTTTGCAACAAATACTTATAATTCTCGATTACTAAAACTAATTTGATGTGTTAGAACTATTTAATTCCTGATTTTTCCTGCAATTGATAACTCTCTAAAATGCAATCATATTTAAAATAATATAAAAAGAACCTAATAATACTAATAACATTTCGGAACATTGTTTTTAATGTGTGATAGTAGAATGAGCCCTCTTGAGGATGTGATGTCATAATTAATTAAAAGTGGTGGGGGGTGGACTGGGAATTGAGTGGGGTTCTGAGTGCGGGCCTGGGGTAGAGCTAGGAGTGGGGTCGGCTTCTTCTGGGGGCATTTTCCAACCTCTTGGCTGAATTTTAACCCCTAATTGAGGTCCTTTTGGCCACATCAAGAGCCTTTTTGGCGGTCTAACCCGCTGGTTAGGGGTGTTGGCTGTCCCTAGAGTATGGTTTAGCGGACATTTGGGCTGGGTTAAGAGTGGATTAAGACTAGATATAACCCTTATGGCTTCATTAAGGTAGGGTTAAGACTAGGCCATAGCCATTCCTTTTACCTGATTGTTTGTACGTGTGGCCCACCCTCTGACTTCTGGTTGGTCCTTAGCCTCACTACTCAGCAGCTATGCTCTGATGGAAGGACTAAATCTCTGCATGTGACGGGACATTTGAATTTGTATTTTATCAAGGAGGCATTGTTTTTAATCATGAATCATAATTAAATTGTCGGGCGCTGGTGGGATGTGGGGGGGAAGGAGAGGGTTGAGTCAGAGTCCAATTGTTTTTGTAGTGGTGTATAGACTAATGAATGTTTACTGTAATAGAAGTGGCTCCACCTACCGGTATATTCTAAAACCACATACATATCACTGTAATGGTTATGGGGGAAATTTGAAATAAGAGGTCCTAGTTCTAACTAGTGAGGTCTGTATTAGATGCCTACACCAGCTTTCGGAAAACCAAAGTAATCAACCTCGATCAAATCAAACAACGGGGCTTCGCCCCTTGTCCTAGCCCCTTGGCGGTAAATTTGAATTTGTATTCTAATAAGAGGTTCTAAAGCTGACCTGTAACACTACATAAAGAAGTATGCCTCGAGTAGGATTTAAACCTATGACTATTCTAATAAGGGGACCTAACGCTAACTTATAAGATAGTTACAGGGCTTCACAACTTGCTCTCGGGCCTTCGCCCCATTGTCATGACCCCGGAGCTCAAAATTTCAATTTGTTAGTTTAAAACTCATTAATGTTTTCTATAATAGAGGCTGGAGTTATTGGAAATGGAAAAATCAAACAATCAGATCAATCACAATCAATCAAAGCAATTAACCAAATCAGTCAAATCAATCAACCTCAATCAAATCAAACAAGAAGCTGAGCTAACCTTCATGTAACGATTCTCCCACTATACATACCTAGCCCCTACGAGCGATCGCTTACTTTGTAAATAAGGCTAACCAACACTTAGAGCTGGTACTCCCCCTAAACGTGAGGGCACCGGTGTAGGAAAACAGTCTATCATCCGCAAATCAATCTCAATCAATTCAATCTCAATCGATCAAATCATAACTTGCAGCTTGTAAAAATCAGCTTACAATTCACTTAACTTACAGCTTGGTAAGACCTACCACATTTCAAAAATACATGAGAAAGCCTTAGGCATTACAGTTAATATACAAGCATCAAATTAGTTTGTAAGGCTATTGCAGGGTTTTACGTACAATGCTAAAAACCGAGCAGAAAGCAGAGACTTTAATACAAATTCACATTTTCAATCAAGGGGCGAAGGCGCGAGAACAAATTGTGAAGCCCTATATCCGTCTTAAAAGTTAGCATTAGGCCCCTCTTCAAATTTCCCTCCATAACCTGTAGAGACTTAAATACAAATTCAGATTTCACACCTAGAGGCCAGGACAAGGGAGCGAATCTTCGAGAGTAAAGTTGTGAAGCCCTACACCTGTCTTACAAGGCCTCCTTATCAGAATACAAATTCAAATTCCCCGATAAAACAAAATGGCCGAGGGTCTCGATTATGTCTCTTAATTAAAAGGGTTGTGATGACACAATTTAATTATAACAAAATGGCCGAGGGTCTTGATTATGACTCATAATTAAAAGGGTTATGATGATACAATTTAATTACGGCTCATAATTAAAATAATTGTAGGTTTCAATTATGACTCATAATTTAAAACAAAATGGCCGCGGAATTTGATTGACTTATAATTAAAATCGTTTGGACTTTGACCCAACCCTCCCCCCCCCCCCTCATATAACACCAGCTCCCGGCAATTTAATTATGAATTAAAAATAACGCCCCCTTATTAGAATACAAATTTCCGCCACATGCAGAGACTTAGTCCTCCAATCAGAGCACAGCTGCCGAGTAGTGAGGCTAAGGACCAATCAGAAGTCAAAGGGGTGATCACACGTTCAACCAATGAGCTAAAAGGAGTGGGTGTGGTCTAGTCTTAGTCCCGCCTTGATACACGTACAACTAATCAGGTAAAAGGTATGGGTATGGCTAAGTCTTAATCCACCTTAATGAAACCATAAGGGCCTTAACTCCTCTTTTAACCCAGCCAAAATGGCCGCTAGACCATACCGTAGGGGCATCTAACACCTCTAACCAGAAGTTAGACCACCACAAAGGCTCTTAATATGGTCAAAAGCACCTTAATTAGGGGCTAAAATTCAGCCAAGGAGTTGAAAAACGTCCCCGAAAAGAAGCCGACCCCACTCCTAGCCTCACTCCAAGCCCCCACTCACAACCCCACTCAATTCCCACTCCACCCCCCCACCATTTTTATTTAGTTATGACGTCACATCTTCAAGAAGGCTCATTCTACTTGTGATTTATCAGTTTTTGCCTTCAGCAAGATCTGATTGTGAATGTGGGATATTGTTCTCCAAATTTACCGTGTTGCATGCCTTCACACCCTGTTGGACACCCTAATACTGGCATTGTAAGTCATCACCTGTTTTGCTTTTTATTTATTCAAATTGGGAATTAACTCAAATGCAAGCTAAGCACGAATATTGCGCAAGGAATGTGGTGCGGACAGGCGTAACAACGGCATAACTCAAAGTAGAAAAACACGTATAATTCACAGGCGTTTATTTCTATAGTATAGACTAATAGGAAAAATACCTGTTTCAACAAAAAGGAAAGAGATTCCTAACTTGCAATACATTTTTTGTTTCTCAATTAATACACTTTTTTAATCATTTTAAAAAAGTACGTTTTTTATTTACCATACCTGTTTCCAAGGCAGTAGGATACGTTTACTGGTTGCAAGGCCCAACTCGTCGGTAAGTATTTTACTTACCGACGTCTTTTGTTTAATACAATCGTGCAAAAAACAGTATGACTATTACGAACATTAAGGGTTGTACCGGTCTCCGGCCAAATCCAAACATGGCCGTCGACCGGTAAAGGTCCCTTACTGTTCTTGATACTCAATATACTATTTCCTCCGATATAATTACGTGTAACATATTTTTTATACCCATAAAGACCACGCCATTTTCTTATGGAAAGTGGCCTTCGTTTAATATGTCTAATTTTTTTATATGTATTAGTTCTTGCCATACTCATCAATTTATTTTTGATTTGAAAGTACTGATGTTCAGTTTATCTTCCAAATGCGATTTTTAAATCTCTATAGGATATGTAGTTGTACACACAGAGTACCAGTCAATCTTATTTACAGAGTGATACACATTTTGACATTAGTTTTTTAAAAAAATTATTTTGTTTTTTTTACAGCCACATAATTGCTACTGTGAAAGACTCTTCATTGGATATGATATTGTGTTGGTTAAGTAAATAGTTATCAATATATAATATACCAGGTGATTCATAAGTTTTGTCCCAACCATCAATTCTTTTTAAAATCAAACAATGGAACCCCCTGTATGTGGGAATTGATTTTAACTTCATGTTATCCTGTAGTTAGACAGATTAGGTACTACTTAAGAATATACATGGCGATTCAATAATTTTGCAAAATATTAAATATAACAATAGGTCGAAAATACCTTTCTTTTTTTTCATCGCCCTGTATCTAAAAATTAATTCAGTCAAGGTATATTGATTTTAAAATCTTCGAATACAGCATATTATAATGATTTCGTTCCTAAAGTTTCGGTTCAATCCTATAAGTAGATTTGTAGATAGAGTCTGGCAAGTTTCACCAAGACATGTCAAATGAAATTATCAGCGTTTTGAAACCCTTATGGAAAATGGCCTTTGGTAAAAATGTATAATTTTCTGATATGTGTTAGTTCTCGACGTACTCATCAATAATGTTCATGAGCACAAAATCATCCTCTGATTAGTTAAAATGTTAATGTTTCAAAATACCACGATTCGCATGTTCATTGTTTTTTGTTTGAAATTACTACATTATATTTTTCTTCAAAATACGATTTTTGCATCTTTATGGGATATGTAAATATACACAAAGGGTATAATTGATTCTTAGTTACAGGGTGATACACAGTTTAACGGCATACTTAAAAAAAAAATTATTTTGTTTTATAACAGCCACATAATTGCTGCTGTAGAAGGCTTTTCATTGGGTGTTGCATTGTGTTAGTTAAGTTAATAGTTAAAAATATATATTTTATAGGGTAAAAATATATTATACAGGGTGATACAAAGGTTTGTCCCAATCACCAAATATTTATAAAATCAAATAACGGAATCCTCTGCATACGGGAATTGATTTTGGCTACATTTTATCTTTTAGTTAGACGTATTATGTACTACTTAAGAACATACAAGGTGATTCAATAATTTTACAAAATGCTAAATATGACAATAAGTCGAAAAACCTTTCTTGTATCTTAAAATTAACTCTTTCAAATTAAGTATATAGATTTTAAAATCTTCGAATACAGCTTATTATACTGATTTTCTTACGAAAGCTTCGTTTCAAACCTGAGATAGAGCCTAGCAAGTTTCACAAAGACATATCAAATTAAACTGTTAGCGGTTTTAAAGGAACCAATATGGTATCTTCGATGACTTATTGTTTAAACTGGATTGAATTTGTAACGTTCAGAGAGTAGTTTTAAATTATGATACACAAGTCAGTATGTGCACATCCTGTGCAAAGTGAAAACCAGAAATATGTATAATATACCAAAAGTCAGTAAAATTGTTATTAACAGGTAAAAGGAATACGTCTAGTATTTGTACTGTATCTGTTACATTGATCATGATACATTAAGGTATAAGACAATATTTACAACAAAAACCAATACTAGGACTGTGAGTGGTAATAGTCAAACCGACCAGTCGTTTGGATTTCGAAATAGTTAGTTATAGTGTAGAGGGCTAACTAGATATAGATTGGTACATGTATTATTGTTATTAAGAATTCCAAGTGACGACAACTAAGACTGTTCTAATCTATATCTAGTTACTAACTACCTAACCATTTCGAAATCAAACGACTGGTCGGTTTGACTATTACTACTCACAGTCTAGTGTTAGTTTTGGTGTAAATATAGTTTATACCTTAACGTGTCATGACCAATATAGTAGGTACAGTACAAATACTGACGTATTCTTTGTTAATAACCGTTTACTGACTTTTGGTACATTATACGACTTAAACAATGTGTGTTGTGTATATTTCTGGTTTCACTTTGCACAGCATTATACTGACTAATATCATAATTACACTACTCTGGATCCAGCAAACAATAAAAAAGATAACGTATTGGTTCTTTTAAAAACGCTAAAGTTCATATGATATGCTGTCAGGCTCAATCTATGAAACTTCGACAAATCGTATTTATTAGAATATATGATATATATATAATATCAGTATAATATACTGTATATATATATATTATATATATATATATATATATATATATATATATACCTGGAAAGAGCTAATTTTAAGATGCAAATGAAAGCGAAAAGGTTTTCGACTATTGTCTTAATTAGTATTTTGTAAAATTTTGAATCACCTTGTATATTCTTAAGTAGTAGATAATACATCAAACTACAAGATAAAATGTAGTCAAAATCAATTCCCGTATACAAAGGGTTCCGTTATTTGATTTTAAAAAGAGCTGACGATTGGAACAAAACTTATTTATCACCCTGTATAATATATATTTTTAACAGTTTACTTAACTAACACAATATGACACCCAATGAAAAGTCTTCCACGGTAGTAATTATGTGGCTGTTATAAAACATAATATATTTTTTTTAAAACTATAATGTTAAACTGTGTATTACCCTGTAATTAAAAATCAATTATACCCTTTGTGTGTATCTACATATCGTATAAAGATAGAAAAATCGCATTTTCAAACAAAAATAATGAACATGCGAATCGTGGTATTTTGAAACTTTTAACACTTTGTAACAACTCTTTTTTGTGTTGTATAAAATATACCTCAATTTAGGATCTTTCCTTCATTTAGTTCTAAATACAAGAAAATTTTAATTATTTTACAATATTGGTATTAGGTAGGCAACTTAATTTGCATATCTACATAGTGCATACTTTCGTAAAGATTTATATTCCTACTTACAATATTTATTCATTTCTTATCTTATAAGCAACGCGTCTGCGTTAAGTTATTCTGCTGATATCTTGTGCGCAGAACCGCTTCATCTACTTCGAAAACCTCCATTTTTTTCACTTCCTGTTTAATGTCGAAACAGAGAGCTGCTTCTTTTTGATTTTTACCTAAATTTATGTGAAAGTGCCATCAAATTGGTGGCGCTTTCTTTACGTACTTTTTATACCATTTTTTACTTTAATTATACGTTTATCATTACTTCAATTTACAACGTAGTTACCTTTTAAGTACGCATTTGATTTTATTGTTGCGTACATTTTTCGTTTTATGATTGCAATTTTTTTGAATGGATACTTCCAAATAATGCAATAAGAAGTGGATTTAAAAATTTTAAGAAGAAATTCATACGGATTTTATAAAGATAAATTCAGTTTGGGGTGCGGCTGATAACATTATGTCAAGAGTGCACAATGATGACGTAAGAATGACTTCATGCAGGTTAACCGCTTCGTAATCATATTTAGATACCAGTGGTTGTCAAAAAGAAAAGTTTGTGTACAAAAATTTCTAAGGTATTTATTTAGTGATTTATTTAGTTCTTTAAGCATAATTTTAAGACCTTCATTATTTCATCATTACATTTGATATTTAATAAACATAGTCTGTATATTGTTATTTTTTTACATTTTTATAAACTCGGTTTAATTGTTCCGATATTTTAAAAAAAAACAATTTGGCGCCCAAGATAATTTCATTAGTTTTACATTTTTTATTATCGCTGGTAAGTGAAAATAATCGAGCAAATCAAGTGGTAATTAAGCAAATCATTTTATTGGAACTGGCCCAATTTAATCAACCGACAAGAGTCAAAGGCACAACTATAAGTGGTGTAAGGTTTGTATTTTGGAGAACTTATTATTTCATTATCTTATAACTTACTTTTTATTATTTTAAAATTTTGTATACGTTACACACTTTTTTATTACAACTTTAACTAGCCACAGGATGATTCTGTGCTCATGAGCAATATTGATGAGTAGGTCGAGAGCTAATACATATCAGAAACATTTTTACCAAAAGCCACATAAGGATTTAAAAACGCTGACAATTTCATTTGACATGCCAGACTTTATCTACAAATGTACTGATAGGATTGAAACGAAACTTTAGGAACAACTTGACTACAGTATACTGTATTCGAAGATTTTAAAATCAATATACCTTGACCCAGTCAATTTCTAGATACAGGGTGGTGAAAGAAAGAAAAGTTTTTCGACTTATTGTTATATTTAATGTTTTGCAAAATCATTGATTCGCCCTGTATAATCTTAAGTAGCACCTAATATGTCTAACTAAAGGATAAAATGATGTCAAAATCAATACCCACATGCAGAGAGTTCCGTTATTTGATTTTAAAAAGAATTGATGATTGGGACAAAACTTATGAATCACCTTGTATAATATATATTTATAACTATTTACTTAACCAACACAATATCATATCCAACGAAGAGTATTTCACAACAGCAATTATGTGGCTGTAATAAAACAAAATAATTAAAAAAAAAACAATAATGTCAAAATGTGTATCACCCTGTAAATAACATTGAATGGTACCCTTTGTGTAGAGTATTTAGAAACTTTAACGCCCTGTATTTCTAAAACTAGCTATAGGATGACGTTGTGCCTATAAACAATATTGATGAGTACGACAAGACCTAATACATATAAAAAAATTAAACATTTTAACCGAAGGCCATTTTCCATAATAAAATGGCGTGGTCCTTTTCTCATACACTGTCAGGTTGCGTTGACGCACCCTGTATGTAGGATGTTATAATGACGTGTATTACGTGTTTTGAGTACGGGTGTATTGAGTTTGAACGAGAAAAAAATTTTTTTGTGTATATGCATAATGTATGTGGGTGGATGATACGCCACTGGAAATTTAGGAGAAATATTATTCAGTATGTAGATACGTGTATTTGAATGTTATAGAGGCATTGGTGTTGGAATAAATAGATTCTGATGAATGTAAATGTGAAACGAAATTTGTCGATGGGACGATAATGTTTGCTACTGTGTTGCTACTGTTGGCTACTTGATAAGAAATGGAATGTTGGTGGATAAAGGAGTAATCTTTGCCAGAAGATGTGAGTGTATAAATGTAGAATGCTTTAGAAAATATGTAGAGAAAGATTGGGTATGTTTAAGTGTTAATTTCAGAAAGTTTTCGTAATGTTGTGCAATAAGTTTTAAGAATACGTGTATGTATATGGGATTTGAGACCTTAGACGGTACTTATTTTTGCAAATGTTGCGGAAGGAGATCGAGCGCATGTTGGAGATAAACGTTGAAAGTTGTGTAATGGTCCAGAGTGGCCACTGAATGAATGTGATGACGAGAAATGATTTCTCCATAAAGTGATTGTAAAATTTGTAAGTAAAAACAAATATGGCGATGTATTGTAGTTATGAGCATGGTTGTACAGATGGTAGCATCAGTCGGGACTAAGAAAGATTGAGTGAATACCATTGGAGAATATAGCAAGGAAGTCGGACATGTTTAAAGATGGATGGCTGAAGGTATAAATAGGAAAGTCAGAGATTGACGTGGAGAGTTAGCTTTTAGCTTTTGGCTTTTGGTGAGAGACGCGCGCGAGCTGTTGTGTGAAATTAGAATGGGTTAAGTTGGAGTTGTATTTGTGAATAATATTGAAGGCAGTCATTGTTTAAGCAACTGCGTAACCTGAAAGGGGATGAATCGTATAAGACATTCATAAATAAAACAATTAATTAAAATTGAGATTGAAGATAAAATCAGTTTGTTTATTTTCAAGAAAGTAAAAAGTGCATAAGCAGATTTATAAAAGATAACAGTTATTACGTTATAGTGTTGAGTGCGGCGCGTGTTCTTGTAACGATATTTAGTTAAAATTATTTATGGGACCACCTTTAAGTAAACGAAATTTTCGTAATAAATTAAGCCAATGTTAAGGTAATTTTATATGACATTAAAAGTTTATTTGTGTTAAGGAAGGACTAAACTGTCCGAAAGGTTGCGAGAAACTTTTTAAGAGGCAACCAAACGTGTACAGATTATTACGTTACTGGAGTAATGACCTCGTATAGTTAAACTATTTGCGATTACAGAAAGGAATAAGTGTTTGTGGAATTGTGAAGTATTTGTTTTACGTGGCTTCAGCCAATTTAAGGAATACAAATGGACTACAAATAATTGATTTACGGGAAGAAAGAAGAAAGAAAAGCGTAGGATTAATGGACAATTTTTTAAGTAAGAATTACATTTAAGAACCTTGAAAATTTAGTAGAGCACGATTATCTTTTTGTTTAGTTGTAATTTGCGTAATGTTTAATTTAATTAATTATTGTTGAAGGAAAAAGATAATCGGTCTTGAGTTATGTTGTATTGGTTGTTTTGGTATTAAGAATTTTTGTAGAAATGCAAATTGGTATTGACGGTGGTTTATCAACCACGCGGTTGTGTATGTAAACATTTGTTTATTATTTTGGTGCAGGACAATATATATTTATCGTTAAACTTTGATTTTGTTGTTTATTTATCCAGTTATGAGATACATTTGTGACGTTTACTTAATTGGTGACCTAGTTTTTTTTGACAAGTTAAATGTAAACTTTGCATATTTTGGTTTTAAGATTAATGAACAACCTGAACGGTTATATTTGCCAGGTTGATTGCAAAAATTTTCATGTTAGTTTCATTAACGCAGTACACTAATGATGGATCAGCTGTTAATTAAAATTTCATTAAGTATAACTAAGAGAGATAAGTTTTGAGAACTTACATATTTACGAATGTCAAATACGATTCAGAAGTATTATAAAAATTAAATTAAATTTAAAAGATATCGTTCATGTTAGGAATATTAAACCTTCAAGGATTATTCTCGTTTGACTGTTTTGCAGCACTTTATCACTATTATATTGGAGTAACAATTATTAAGCCGATGACATTGCTTTCTTTTGATTAGGAATTTTAAAAATTAATTATCGATCATTGAATGAAGAACTATTTATTCATTAATAAGTAGAAATTTAACTTTATATGTATACGAGGGATACGTAGAAAATATAACTGTTGGTTACGTGAATGCAGTTGAATTTGAGTGATAAATTTTATTTTGGAAGTTTTGGTATACGAGGTGTATTCAAAAAGTTTTTAATAACCTGGGTAGTTTGTTTTAGAACCCTCGTGTGAGAGTTTACTGAGTAAGCACAATCCTACTTTCCACAATCAAGTAGGGTTAATTAATACCCAGCTTAAGACAATTATTTTAGCAAAGTTTCGATTGTGGTGGCGCCTAGAGACATATTTTCCCGGACTGAGCTGTTTGAATTTAGGTGTAAGGTGTTTGAGCGTATTAATCATTCATTTTACTTATTATTTCGACCACGCCCATCTCCCTGTTAGTTGGCTTGGCAACCCGCTTACATTAGTAAGCATACACGACGCCTAGTGCGGTTTGGACGTGTAACAACACCTATATTATCAATTAAGTTGTTTTAATTAAAGTTCGATCATTGAGTAAAAAATCATTTTACTCAATGGTTCGATGTAAAATTTTTGACAATTATCGTTTAATAATAAATATATCTGTGTATCATATATTTTATGCTTAGCAAATCAGCAAAAGCTTGTTAAAAGTAAGTAATGCAGATAAGAGTCTAAAATGTAAAAGCACACAATTTTATAAAAAAAAACATATTGCATGGTTTATCGTAAGCTCGATATTATATTAACCAGGAAATAGCCACATTTATATAAATTCCATGACATGTAATAAGCTCTATTTCTTGCTATCTGGTCCTTTAGAAATCTTAGGTAAAGC